>CM051457.1:90872785-90893546 GCA_028274465.1 Plantago ovata | reverse complement strand
GGCACCAAGAGTTAACGAGATTTTGGTCTGTTAAATGATGATGGGGTAGTTGTGAGGATTTGGAAAGTCTGACTTATAGTAAATGGATACTTTGGGGGTATTTTCACTTCAAGAAATACGTCTAACAACTGAAATAGATGATGTGACAAGGAGTTATAAAACCAAGAGTGACCCAGGAGCTCCGCCGAGTGTTCTCACCAGACGAGGTAAAAAAAGCACTTTTCGATATGTACCCCCAAAAATCTCCAGGTCCTGATGGCCTCCCGCCCTTTTCTATCGGCGTTTCTGGAAAATAGTTGGTAAAAATGTTACTGACTGTGTGCTCTCCATTTTGAATGATAGAAACTTAAACCCCAAATTAAATCTCACTCATGTTGTTCTCATCCCTAAGTGTAAAACACCAGAGCAAATCACACAATTCCGTCCCATAAGATTTAGCAATGTAATCTTCAAAATTGCTTCTAATGCAATTACTAACCGACTAAAGCCTCACATGGACCCTATTATCACTGAAAACCAATCAGCTTTTGTTCCAAGTCGGTTAATTACTGATAATGTGCTTGTAGCTTACGAGGTCAATCATTTTTTAAAACAAAAAACCAAGGGTAAATATGTTTTTATGGCTTTGAAACTTGACATGAGTAAGGCTTATAATAGAGTGGGTCCATATATCTATAGTACCCTCTTAGCGCCCCTAATTACAAAATAGTACCCACTATTCAATCAATTACATTTTGGTCCACGAATTTGACCAAATGGCTCTTTAACTACTATTCCTTTTTCAGATTTTCTTTCAGCCAAACAACCCTTAATATTTAAAAAAAAAATTAAAAAAAAACAAAAAAGGAAAAAAGAAAAGGAAAAGAAAAAAAAAGCAAATTAAAAAAAAGTTCATATCCATGGCCTTGGCCGGAGCTCCGGCTGGAGCTCGGACCAAACCTGTAGCAGCTCCGATCGGAGCTGTAGCTCCGATTTGGAGCTCTGTAGCAGCTTCGATTAGTAGCTCTGTTACAGAGCTCCAGATCGGAGCTCTGTAGCAGCTCCGATTAGGAGCTCTGGAGCTCCGATTAGGAGCTCTGTTACAGAGCTCCAGAGCTCCGACTACAGAGCTCCTAATCGGAGCTGTAAGTTCCCGATTTGGAGCTCTTATTAGTTATTACCAGCTCCAAATAGGAGCTGTAAAGCTCCGATTTGGAGCTGGTAATAAGCTCCGATCGGAGCTTAGGTTCCAGTACCGGAGGAATAGAAGGAGGAAGAAGATGGAAAGAGAAAAAAATAGATAAAAAAAAAAGAAAACGGAAAAAAAATATTAAATTATATAAGAGAAAAGGCTTGTTTGGTTTGGGAGTTTTGGGACAATGGCATTTATGTAAATAGGGTCCGGTCAACGCTATTTGGTACCAAAATGTAATTGATTGAGTAATAGGAACAATTTTGAAATTAGGCCTCATACGAGGGTATTAATCAGGCATTTTCTCTAATAGAGTTGAATGGGTTTTCTTGCAAAGAGTGTTAGAGTGTCTAGGCTTTGAGGTTCCTTTCATTGACCTCATTATGCTTAGTGTGCGTACAGTCTCTTATTCTATTTTATTAAATGGAGACCAGCTTGACCCAATCCAACCGGAGAGGGATTCGTCAGGGGGATCCCCTCTCACCTTATCTTTTCCTTCTTATTACTGAGGCTTTTAGTACTTTGATAAGTGATGCTGAGGAGAGGGAGGTGTTGTGGGGTGTGGCCATAAATCCCAATGCACCTAGGATCTCTCATCTTTTGTTTGATGATGACACTCTTTTGTTTGTCAAGCTTTAGTTGGGGCGGTGATGAACGAGATTGTCAGACTCGAACAATCAAATAAATTTTTTTGAGAGTCAAAGGGCAACTCACAACTACACAAAACATGTAGTGCAGAGGTAAGATGACCTCGAGTGTCGATCTCTAGGGACTTTACTAGCTTTAACTACAATAACTACTATATAAATTCAGAAAACAAATTTAACTTAGCTTGACTTAACAATATATAATGAGAGCTGGTGATAGTATGCTCATTCTAAGCATCGGGTTCTAATTATGCATGAAAGTGCAACACGTACTGCTTTAAAAGTAATTCGAGTTAACAAACACCAAAAGACAGATTTGTAGACGTGTATTTTGAAAGCTTTCTATCTATACTAATACTTGGCTAAGGTTGTCAGGCTTAGTTCAAGCAGTACTTGATAATTATAACTATTGAATCGATGATCTTGAATTGTCCTAGTGTTTCTAACACTTTTATACGAAGATATTTGGCTTAGTCGGATCAAAGAATCGAATTAAAATATTATACAAGTAAAAGACTCAGAAACTCAATCATGCACAATATGAACCCTAGCTACGAATTTACATACTATCACCAACTAGAAACTTAGCTACTCATATCAAAATCGAAATCAACACAAGCAATCATAGATGAAAATATAATTGAATTGAAAGATAGAGTATGAAAAAGGTGAGATACAAAGTTACCACCGAGGGTTGTCAATCTCCGATGAATTGCTAAACTCACAAGTTTCTAGCAAGGGGAGATCAAAAGATGTCCAAATCTCTACCTTGGTGCTCCAAATTGCTAAGATAAAGTAGTTCTAAGAGAAAAAATATCCAGAACAAGCTCTAGGGTTTATGTCTGCAAAATTATGATCTCAGATATGAAAATTCGCAACTTTTACAAATATATATAGTAGCTGTCGGAAACTCCCAGGCGGACCACCTGGGGTGCTAGGCAGTGCGCCTGGCACGGGCAGAGAGTTGTCTGTGCTCTTCTTCCTCCAAGTCTTCGCTTTTTGGCCTTGGGTACGATTTTGAGCTCCGAAACTCGGTCTTTTGGCCTGGAAACACGTCCCGGTACTCCTTGACACACCACGGGTGATCTCGTTGCACCAAAACTTCAATGTTTCGCCTTGATCCATATCCAAAAGTGCGATTTTCACCTAAATCCTGAAAATAACAAAGAAAATGAAAACGTGACACTATTCTAATAAAATACACTAAAATGCATGCAAGAAGATAGCTAAATTGGTGAAAAAGACCTGAATGATAGTGTAAAAAACACTGTCATCAAACTCCCCAAACCGAACCTTGACTTGTCTTCAAGCAACTAGCTAGACTCCATGCAACCTACATGCAACACAAAGAGGAGTCTCATACCAAACAAGAAGAACTAATCTATTGTATCTACCAAATGCTTATGAACAAAGACCATACAAATCATAACATGAAAGTAGGTTGAAGAATGCCTCGATTGAACCTATACACATTCACATATGCACTTTGTTAACAAGGGAGTCTCTCGTAACATTCTCTACCTGGACCTAGTCAATGACGACGTAATGATGCATATTAAAATACAAATGGTTGCCCCGTGCCTATGAAACTGAGGGCTTACTACTGTTCACCAAGTGAGACTTTCCCTCAAGAGAGGTCGAACCAATACTTGCTCTCATCAAACGAAGGAGGGTTCCCTAAAAGACAACACTCCCCTATTCTACCCAACTCTTCACCACTTCCTGAATGGCAGGACGAGGGTGCTCTAGAACAAGCCTTGGACTAGGCGACACGAGAACACAAGGAAGAATTTACAACTCGATTACGAACTACTACAAAAGCTGAAAAATAATGCAATACTTTGCTAAAACTGCTTTTGGGCTTGCTTGGACCCTTCTTTTGTTTTTTTTGGGTCTTATTCTTTTTTTCTTTTTTTTTTCTTTTTCCAGATTCTGGAATTTTTTATTTTTTCCCTTTTTGTTTCTTTTTTTCTTTTCTCTTTTTTTTTTTTGTATATAGCCAGCAGTAGCACAATGAAAGGAAATAACAATGACACTACAACGACCTCCCCAAACCTATTCGAAAGAATAGGTTGGAGCATAACCTCACAAAGAAGAAGAAAAACAAACTCAACATGACTCAACTATCCGAAAAACAAGTCATACAAATGGTAATCCCCTCCCCATACCTATTCGTTAGAATAGGTTTCAACACAGGATCACACACCTCACTCTACCTCCTTCCTAGGCATTTAGCAATCTCAAAAAGCAAGGTGAAGACTTGTTGTCTCTTAGGTACATAATTACACGAGAATACAACCAAAGACTCTAACATGCAACATTTTATAAGGCCTTCGCGAACCGCAGTAGAGAAAACACAACATAGTGATGTCGAGACTACCAAGTTTAACTAGTGCACATACGAATATGACAAACCAAGCGAGACAAACCTCAAACTATTCCATAGAGATGCAATGTATGGTCAATGGTCACAAACACTTAGTCTATACAATAAAAAAGTTCAAAAAATTTGACAATAAACTCCACACAACATCATGCAAAACTAGACTAAGGATGAATGCATACGAACAAACTAAATCCTAAGAAAGACGAGTTGAAATGAGAAATATAAGTCATTGGAATACCCAGAGATAACCCCCCCTACCCTGAACTTCGTTGTACGTTCCGACGTCGAAAGTGGATATTGGGTGAGAGCTGGAAGAGTACCTGTACCCTGTATTATTCAATTAAACTCGTGAGAAACCATAACAGATGATAAAAATGGTAAAAAGGTCAATATGATTGCATACGGGGGTGATTCGTGGTGTCCGGATGAAAATCTGCCCGGATCTGTCCGGATGAGATTGTTGATTTATTGCGGAGGTATAGTCGAGCGTCTGGACAAGAGATTAATATTGAAAAACCTACAGTTGTGTTCAGTAAGAATGTTAAGGCTGACCTCATTGATGAGATAAGAGATAGGTTACCAGTTAGGGTGGTAGAAAAGCATGAGAAGTATTTGGAACTTCCGACGGAGATGGGTAGATCAAAAAAGGAGGTGTTCAGCTGGCTTAGAGATAGGATTTGGGAGAAGGTTCAGGGTTTTGGTAATAGATTTCTTTCTAAGGCTGGAAAAGAAGTGCTTATAAAAGCTGTTATTCAATCGATTCCAACCTATGTGATGAGTTGCTTTAAATTAACGGACACCCTTCTTAATGAAATTGATTCCATAGTTTCTACGTTTTGGTGGGGGAATGGGAAAGATAAAAAGATACATTGGGTTAAGTGGGATACTCTTTGTGACTCTAAAAGGGATGGGGGCATGGGTTTTAGGGACCTTCGCTCGTTTAATTTGGCCATGCTTGGCAAACAGATTTGGCGTATAATCTATAGTCCTAACTCTTTGCTTAATCGTGTCCTTAAAGCCAAATACTTTCCTCATTGTGATCTGTTTGATTCCACCATGAAAAGTAATGCCTCGTTCACGTGGAAGAGTACGTGGGCTGCAATGGAGCTTGTGAAACAGGGTATTTGTTGGAGAATTGGGGATGGGAGAAATATTAGCGTGTGGAATGATAACTGGATACCTCGGGCCCAGGTCCTTAAGCCTATCACCCCTGATCTTTATGAGTTGGGAGACATATCTGTTGCTAATCTGATAAATAATGGTAGCTGGGATGAGAATCTTGTCAAGTTACTGTTCTGGGAGGAAGATACGGTGGATATTTTGCGAATACCTTTATCCAATACTAGTCTGCCTGATCATAGAGTTTGGAACCCTTCTCCTAACGGTTATTATACTGTTAAGAGTGCTTACTTCCTAGCCAGAGAAATGCGAAGAATAAAAAATGCAAACAGACAAGGGAGCAGTAGCGTACGACAACAGAGGAATTGGACGTGGCTTTGGAATCTGAAACTGCCACCAAAAGTGAAGGTGTTTAGCTGGCGTGTGTTAAGGAACTCCCTCCCTGTCCTTAACAGCTTGGTGCGGCGTGGGGTGAATGTAGTAGATTGTTGTCCAGTCTGCAAGTCCCCACAAGAAACTGTGGTCCATATTTTGAGAGACTTCCCGTATGCACGTTTACTTTGGGTTGTGTCCCCGTTCTCATATGATACTATTTATCATACATCTGGTGACATTGCAGGTTGGATTGATGGAGTACGTAGTAAGGTGAATGCTGAGCAACTCCCACAATTCTTTATGCATTGTTGGCGGTTGTGGGCTAACAGGAACCAGGTGGTACATGAACAGCAGTCCACAAATGCGGTGGAAACTTCTTCTTACGCACAAAGATACTTGCAGAAATTCCTGGAAGCACATAACTTATTTCATCAACCCAGACCACCGGACAGGAGACTGCACTGGACACCACCTCCGACGGGGACCTTAAAAGTGAATTATGATGCAGCGTTGAATTACTCTGTGCGGGGGGCCAGCGCGGGAATTGTAGTGAGGGACTGGTCTGGAAATGTGGTGGCTTGGAGACGACATTTCTTCAAGCACATAACCGGAGCAGAGGAGGCAGAGTCGCTTGCGGCCAGAGCTGCTGTTCGCCTAGCCCAAGATTTGCAGTTGGATAGGATCATCATTGAAGGGGATTGCCTGAATGTGACGAATCAATTAATTAACAAGCTCTGTCCCCAGTCTGTCCATTGGAGGAAATATTGTTGAAGAAACAAGACTGTTAGCTAGATTCTTTAGCTCGATTATGTTCCAGTTTGTAAAATGAGAATGTAATCAACTAGCCCACTCTCTAGCGCAAAATGTGGTAGGTGATAGTTCTGGCTTCTCAATATTACCCTTCGATGTCCATGATGTAACTTGAGATGTTTATCTTCAATATATCATCTTTTCACTCAAAAAAAAAAAAAAGTATGTAAATAACACTATCTACTTTCTGATAAGGTAATCGGATGCAACATTTATCCAAATAACCCAAATATAATAACATAGTCTACTAAGGCTCTGTTCTCTTCGTATGAAACTCATTATTTTTAGTTCAGTTAAGTTCTGATCAGTTCCATTCAGTTCAATCTTGCTTAGTTGTATTTTATATTACAAATAAATTCAGTTAATCTCTGCTCAACTTCATTCAGTTCTGTTTCTGTTCGGTTCAATTCTGTTCCGAAAAGAACTATAATATTTATCCAAAAGTAATTTACCCGATTGTTTTTGCATTGGGCTGGATTTGATACAAAGCTAAAAAGCTGGCCCAATTATTATTGGTCCACTCCGTCCTTCCGAATTCGGCGTTGTCTGCTAGAGTCGCCACTACTGTAGAGAGAGAAAGCAATAAAGAAAATAAAAAACTGAATTCAGAGAGAGAGAGAGAAGAACAAACGGCGCCAAAGTGAACAACCCCAAACACACTACAATGGCGATTGTACCACCTCCTCGCTGGACTCCTCAAGACGACCTTCTGTTGAAGAACGCCGTCGAGGTATAACATCTGCTTCTCACTTTTTTTTCCCAGTAAAATCGCTGCCGAATGTTATTCGCTTTGCATTTGAATGATTCAACCTGTTTTATGTGCTTAGGTTTTTTTCGTGTTTGTTTCTTCTGTTATACTGAGTTATTGAACCTTTCCATTGTTGTCTGTTGAGATTTTCATTTTTCTCTGTTATTGTAAGGGTTTTGATAAGAACACATTGATTTGAATTTGATTCTCTGTTGTTCCAAGGGTTGTTACTTGTCCTGTTTTGTTATTGTAATTGTAATCTATGCTTTAGAATGTCGTCAAGGCGCTGGGAACGAAATCGTGAAGTTGTGTTGTCTGAGCTTCAAGTTATATCCCATCTTATAGGCGATTTTGTTGCTGATGATTCATTGACATTTGTGGACTGATGTGTGAAGCTACAATGTACTTATAAAAATTGTCATATGTGTTTGTGGATTTGATCCTGAAGAGAATTATTCAATACGATTTTAATATGTGTGGTTAGTGAGGTTTAGATTTCAAGTACACAATCCACTTATTTAGGAGCAAGTATTTGATCATATGGAAATTGTTTCTTTCTTCTGTCTTCATTCTACCTTTATTTGGTATATTGAGTGGACTACTTTTGTCAGATGCCATGTCGTGGACGTTGTTTTGGTTGCGTGTCAGTGATACTTGAGATGTACGTAAGCCTCTTGTGTGGTGTAGATCGGTATTGTAAATTACAAAACAGTTTATCTTGATTGTATTGTCGTATGTGTTTGTGCATTTGATTCTGGAAAGAAACATAGAGAATTATTCAATACGATTTGTATATGTGTGGTTAGTGAGTTTTAGATTTCAAGCACACAATCCAGTCCCACTTACCTAGGAGCATGTATTTGATCATATGGAAATTGGTTCTTTTTCTTGTCTTCATTCTACCTCTATCTGGTATATTGTGTGGTCTACTTTTGTCGGATGCCATGTCCTGGAAGTTGTTTTGGTTGCGTGTCAGTGATACTTGGGATGTAAGTAAGCCTCTTGTGTGGTGCAGATCGGTTTTTAAATTACAAAACAATTTATCTTGATTGCATTGTCGTATGTGTTTGGGCATTTGATTCTGAAAAGAAACATAGAGAATTATTCAATACGATTTTAGTATGTGTGGTTAGTGAGCTTTAGATTTCAAGAACACAATCCAGTCCCACTTACTTAGGATCATGTATTTGTTCATATGGAAATTGGTTCTTTTTCTTGTCTTCATTCTACCTCTATCTGGTATATTGTGTGGTCTACTTTTGTCGGATGCCATGTCCTGGAAGTTGTTTTGGTTGCGTGTCAGTGATACTTGAGATGTACGTAAGCCTCTTGTGTGGTGTAGATCGGTATTGTAAATTACAAAACAATTTATCTTGATTGCATTGCTATACAAGCCCTTAAATATTATTGTGACGTAGTGGGTGCTTGGAAACAGTTGACACCACTTTTAAGTAATAAACGACGTACTTTTAAATATCATGGTTTGAGTTAAGTAATTGTAACTAAACTATAATCCAGCAACCCTAATTTTGGGATGTAAGAGAACTTTGTCCAGAGTGAGCTAAAGCTTAAAGTATGACACCCAGATCCATAAGCATGGCAGAATTCAAGGATGGAAGTATGAATATGAAACCAAGACCCATAAGATGAAAAGATACATCAGTGTCACAGCTGGGTGACATCATTACTTTCCATGATAGTAAGTCGTGGATCATTGAATATATAGTTCATGAGATTCGACACCTTTTGGTGGAAGATGGTTTGTGGATCACTAATTTTTAGAGATTCCAGAATTTGGATTATTTTGTATTGCTTTTTGGTGGGTTTCCAAAAATAAAATGTTTCTTTGTAAAGAGAAAAGGTCTCACATCGCTCTGGGAAAAAAGCTTGGCTTCCATAAGAAATAGTGCTTCATCATACTTTGTAGCGCATGTTCTGTGCATTTTTAGTACAGTATCGTGGAGGCTAACCACTGTTTCTAATCACATGAGAAATCATTTTTATCTTTTTCTGACCTCATTGTTTTTGCTTTTCTGCTCCAGGCAGGTGCTTCTTTGGAATCTCTTGCTAAAGGTGTTCGGCAATTTTCGCAGAAATTTACTGTTAAAGAACTGCAAGATCGCTGGTATTCTCTCCTTTATGACCCAGTTGTATCTGAAAAGGCAGCAGCGCAGATAAGTGGTCTTGAGAATTTCGAATTAACCAGACTTACAAATTCGGGAAGTGTAAAAGAAAGTGCGTGTAGTTACGATAAAAGAAAAGCCGAAAGTATTCAAACATGCTACTATGCCATGCGTAAAAGAATTTGTAGCGAACCAGTTGGCATGGCGGATACTGATCTTCTTAGTAGACCTGGCAAAACTAATAGTGAATGTGGTAAAAGAACTTCATTTACAAATTGTGGGACTGCAGATTCTATTCCGAATAGTTTTGGGACACATGGCCCAGATAATGATATGAGGCAGTATTCACTCAATGTCTTTCCACATTCTGCATCTGAATCCAACCATAATGCTCAGAACCTTGGTGAAGATAGTTGCCTTGGGGGGAACAGTGTAAATAACTTTTCCTTTCCTTGTGAAGAAAGCATCACTTGCCAATTAAAGGAGTCGCATGTTTTAAACTTGTTTGAAGCTGAAAACTTGCACAGTGGTTTCGCAAATTCAGAAATTGGTGGCACTTCATTTCATAGTTTTGGGAGTTCATCCTCTCTGGAGCAAATGATGCCTGTGTGGGAGACTTTAGCATCGGATCTGCTCATTGAATCCGGAGAACAAATACAACTTCCTCATGCTGATAATGTAAATCTGGCGGAAGCATCCAGGGGTGATGGTAACCCCTTAAACCCGAGCATCAAGATCTCAATGTCTTCCGATGGCATCGAATTTTTAACACCTAGCACAGAGGACTACTTGGCACATCTGTTTGACCTCCCAAATGACGAACCACTACTTGAAGACATTGATGGAAAGGACGCGTTAGCCAAGTCATATTTAGCTGGTCTGAGTTCACTTCTGTTGGACTCCCCCTGTCACACTGAGTCACTCAATGCCGGTCTTGGTGAGCCTGTGGTAGCTGCAGACGGAGATTTCATCGGTACAAGTGCTTTGTGCTCTGGAGGATCAGACAATGAAGTGCTAAACAATGATGCAACTCAAGTGCCATGTTCTGGATTGACTGATCAAGTTTTAGGTCCTGAATATCGTAATGGAGTCATATGCTGCACATTTAATACGGAAGATCCGGAAATACCTGATAATGATGATGTTTTTCTTGCTTACGGTCAGCCATCAACTAATTCTCGGGTGACCAACTGGAGATTACCTGACAAACCTTATCATCTGCCATCATTTGTGAATGATTCCTTAAGTAACCAAATGGCAAGTAGAGGACCCCATATGATGAACACTAACCAGAATGACAATCTTCTGCTTCCTCATGTTGGAGTATCATCAAAACAATTAGATAGGAGCTCCAACTCTCAACTTTTTGAGCAAAAGGTTGAATTCGAGCTGGTTAAATGTAATACCCAGCTTGCAGTATCGAGAAGCTCAGAAGTTGGTCAATGTCCTACAGATGTTGATCCAGAAAATGTATGTGCGGACAATCTAATTGGTAGATCTTCCTGCTCATTTCTGGAGGATTTTGTTCCAGATATTGCTCGGAATTATGAAGATGGAGCTTGTGGAAGTAGGAGAGGAGGTTCTGCCAGATCGGGTAACCTGACTAGTGGAATATTTCATGCTGACTCATCGGAACAAAGAATAGTCCCAGAAGCAATTGATAATTCTTTGTTGTCAGACCAGGAGAAACTCTCACCCGAGAATGATTTTGATGTGCCATATTATTCCGATGTCGAAGCAATGGTAAAGATGTGCCTCTATATTTTTTGTTAATTTCTTCCTCGTGCACCTTACATGCACATGGACTGACTTCTGCATTTGGGTGAACATTTTTCAGATTCTTGATATGGACTTGAGTCCAGATGAATTTGATCTAGACACTCATCCAGAAGGTACTTATTTCCCGTAATCTTTGTATTAAAATTATTTATTTTTTTATTCATTTTATTTGCTTTTTTTTTAGGCTTGAAATTTCCTGCTGCACAAAATCACTGATAACTAATATGTGTCTCGAGTTCACTGTAATCATAAATTCTCTTTTGGTAATCCAAATGGATTCTTAGGTTGAAATGTTGAATACTGAATGTAGTTCCAATTTGTTATGGTATTGTCTAGTATGCTATTATTGACTACACTCTCTGGATGCTTACCTTTTTTGTATATTCTTGTGTTACATTGGAATGGACATTTAGCTCTCTGATATTGTTTGCATATGTGATGTTATATCAGTAACGACATACTGGTACACGAGCATGGCTTAGGCCTTTTGTGCACTTCTGGTGCACTGTGCACCATTAATCACTATATCTGCATGTCATACCACTCTTGTACAGGAGTGTAGATGCCTTTCCATCTCACTATTCTGTTTGAAGATCTCCTCCTAGATTCCTAGTTATTTAGTAGTTACACCAGTCTATGTTAAATAGATCATCCTTCACTAACTTCCAGTGATTCTGAGCTGTACTACTTTAACAAATATTGCAGTCCAAAACTATCAACATGAGGAAGCTAAGAGAGCAATAATAAGGCTGGAGCAGGGAGCTAATGCTTGCATGCAAAGGGCCATGGAGGCGAAGGGAGCACTTGCAGTTTTGTACAGTCACTATCTAAAACATTATATATTGAAACCTGAGGTATGCTGGCATCTTTCTCTTGTTCCCTCTTTTCTCTTTGCTTGGACACCCCTTTATATGCAAATGTTGTATGCCAAAATTATTAATCTCTTTGTTAGGACAAGGCTCAAGTTTTATCCAGAAAATGTTCAGTTGAAATGCAGAATAGTCTTTTTAAAACTGTAGCTATGTATTGATAAAGGGTGAAGTTAACTAATCAAGAACGTTAATCTAGAATAGGTAAGATTAATTATTTACAATAAAGCCAGGTACGCAAGGCCCCTTTTCGGCTTTCTTTCCTTGGACTCGCAGGAATATCATAGTTGCTACGGGCTCATAGCGTAATACTACCAAAGTTACTCCACATGGTGCAGTGTTTAAAATTGATCCGTATGTAACAGACTCTACTAATTGTAAAATGCCATGCACTAATTCTGGCACACAGTTGAAAATATCATTTGCTTGGTACAGCAGCAACACTCGTGTTAAATGGCTTCCGGGTAATGTATTTCGATTAGCATGTTATAGAAACACATGACAACATTATATTTCACTTGGCTTTGTACTTCAAGGGTCAACTTAGTCAGGATACTAATATATTGAATTGCTGCTGAACTAAATTTTATGGCTATGAAAGAATTATAGAGTTGTATTTTTTCGAGTATTGAATGCTTCAAGAGCCCTAGTAACATAAGATTTTAAAACATTTTCTTGTTCCTTTTGAAGTAATGATAAAAGTTATTTGGAAATTTAAATTGCATGAAATTCTTGTAGATGTCGTTCTCAAAAGAAATTCTAATGGCTTTCAGGTCATAATTGGAAGAGCAACTGAAGATATCAAAGTGGATATTGACCTGGGAAGAGAAAAGAACTGCAGTAAAATATCTCGACGGCAGGTACTTTGATACAATTTTTTTTTTTTTTTTTTTTTTTATTTTTGTGTGTGTGTGTGTGTGTGTGTGTGTGGATGCAAGAGAAGCACTTGGCATGGTAATGGGTTGGGCTTTTAGAGGCCTGGAACAGGGACCATGAATTACATGTCCATGGCCCAGTGTGGGGCCTGATTTTATGTCCAGGCTCAACCCGTCACGGGCAGGCCGAGTACATAGATCCGCTCGCCTGTGTCTGGAAATTAACATATGTAAGAGTTAATAGCTAGCTTCGACAATACTGAAAATTCTAAGAGAATTAATTAACATCACTCAACATTTATAGCACATAGCTTGATACTGAGTTCTAAATTTTAAATATTCAAATGGAGAGAACAATAATGTAACTTAAATGTTCTAAATAAAGAATAGTATATATGTAATATAATATCCAAACACAAGCCTGTTCTACATCACCTTGATGTGTATATCACTATAGTTCCCGGTCTAATTAAATCCCAATATAAGTTTATGGTAAATGACACTTCGAAAGTGCAATCTGAATAGTAATGATTGTGACATGGATCAACATAACGTCTAATCATGTCTTAGATTTAGACATATAAATTACTAGATTAACCATAAACGTACTTACCCAAAACATAGTTATGCAAAAACTGTAAATAAGATCTGCCTCTGTAGTTTGTTTATCGTGATCTACTGTTGTTGCTGGGAGGGGTGAGAAGTCTCGTGGCCATGTCATACACATACCACGAATTTGTCATATTTGAACTCTTACAATTCAGTGAATTCACACAATACAAAGCATAACATCAAGTTTTCATAAATTTCTCAATATACGAATAGTTAATGGGAAAAATTTAAATCTCTTTGATGGATGAGTTCCTGGGTTAGTTGACTAGAAGGAAGAACATTAGAACGGAACGAATCAACAAGCAACAAGGAATAATTCACCCCTGCCGGCCGTCAATTGGATTAATTTTCTGGAAGTATGGTGTTATTGAAAAAAAAAAAAAATTCCTTCTTATTTTTTGAATGACTGAAATACATAAGGAGCATATTATATCTGATGAGAAGCTGAAAAGAATAACCTGATTATTTGGGCCATCGTATGTGTTTTGTAGCTTGAGTTTGAATTAAATATGACTTAAACCACCATGAATTGAGCTTGATTCTTTTTAAATTTATTTATAATACTAATAAAAAGCATCTCCTTACATCCAACCCTCCTTACAAAAGTTTCATGCTCGTTACTTGCTCGATCAAAACTCAAATAACCAAGCATGCATTTGGGGAAGACAATGACAACAAACATAAATTGTGCTTAAGAGGAAAGTACCGGCTCAGTGATAGACATGCATGGACAAGAAAGGAATTGTAAATTTACAAACTTGTTGATTCTTTTGAATACCGAGAATTTGCGATCAGAATTCATTGATTTTAAAGAAATACCGAAAAGTGACATATGGAGGAGAATCTATGTTTTGTATTCAATAATAATGAAATGTCTGAGAAAACAACTTATAATTGTTTAAATAGCAACTATAGTCGCATCCAACTTAAGTAAATAACAAATAGGACCTTTGAAGCCTCAAAGCATAACGTAAAGTGCTGATTTTGCGATGACTTCCCATTTCTGCATGAAAACTCATAATGACCAGTTCATCATAAGTCATCGCTTTGCGGTTTTAGGGCCAAGTTTCTCATCTGGAGGGTCAAATTTGTGTTTTACTGTCTTTCCGGCATACCATGTTATGTTTTAAGAATTTCAAGTACCTCTATGTTATTTCCTTTAAGTGGGTTGCGACTAGGGTTTTCTATTTAAACAATTGCAAGTCGATTTATCAGACATTTTCTGTATTAAATACCGAGTAGAGGTTTTCCTCCATGTGTTAGTTTACGGTATTTCTTTGAAATCAGTGAATCTTGATTGCAAATTCTTGTTATCCGTAGTAACCGATGTGTTTTACTATTACAGTTCCTTTCTTGTCTATGCACTCTGAACTAACTACAGGATTATAATCAAACGATATCATCCTGAAAACGCGACCTGGGGTCACCTACTTTTCTGGGAACTTAACTGGATGATTGTGCTTGTTGATGAAGTAGCACACTCTCTTTATATACAAACACTTGCAATAGTGAGGCAAACTTCACGTTTGCTAGTAGCTGATTCATATGGCCATCGAGTGCCTAGAAAAAGTAGAAAAAGCTCAACCGAGTCATGTCCTTTGGATGTCAGCTTTTGATTCTAATCTTGTGGTTGGTTCATTGGCGATGTTCCTAATTTGGCTTTCCCCTATGGTGCGATTCATGTTCGCTTTTATTGTCTTGCCATATAAGATCTATATGTGCTTCTATATGTTATTGCCTGATTGGTTATGTTAGGTTCTGACGAGCATGTTTCCATATCGGAACTTTTTTTTAGGGGACCAAATAAAGACCCACATTTTTAATTAGTGTCTCAAGGAGAATTAAGTTTTATTGGTGGTACTGGCAGTTTAATCGAGTTTAATTCAAGCCTAAATTTCTAAACCCAATACGTTTACTTATGGCTCAACGCATGAGCTTTCTTTTTATACTTCTTAGACATAATACACTTACATATTTCACTCTTTCCAAATCAGAAAAAGATTGAGCTCCTTTCTCCCATAGCTCAACTGACCAGCTCGATTAGTTCCATTATCGTATTCTTCTTTCCAAACAAGTAACTTGGGTACTCATCCATCTAAAGACCTTAGATGTTCATGAGATTTCGATGCTATGCATTGTTCTCTGAGATTTCTCGCACCCCAGCAGCTTCAGTGTCTGGCATAGTGCTGTTCTGTCTATCGCTAAATTTTGATCATGATCAATGAGCTCCGCCAGAGCAGGAGCAGAAAAGTCCAACACCAATAGGGTATCCAAGAGGTGTTTGGTTGAGTTTGTTGACATGTTTGAGTTCCTAAATTGGTGTTATGTTGCCATGTGCTCTTTGCTAGAGTACTTGACGTGCAGCATCTTTTGGGTATTACGCACTGGCCGTCCATGTTTATGTTTATTGATTCCGTGTTCATGTAGAGCATTCATTCATATATCTCTTGACTTGTTCATGTCTTAAAAAACTTAAGAAAAAATAATCTTAAGTCAGCTATGCTGTGTCGGGGCTATTCAGATTATGCCTCTGTTTAGTTAATAAGCTATTAGTTGGTAGATGATGAGGTAGTTTACACCTAGTTGATTTTTATGGAAGTGTTTTAGTAAATGAATTAGCTGATTTGCTAAATATAAGATGTAAAGATAAATAAATAAGCTACCTACCTGAACTATCTTATCAAATCATCTAGTTTATAATTTACCAGCTCAACATTCTTTTTTTTTTTTTTTAAACAGCTAAAAAATTATTAATGAACTTCAAGTCTTAATGCAAAGAGTATGAGTAACTAATACTCTTAGAAATATGCTAATCGAGCTGATAAGGTATCTTATAAGCTAGGTTATGTATAAGGCCATATTCAGATTTACCGCTTGGGCGAAGTGTTAGGCCAAACTCAGAATAATATTAGGCATGAATGAATGAGTTAATTGTCTTGTTCCTAATGTTTAGAAAATCCTTGGGATGTCTTGCATTGAATTTATGACACAATGACAGGATTAACATATGAGCTTTAAAGTTTAAATGTTTAAATATGGTACATATGGTACGGTAACTGGCCAGACTCTCCCTTTCGTTTGGTACTTGCCGTACTTATCTCATTGTAGGTAATGGGAATGCAGATGAGGCTAGTGCGCCTCAGGAATAATATAGTTTCTGGCCATATGTTGATCTGCCATTGCTTTTAGTTTTTGCATGACACATTCGGACTATGTCATTTACGATTTACTGAGGCTTATGTTGTGCTATAAAATAAACCATGAATTGTTGTGGTGTACACCTTAAGCAACTTAGTGCATCCTTTTATAAACTGGATCAGGCTGATGTTTGAGCCAAAAATTGACCCGGTTGCTGCTCATCAACAACATCCAGGCGGGCAATGTCCCACCAACCGAGGGAGTTGCTAGCCTATTTGGTTGGTAGTTTAGTGCCTAGCAATGTGGTCTTGAGTTCGATCCTCCTTCACAACCTATCTGGGAGTTATAAGGTGGTCTAGCGGAAGGGAGGTGGGAGACATAAGGTGGTTTTGGTGTGGAAATATAAAGTGGTTTAGTACATTGTATAACTGTATATTAGGTATATTAGTAGTGTAGGAGTATTTGTAATATGTGCCGTTTAAAAAAAAAAGTCCCACCAACCGAACTGGGTTAGCCTAGCCAAATTGCCATCCCCAGACCGGAATATTATTTATCAAATGCTAAATCCTTCATTTGTCTTACCTGCCAAAAGATGCTCAAGTAAATGAACTGATAGCCTTGTAGCAAGAGTCTACTGGAATTGAGATGCCAGTATATGTTGTGAGAACGAGTCAATAGTTACTGGCTGTTTTTACCACTTGACTCCGAACTAAAGAAAAGAAAAGCAAGTGTATGGGGCAGTGATTATGGATTGACCCAATTGCTTAATATTAAAGTATGCAGGCTTGTATATTTATTCTCGTTAAAACCCCACAAAATAGATTTCCTTTGTGCTTTTTTATCCAACACCTACATTAAGCCATTTTTTGTGAGCATTATTTGCTTCATTACACTGATGGGAATATTTTATTCTTTGAACTAATTGTTATTCTTACACGATGTTTTGTAAATGTAGATTCTTCGTATTCATTGACTTTTATGAGTTTGAACATTGGCCTTTACGGTCACATTGGACTACCACTCCTGATCATATGTAGTATATTTATTACTACTAAACATCATGAATTCATCTGTGAAACAAATTAACATTGGATGAATGTCATATTTTTTGTTAGCTCATACACATAATCATGTGTCTCCTTGTACTATTCAGGCTTTACTGATGATGGACATGCATGGATCTTTCCATATTAAGAACTTGGGGAGATCTTCAATATATGTGAATGGCAAAGAGGTATTGCCAGGAACGTCACTAAGCCTCGATTCTGGTTCTTTTCTCGAGGTAAATCACTACCCTTTTTGCAGTGGTCTTTTTGAGTTGCGTTTGCGTTTTAAATAGTCAGACCATTTTAAGTTTCAAGGAAATTGAATCTCGGAAAACATTTATTTCGTAACACACTGGGATACCAATGCTTTCAGAACTCAATCCTGTTAATAGATAATCGATACTCCCTTCCAAGTTTTATTGTATGACATTTTGAGGTTTTGAGGTACCAACAGGTATGCAGCCTTTCTGCACATCTCTGCACCTACTAGTTGTATGTCTCATAGTTGCTACGAGGCTATGTTTGGAATGCAAAACCTCGTATGAAAAAAAAAAAAAACAGAGAATAACCAGATGGAGTAATATTTCTAAGTACGAAGTTTTTGGATAATTCATTGGTTTGCTTTATAAGAACCCAAGAAACACACGCGTACTCTACTAAAATAAGTGAGATATCTGGAGACATCTGGGAGCCGTTACAAGGTTCTGTGGATCGAACTACTAGCTAGCTATTGGCGGAGCAGCTAGGAGACTGTTAATCTGCAGAAATTTTAGAACAGTCATGTAGGAACAAAATTGAAAACGCTGTATGCTCTGCACTATATGTATCTTTAACCATCTTATTTGAAATTCGCAGATTAGGGGATTGACATTTGCATTCGAGACAAATCATTCCGTTGTAAAATCGAGAGCTTAAACCGAGTTTGACATTTGGAAAGGTGTTATTTTCTCTGAATCTCTTGGGTGAGTAGTCTTTTATAGTGTAGCTGTAGATGAACTGTAATCAAGACTTCTAGGCACCAGCTAATTTAGAAATCTGCATTTGTGTCATGTTGACCATAGTTTCTGTCTGCACTCTAATATGTCATGCTTTCCTTTATCCCATCGATTGTATTAAATTAATTAGTAATATAATAACATCAATTCTAATCTGTTAGATCTTATTCAATTTCAATCTAGTGAGTACATGTGTCATTATTTAATTAATATATGTAAGGTTGTGATTTTTCTTCATATTTGTATTATTATTTTTATTGAAGGTATTTGGTTCGAACCTTGTTAGCATGATTTTTCTCTATTATTTGTATCATTATTTTAGTTGTAGATGTTGGATTCGAATCTTATTGATGTAATTTTTTTCTTTTTTATTTATTATCTTCTTATATCTTTATTTTTCAACACAAAGTTTTATGTTCGTATTATACTTAATTAAAAAATAATCATGATATGTTCTTATAAAGAAATACATATTTCAACCAAACGTCAATTTAGCTCTGATGATGGAATTTGAATATCGTTCATATTGCGGTATTGATATAACAAAAGAAATCGACGAAACAAAATGGCAAGATATAATGACGCACATCACAAAATATTCAACTGAAGACCACCAATTAACATGCGAAAGCTGCATTTCAAATTTCGAAGTTGAATGTTTTCAAAGCCTACAGATGTATCAGATGGTTCTTAACTCATCGGAATAATCGTATGTCTAATATCGTTCAATTCAAAACTATTCATTGCATAACTACAAAAGCTATATACATTTATAGGAAACCATTTATGTTAAGTTCAATTTTACTCAATTAGTTATTTTTTAGTTACGTTTGATGTCATTATTTGAAGATTATATATTTACTCCACTCATTTTAATACATTATTTAATAAAACAACAATGTTTTACAAGATTACGCTTCACACGTGTAGCGTGTGACGTAGTTTCTAGTTAATGAATAGAGTAGTAATGTTATTTAAAAAAATAATTTACGTTTTACTAGGGTTGTACATCGGATTGGATCGGATTAATCCAGTCCTATTTTTCGGATTCAGATAGTAAATTACTAAATTCATAATCCAATCCAAAGCTACCGGATCGGACTCGGATTTATCCGGCATCGGATCAGTTAAATACGCGGATATCCGATAATTCAAAAAATATTAACATAACCTATATTTTTTAAACTTTCCACTTATTTTTATAACTTTACAAAATTTCAACATCAAAAAGCGGATTATAAAAGTGATAGCACATAATAGTACAACGAGATAAAAGTACTACTACATAGTTCATGTTCATGTCCGTTTTCAAGTTCAAATGAAAATAAATTACATATACTTCCAAACATTTGTATGTACATTCAATTTTTAAAAGCGTTTTATAAGTATTGTGACTATATTCTTCTATTTATACTTTCAATTGTTTTTAGATTAAATTCCTATATTTCTGTTATAAAAAATATTAAAAACTAAAAATATATATATACAAGTAAATATCGGATTGAATCAGATAATCCGCGGATCATCGGATCAGGCAACCGAAGTTTTCGGACTATAAAAACCTCAATCCGTAATCTAATCTGAAAGCTTAGGATCGGATTGTCAGATCGTATATTCAGATCGGAGTGATTATGTACACCCCCTATGTTCTACTGTTTGAAGTGTTTTAGATTTTTAGGGTTGCCAAAAGTTTGGGAAAGCCTTAGCCATTCCTACAATTTTGGAAATACAAACGTTGTAAATATCAAAATTTTGAGCTTATTTGGTCGGCGGCAGACTATTTGGTTATGATTTTAATAAGTTATGTTGTGGTTTTAATTTGTTAGACATTAAAAGTTTTCGTATGATGTTAACGACTTAACATCATTTATTGTGGTTTTAATAGAGGACAATGGTAAACAATAGAACTTCAATTTATTAAATGTTGAAAATTATTTATAAAAATTACAAAAAGTCCTTAGAATTTCATAATTTAAAAAATTAACCACAAACTTTTAAAATTGCCACAAAACTCTTACTTAAATAATTCAATATCCAAATTCTACTCTCATGTTTCTTTCATTAATTT
>CM051457.1:90745876-90872685 GCA_028274465.1 Plantago ovata | reverse complement strand
GAAACTAGTGGTCTCACCAGAGACGAACTCTTAATTTAATATCGAAACACAACCACAAGATATCTTTTGACTCCAATCGAGAGTAGTTCCTTCAAATATTTTTCTAATAAATATAAATCGCCCCCAAACTTGAATTAGATGCCACCTAGATGAACAAGCTCATGATCATACTCATGTGTCCTTACATCCTCAACATCATCACCACCACCATAAATCATTAGGCTGAAATAAGAACATATAATAATCAATAACTGAATTCATAATTCGAACATATAACTTTTCGACTAATAAACTTAGATGAACAAGCTCATGATCATACTCCTGTGTCCTTACTCCTTACATCCTCAACATCATCTCCACCACCATAAATCATTCGGCTGAAATAAGAACATATAATAATCAATAAATGAATCCATAATTCGAGCATATAACTTTTCGAATAATAAACCTAAAATAAAGTACTAATACCGTATAATCATATATAATACTTTTGTTATTTATCACTCCAAGATGGACAATCCGCATTATAATTTTTTTTAGAAAGTTAAAAATAATAAATAAATAAATAAAAATGGAACCGTCATGTTTATTGTAATTGCCCAGCGGGCTGCTCCTAATGAATACTTAGCAGTTACCCTGCAATAGCAACGTCTGTTGCTTCGATTGGTCGCTCGGATCTGGACGTACAATTTTGGTGAAAATATTAAAATTAAACTTGAAATGATAATAAGTTATAATACAATAAAATATGCCTATACATTTCTATATTTTCCATCTCCAGTTATAATGAAGTAATAATTAACAGTTGGCTATACTAATAATAGAAATAGTTGTATAGTAAGAGCTCTATTGGATTATATGGTTATACCATGTTTTACGGTCTGGGGACACCTCAACTTGCAACATGAACACCTCTCCTTAGTATCTATGTGAATGTTTATCTGTATTTTTTTTGACATTGTGCTAACAATATCTTCTTTTTCTTTTCTTATCATTTTCCTCAGCAATCACAAAATATATTTGTATAAGGCGAATCATTTGTCTTCTTAAAAAAGTACTCTCAATATTGTGATTCTAGACGTACTGACATACATGATTACTCATCCAAGATGGGTACAGCGTTATCATGCGTTCAAAAAATATAGTCATGTGAGTTATAATTTATCAAAGAAATTTTATTCGTTCCAAGGATTTTCAAGTTATGTGATATTTGTTAACAATATGCACTTGAATTTCGTTTGTGAATGTCCAATGTTTAGCTCTATTATATAAAACTTCGCGATTATATGATGAGAACAATCAATTATACTTGCTTTGCTCAACTTTTTTTTTTTTTTATTAGTTTTTAAAATTTTTTACATTGCTTTTGGAATGGATTTTTGTAAAGCTTTGTAAAATGTTTTTGTTATTTGCTTTATTTGAAGGATTCACCAATAATGTTGTGGATAAATTTTGAGAAAATAAAAAGTATAAGATAAAAAACCATTGAAATGGATGAAAAAAGAACATTTAAGAAAAATCATGGAATTATGAATGTATAATTAGTATATACATTCGTAATATATTTTCATGATTATTCGTCCGATGCGATTAAGAATTTATTGGTAGTCAAAAGGAAATTTAAAAATTCAATCAAATGAATGAAGAAAAATCATTGGGGCAAAGGGAGTAGTAGTGGAGTACTATTATGGAGAATCATGCTAAGCCAGCATCTTGGTTTTAGTAGTCAATGTTGGACAATTACGAGACTTACAATTGAATTGTGTATGTTGCAAAGTGTTTAAACCTCAATATTGGTTCATGAAGGAAGTTTCTATATTTGTAGGTTTTGAAGATGGGAAAGTTAACATAGCCGGTTAGAAAGGGTTTCAAATGAGCGGGGATGACAATTTAGATTGGGATGCTCTAAGTTCAACTAGTGCACCCAAAGATAAAATTTTGGTTTCGGTGAGGTTGAGGCCTCTAAATGACAGAGAACTCGCGTATAATGATGTGTCTGACTGGGAATGCATTGATGACACAACCATTATATTCAAAAACACTTTCCAGGAGCGGTCACATTTTCCAACTGCTTATAGTTTTGGTAAGTAAGAAAGAACAAAATTAGTCACATGCAATAGAATTGTTTTTTTCATATACCCGGACTATAAGTGTAAGCATCCACTGATCTAGATGATTTTGGACCACATAATATACAATTTATACCCATTGACCGAGTTTGTGAAAGGATTTCCCATATAACATAACGACCTTATTTGGACGGGACACGTATTCTGAAGCCTGGTACCTCTGCACCCTTGAATTTCAAAGAGAATTTGTCTCATATATGGTTTGGTTCAATGCGACACTCAAGTACTAATCATTTAACTCTTCTATTTCTTATGAAAATTGGCAGATAGAGTATTTGCGCCAAACTGCTGTACGAGGCAAGTTTATGAGGAAGCTGCTAAGAGAATTGCACTTTCAGCTTTAAGTGGAATCAACGGTGAGTACTTCTTATTATAAAGCATTTCCAAGGTCACCTATTTCAGGGATCGAACCCGTTGACATCTTGGATAAGGTTGCCACTCCACTACGAAACTATTGAGACATCCTAATACCATTAAAATAAAGCATTTGATTTTTTTTAAATGGCAAGAATTTGAGCTACAGTATTATAACATGAGATATCTAAGTACTAAAAACTATTTCGAAAATGCAAAATTCTATACTGACTAGAGTTTAATCTCTATCATTCTTCCCCTCTTGAAAATGAACAAGCCCAACGAGGATGAATATCTGAAGTTGGGGAACCATGTTCGATATTTTCAACAATTTTAGAATTATGACGTCCTTGTTTGAATTGTTTTAGTTTTTTAAAGCATATTTACTTATTTTTATTTCTATGAAATATAAATTTAACAGAAAAGACTACTGACCGAGGATCGAGGTTACAAATTGATCAAATTTGCAATAACGATATTTACAAATTGATCAAATTTGCAATAACGATAATATATATATATATATATATATATATATATATATATATATATATATATATATATATATATATATATATATATATATATATATATAGTAAAGGAGTATTGTAGGAGTAGAGTGCAGTAAAGTTAGATTTCGAAAAAAAAACACTTAAACACTTAGATTAGCTTTGCCCTAACGAAGAAACCGTACATTGCATACATCATACCGGCTAAAAGAACTGATATTGTTGGTATTTCCTATTCATTAATATATAAAAGATAAACAAAATAATTAAGACCTAATTTTTTTCAGCAACTATTTTTGCTTACGGGCAGACAAGCAGTGGAAAAACTTACACCATGTCTGGAATTACAAACTATGCAATCGCAGATATATATGAATACATCGGAAAGGTTCTGCTTATCTGTGTTGATTTGTGTCTTGATTTATTTTCGTTCAACTGTAAATTAAGTTGAATCATTTTTAACATCCAGCATCACGAAAGAGAATTCATTCTGAAATTTTCTGCCTTGGAGATTCATAATGAAATAGTCAAGGACTTGTTGAGCACAGATGGTACTGCACTCAGACTTTTAGATGATCCGGAGGTACGTACAATCTGCATTAAAACTAATTATTTTATATCTCTGATTCGATAACCTTAATTAAGCACGTTATTAGCTTTCGATTGTTGGCAATAGCAGAAAGGGACTGTTGTTGACAAACTTACAGAGGTGACTGTTACAGACTCTAGCCATCTAAAAGAGCTCCTATCCATTTGTGAATGTAAGATACACATATTAGACGAAAGAATGAGTAATTGCATTTTTCGTCCCCCAAGTCGCATTTTGTGTTTAAGTGAAATGACCTATTCTCTCATAATAAAATTACTCAAAAAACCTTATTTTTGTTGCAGGCCAGAGGAAAATAGGAGAGACAATTCTAAATGAGATGAGCTCCAGATCTCATCAGATTTTGCGCTTGGTAATTTTTTAAACTTAGTTACTAGTTAGTTACACTACTTCTTGAGTCATGGCGCTCGATATTGACTTCATGTAACATTGATATATTGTGTAGATTGTTGAAAGTGAAGCTCGTGATTGCATCAAGGTTGATAATTCAACCATACTAACAGCCTCCGTGGTAAGAATTTTCAACCATATTTCACAGTGTTAATTTTGAGAAATCATTCTATGAGTTGGAGACATGATGGTGAAAAAGAAGGAAAATGTAATGCTTCTCCTGTTTCATGAACACAGAATTTCGTTGATCTGGCAGGAAGTGAACGTTCTTCTCAAACATTATCAGTGGGCAAAAGACTTAAAGAAGGTTGCCATATTAATCGTAGTCTCTTAACGTTGGGTACAATAATTCGTAAGTTAAGGTACATTTCCTAACTTTTAGCCTACCGTGTTATTAGTCTATGAAAGACAAATTGGTTAATTTATCTGCGTACTCTTCATAGCTTTACTGGCTATTATGTACTATTTTTACGCAGCAAAGGGAGAAATGGGCATGTTCCATTCAGAGATTCTAAAATCACGCGCATACTTCAGAATTCATTAGGTGGTAATTCCAAAACAGCTGTTATATGCACTGTAAGCCCTGCCCATGCTCATGTAGAGCAATCAAGAAACACGCTTGCATTTGCTAATTGCGCCAAGAATGTGAATACGAATGCACAAGTCAATATTGTAATTTCAGAGAAAGCACTTGTGAAGCAGCTTCAGAGAGAACTAGCTAGGCTGGAGAACGAATTGAGGAACTTAAGTTCTCCTGTTCCGATTGTTGATTCCATGTCAACACTGAAAGAGAAAGAACAACTAATCGCAAAGGTGTAATTAATTTTCATTTATTACAGAAAATGAAGAACTATTTGGGTCTTGAAGTGTTAGAACATGAATCAAGCTCGACGATGATATTTAATTAAGCATAAATATTATATTCTATGTTTGCGCGTAAATATTATCAATTATGCAGGATATATTCTCTGATAGATGACCGTCTAACATAATGTTTTACATCTCTCAACATTGTAGATGGATAAGGAGATAAAGGAATTAAAGCATCAACGTGACCAAGCTATATCTCGTCTTGACTATTACATAAGATCGGAGGGAGAATATTCAGCACCTGAAATGATGGATCCTGTCCAGTTGGATCGACTGGAACGAGTTAACTCTGTAATCCTTAACGACCGATTCCTAGGGACCAATGAAGATGATTTTTTGTCAGAGGGAACATCTCCGACGATGTACATTGATAAATACTTTGGTCCTGATCCATGCCGAGGCTGGGAAAATATTAATGATCGAGAGACATGTAAGAATTTCCGAGATGATCATAATGAGTTTCAATGCGTAAAATTTAACTTGATCCAAAACAGTACAGTTACTAGTCCTCTTTCCTCACCCAAGGGAGATCACCAAGCTACTATTGAAGAAGTTGGACATGATTTGATTCCTAAGATTTGGAGGAGCTATTTCCCATCACCGAAGGAAGTTGACCAATCTACTATCCAACAAGATGTAAACGATACGAGTCCTGATATATTGAGCAACATAAATTGTTCAGAAACTCCAACAAGAATGACAAGAACTACAAGCTCCGAATTGGATAATGAGAAGGAAGAGGGTTCTGGTGAAGAAGTTGACGATCAAAGAACACTCTTTAATATGGTGTCATCACCATGTAGTGAGTATCTAAGTGCTATAGATACTCAAAGTTCTATTGGAAGTGAACTCATTACTTCAGGCGAAGAACATATAATCAAGCAACTGGGTGATAGTCTAAGAGAAGTTAATGAAGCAATCAATGCTGAACTAATGAAGCAATACACAGATGATTTTGTTGGATCGAATACTTACCAGATTGAGCCCAATAAGTCAGAAATGATCAATAATTCGGAAAGATATGATGAAGATGACCCTAATCAAGACGAATGTACAAAGCAATCAACATCCAGTTGGTCCAGTGACTTTGAAAGGAAGCGAATGGAGATAATAGAATTTTGGAGTACTTGTAATATTCCATTAGTTCACAGAACCTACTTCTTCCTACTCTTCAAAGGAGATCGATCAGACGCTGTTTACATGGAGGTGGAGATCAAACGACTGTCCTATCTAAGAAACGCAATGCATGGAGTGAGACTCATCGAAGATGATCAATCATTCACATGGGCCTCAAGGTACTCTATTCCAGCCTCCATTTTATTTCTATCTAGGAGTAAATCTATATGTTAACTTTAATTTCTACTCGCATGAATGTTTGTAGTAACACATGATGAATGATTACCCTTAGTCAAATTAATTTCATCAAGAATCCTCAACCTTCTAAATAAAATTTATGAGAGATTTTGAATATATGATGTGTTCTTTGTAGTGTAACTAACACCGAATCATTTGCTCAAAGCTCAATGATACATACTCTCTTTGTCCCGCTAATAATGTGTCGTATGACATTTTAATAAGGTCGACATTGACTACAAATTACTCGTAAATGGTACCACAAAAATATTAAGTAAAGTTATGTTACGAAAGTTCAGAAGTGTACTTTCATAATATAATTTTATTAATTATTTTTAGAATGTAGTTTAGGAGTGATGTGTAGTCAAAGTCAATATCGATAAATCAAACGACACATTATTAGTGGGACAGGCCGAGTATTGTGTTTGTGCATATATTCAACCGTTTAATCATCGTGGTTGGCAAATTAAACAGTGCAAAAGCCCTCTATCGTGAGAGAAAGATGTTGAGTAAACTGATGCTGAAAAGGTTCTCAAAAAAGGACAGAGAGAACCTATACAAGAAGTGGGGTGTGAACCTAAAGAAAAAGCGGAGAAGACTCCAACTCTGTTGCCAGCTATGGACAGACGCCACAAACATGGAACATATAAAGGAGAGCGCATCATTCATAGCTAAATTGGTAGGCTTTAAGGAACCAGAGCACGCCCCTAAAGAAATGTTCGGGCTTAGTTTATCAATGAAACGTCCAAAGAAATATTTGGGCAAGTCCTTCAACTGGAGAAATAGCTTGCATTATAGGACCTAAGGATTTCTTGCAATAACATACTATATGAGGTGAGAAATGGTTTTGAATTTTGCAGTTTTCTGAATGAAAGTTCTTGAGATGGAGCCAAGATGCAGTAAATAAGCTTTAAAATATTGTGAGGTCTTTCATTTATGTTGTTAATTGTCAGTTAATTTTTACATGTTTATTATCTTAACAAAAACGTTGGATGTAATAATGTTGAGATCTCTTTGGCCAGCTCTAGACACACCAACCATATGACTACAATTTCTCCTTGAGTACAAATTGAGTAATTGACATGTTATAATTTCGAGTTCTGGATATTTTGTCCGAGTCCGGGAGAAACCATCCTAGTCAGGTGCTTTCCATCTTGGTCTTAGGACCTGAAAAAGGTTGTGAGGGTAGGCCTCTCAATGGGTAGGGTCTACTCATACCCATTTATATGAAAAGGGTATGGGTCCAGAGTCCCTACCCTTTTTTTAGATCCTACCCATACCTTACACTTTTGACTTATTGAACGGATCCGGGTCTAGACCCTAATTGTAACGGGTCTATGGGTCTAAATAGAAGCCCTAAATTTTTCCAAGCCAATTTCATTCCTCTTTCTTATCTACTCTTCTGAACCTTCTCTCTCTTCTCTTCCATTGTTACTCTCTCTTCTCGTGACTCTTCTCTTTCTCTTCCATTGATTTATTTGCAACATCTATGCTATTTGGAGAAAGTCATGGTGATAGATCCAGAAATTTTGCAATTTGGAGAAGAAGATGGTAGAAATTCATGATTTAGGTTTTCGGCAGACCACTGGAGGGTGACGGTTCCGTTGAGAATGGACCAGAAATCGAGGAGCATAATAGTGGCGAGCAACCGGAATTTATGGAGATGATGATGAAGAATAGAGGGAAGGTAATGAAGAGATAATCTATCACATGGGGAATCAAATCAGATGAATCCAATGGAGTTGGAGTTTGGAATAAAATACATTAATGGAGTTTTTTTTTTCCTGATTTTGGTTGATTTTTGGATGTTCAGAATTGGGGGAGAAAGAACCAACAAAAAAGTGTTATGGGTCTGGACTCGGACCCTCAGGGTCCAGCGGGTCTACTCTTACAGGTCTATAATGGGTTTAGGGTCGGGTAGGGTCTGGGTCCAGTCCAGTTGGGTCCTCAGTGGGTCTGGGTAAGGGTAGGGTCTGGACCGTACCCACTGAGAGGGCTAGTGGGGGGGGGGGGGGGTAGTTAGTTCCTTAAACCCAATTTGCCTCAGGACAAATAGAGAGGACGACATTACGAATAGGGAGTTGAAAGCTTCCCTATTATGAAGTGTATAATGGTGCAATAATGAGAATTGATTATTGATTATCTTTGTGTCTTCAAAATTGCACATATTCAAAGTTTATCACTAAAATAGGTACATCCCTTGAAATGGTGCCAAATGTACGACTCATGTAGAGCCACATAGGTGTTACGACCCAATTAGTGCTTCATGAGTCCAAATTAGTGTTGCACCAGGGTACTTTGGTAATTCGTTTCCTATGGAACCTTTTGGAATTTATGCTTCGTTATTGGCCCGAGGTTGTGTCCGACTTGTCGGTCCGACCAACATACTCATAAGGCCCGAGCTACGACGTTTCGTTAGGATCTTTAGCATATTCTTCATGAAGGCTAGTTCTGGTCGACATGGGACTCGATCCTTGCACTCGTCCGCCTTAGTCTGGTTGGCTTCCTTATTAGGTCGGTCCTTTTCAAGTATCTAATTTGGGTATAATCCACCTCTTTACGTTATTGGAGGTCCACTTCAGTACAATTGAAAAGTCTGGTGACTTGTCAGGCCTAATCTTACTTCAGTCAGGTTTAATTGGTCTTTGGAGTTGCTTAGTTTTACCATCTAAGTGACTTCTTAGTCTGCGTAGAGTGATCGATATCAGACCATGTCATATGGTCAGTCCTATAGTGACTCAGTCGGCCCATATGGTATTTTATAAGGAATTCCTTAAACTAGTGATTAATTGGATTAGCTCATAGTGACAGGTGTCCGACCGTGTCACTCGATCGGCCCTACTTGCCTAGGAGCGCCCTACGGAACATCCAAATTCGTAGTTCGCGGATTGGACATATTATGACATCAACATTGTCCTCCTAGTTTCAAAGTATCGTAGTAGAAGATAGTTGTGAAACTATGTTTGTAGCCGCGACTCTATTCATTGAATAGTTCGACGTAAACTAACAAAAAAGTTCTGGTCTCTACTACATCCCTTTTCCTTCCTCTAATCTCTCCTCCCCCCTTATAGTCCGAGTGTATTACCATTCGGAGTATAAAAAAGGTATTTGTTAGAGAAATGGATCGGGACTAGGTTTTGTAAGGGAAAGTAATTTCTTTTATTAACACCGCCTGGCCAATAATATCCGCTTGGTTCGAACGAAAACTAATAAGAGACGGTCTAATACTATATTTTTTTAATCGGTCAGGTTCGTTCGTCTTGCATGTTGCTGGACTACTTATGATCCACCGTTCATCTTTCTTCTTAGCGATTTGTGTCCGGGTACGTGATACGCTTTTATTCGAGAAATACACATATTTTTGTTTATTTTTGAAATACACAGGAGTATAACGTCATTTCATGCAAGTGGCATGATCTTAGCTAGTGGATGAGATTAGAAGAACTGTCCGGATTGCTTAGTTAGGGTTGACGGTTCAGCTTCCTTGGATACTATTCTATAAACATCATTTACCACTTTTTGCAATATTTCCTTTCAGAGCTACAACTTGTCCAAATAAATTTTCACCAAGGAGCGACCAAATTCGAGCGAGTTGAGATACAATGGATTTTCTTCAGTTCGGCCAACTTCGCCAACTTAAATTCTACCGACTCGGACCTTACAAGCCTGCAATACCTCTGTAGTTTTTTATCTTTTGGATCTTTATGTTCTTCACGTATGTGCCCTCTTTACTTGCGCTTCTTGAGTTCCTTTTTGAAAATCTGACCTCGGCATGTTGATTGTACTGTGTTTTCTCTTTCAATTTTGCTTGTTGCTTTGAATATCAATATATCGGACTCCCCTTTACTTTTTGCTTTTCCCTTTCCACTCAAATTTGTAGATGTTCACTTGTATGATGCCAGTCAGCCTTCCTCTTTGTTAGTTTCATGTTGTAATAAAATATGGTTAGATAACCCATAGGGTTGTGCAGCGGAATTTTAAAATTTTCTTAACAACTAATTGATTATCTATGCTATATATATTGAAACACATCAGAGTTACCTGTATATATACAGCCAAGTTCGACTTTGATATCCTGTTGATCCAGGAATGATCTACACGATCCCTCCGGTCAGAATCGAATTGAACATGTCAGGAAGCTTCCCTCCAAATTTCAGGTCGATCCCAAGGATAATGAAGCGGGAATTGATTTTACCAAATCGTTGCGCTGTGCTGAAATCTGCCGTGTGAAAATTCTTTCTGCAAGACAAAAGTTAGTGTAAAGAATATAAGGAATTGACGATCCTCAACCTTGGTATCCAAGGATGGACTTGGGACTCGTTGAGAATGCTAGGATATTCTCGGAATTTTTTCCTTCCGGTACTAAGGTGGTGGCGGCGGCACAGATTGAGCTTTTTCCTGTCTAATAGAGAATAGAATAGTCAATATTTAGAATGTCTTCTCTAGCACTCAAATGCCCTCTATTTTTACTATCAATTAGAAGGCTCTAGATAGTATTAGAATCCTGAAAGGAATAAGAACTTGAATTCTTATTACACTAGATCATCTCTTTCTAGATTATTCCTAGTGTGAACTTAGGAAAAATTTGTACCTCAAGTTTAATTAGGAGAAGGAAACTTCTTCTCCTATCCTATCCAGTCGGCCATGCCTATAGGAGGTTCAGTGGGCCCAAGCTTTGTCCTGGGCCCAAGTGCAAGTATGTGTGTAAATTCAATGTAAATCTTGTCCAATTGCATACATTAATCCAACTAATATATCATTTTAATTAAATCATAATTGTATTTATAAAATACAATTAACATAATTAATATTTCCAAAATATTAATTTTGCCACTATCAATATAACTAATCCAATTAATCATAATTCTACCAAAATGCTTTTGACAAGCCGGTCCACCGTAAAGTGTGACTCATATGGCCTCAATGTATTAAGAGCATTCCTTATGGTTTGGGGCTTAAATGGGGTTATAAACATAGAAACCCCAAAAGAAGCTTTTTCCAAATTGAACCATCCAATGGTTTGGGGCTTAATTGAGTCTTCTATGTGGACTCCATGTACCATATTTTACTCCATCAATCAATCAAAACAAACAAAATTATAAAATAATAATATGGAGGACTTAATTGGGGGCTACTAAAGGGCTACTATTTAGTAGCCCTTTTCCAAGGGCTACTATTTAGTAGCACCAAAGAAGCCTCCATTGGAGGTGTTTTTAGGCTTTTTTGGGGCTTAATTTGTACTTTAAGCTCTAAAGAAGCCCCAAAAAAGGAGTGCTCTAAGCTAGACAAGAAAGCTAGGCATCATGAAATTCCCAGATGATTTCACTTGCAATATTAATACATGAGCGCGTTTGAGAATGACCTCAAAATCACCATTCGTTGTGAAGCATGTTGCACTCATACGGCGATGGTACAGTCCTTTCGTCTGACATACTCGAGTACATCTGGGACGCGATGACGTGTCTATTCCAATAACATAGTCATGGCGTTTTCAGTGACTTGTTTGGTTACCGAGATATATTTAGGACCATCCTAAATATATTTGTGCACTCGCCAGTGACTTTACCAATCTAACTACGAACGACTTGAGCAGTGCTCTCATATTCTACACACGAGAGATGAATCCTCTTCCAAGGACCAACTACCACAAGCCCTATACATATTGTAATGCACCCAGTTGGACCGAATCTACCGCGTATTTGGGTGTAAGCCTTGGTTTCAGCCAAAGTACAGGACTCAATATATGTGATGGCAAAGCCTGAGAGTCGAAGGACTAATGGCATCACTTCCACAACTCCGATTTTCATAGACACTTAGGTGTAGATCATACATCGATGGGAGCTCCGGTGGGTACTTCCATTGTTCGAATTTCCTCCACGAACAACCATTTGCAGTTATGGGAACATCATGGACCTAGTCCGTTCCGTGGTTGTGGGATCGACCACACTCACTCCAATGAGGATAACGCCCAACGCATGTTAGTCTCGATCGCGTCATTCAGACCCCCGTCCAAGATGACCTTCAACTGGGGAGAGTTTGGGATATATGGTGTTTCACATAGGTCCCACTTACAATGTGATAATCCATATATCCACTGTGGGCATGTTTTGATATCTATATAAACAACCAGAATAAAGATATGACATGTTATTGCCCAGTGTAATATACACACATAAGTAAACATAAAAATGAATAAACAAACATACGTATATTACATTGATTGTGATGAAGTTCATATTGTCCTTAAATGTGGTTGCCCGGTGTAATATACATACATACATACATAAGTAAATATAAACATGAATAAGCAAACATATATATATTACGCTGATTGTGATGAAGTACATATATTATGTTGATTGTGATGAAGTACATATTCCATTTCTATAAATAGCAACACAATGCAATGGATAAAATGTTGACCGGGACAGTCCATGGTTTAAGCACATAGCAATGGATAGTTTATTCTTTGCAATTTTAGTAACGGATTGCAACGGACACATGGCATTTTATTTTAGGTGAGATAAATTAATAAAAAAATGAAAAATGATTATTTAGTGATGGATAAGCCTAGCTAAAGCTGTTGGACATGAATTGCTTTTAGTTGCCCATACTGTACCTGTAACCTATTGTAGACAAATATAAATGGTGATAATACACAAAAAAAAAAAAATAATAAAAAATAAAAAGAAAAAAATAAAAAAATCGTAATTGATAATATACAGAAAATGAAACTGAAATTGATAAAATTGTATTAATAATTGAGAATGGTTCTATGATTACAAATCAAACGTACATAAAAGATAAAACTTCTTACATCTAGGTAAAGAAACTACAAGTGCTACCTAGTTGGCTATACAGGACCGACAGTGCTATGTAACAAGTTCAATGGAGCATATGGGTTGGTCGTATGTTGAGCTCCTCCGATCCATCTAGTCCGTCAACATGACTATAAGATAGATTGAAAAGCATAAATTACAAGATTGAACATGAAGACAACATAACTTCAGCATTGGGGACTAATTAACATTATCACCCAAGTACAGTGGCTAACATAACACTCTGATTGTCCTAAATTGACTAACATATCACCCAAGTTCATTGGTTAACATACCAATCACATAACGAACAAAACAATATATCAAGCAATATAGAACGTAAAGGTACCCACAAAGCATCAAAGCACTATGCCTTATACCACGAGTTGGACAGGTTGAGCAACTGGCTCTGCATAACATAGAAGAAATATAGGAAAAACGTGTAAGTATACACCAACATATGTACAACATATACAATTTATTAGTAACTAAGGCACACATACTTAGTAGGGATTTTATGAGTTTGAAGGTTTGACTCCTATTGTAGTGAATGTTTAATTGGAGAAGATTACGGCACGTATCCATTATATCGTATCTCAGTGATTGTCATCATTTGTTAATTTGTTGAGGAGTATCTATTTGGAGCTTAAACTATGTCCTTCCTCAATCTCCGAAAGGTACTTTGGAGTTGTGAGTCTATGAGATGAGCTCTGTTTAATTTGTCTTTTAGAATTTGTAGTGGACTTGTTCGAAGTGGACTTTATTAGGACTTGCTAAAGAGATACTCCCTCCGTTCTCTCAGAAGCTTCCTGGTTTGACTTTTTTCGATCAACAACTTCCAATTTTGACTCCCAATTACTCCGAAACTATAATGATAAAATATGTAACGAAATTATATTATAAATATTTAGGTTCTATATTTTCATAATATAGTTTTGTTGCGTATAATTTTCATAGATTTTACACATGAGGACCGAACTCATGGAGATTATGATTATGAAACCAATAAATGAAGATGTCTCTATTTTTAAACATTTACACCCAGCAGGCCTGTGGGAATCGTTGCGCGCAACAACGGCGGGGAGGGGAGGTCCTTGCGTGGAATAGATGTCATGTATTCCTTACTTTGTCCCACCCTAAATTCTCCATTTCTTTTGTTGATATTTTTTTCATCAAGTTGACTTTGAATTAATCTTAATTCATATCGAAAAAATAATTTTGGAACATATATTATGAAAATATAAGACTTTCACTTTCATAAGAAAAGTTAAAATATTCTTTTATGGTACGATTTATGATTAATTTAAGGTCAAACATAGGTTCGAAAAAGTAAACAAAATTAATGAGAAGGTTGGGATGGGACGAAGGAAGTACCATTTATCATTGACAAATAAAATTATGTTCTCTTCGTCTATAAAAATTGATTATTTTAAACCGTATAAATATCAACACATATGACATAACCTTGATGCGCCTTGATGTGTCTCTTAATTTTCTTGTGACCAAACCTGCTAGGCTGCTATCAATGTAGTCATTAAATTTTGGTTAATTAACGCGTACTTTGGTTTGGATTGAATTTTCGACAATACCGTATATATACTCATAATGCATAAATAATGTTGTAGAAAATGTGTCTCTACAAACATTTGTTAATATTGGCTTAAATATAAATGTGTCAGTTCAAATTGGCCTATTTAAACATTTTAGTATATCAAATTAGCAATTTATATGTTGGAAGAGCAACATATATCTCTCTTGTCAAAATGTGCAAGGATGAGCAAAACTTCAAATAAATCTCTTATCACGCGTAGTGTGATACGATTTTTTAGTATATGTATAATTATAATAAATAGGCATCAAGTTGTAAGTGGCCTAGTGTTAAGTTGAAAGGGGTTTGTGTGAGAGGTCACTGGTTCAATTTTATTATATGTCTATTTAATAACTATAATTAATATTTTGAAATTTATTGATAAATAATGATTATAATAAATAATTAATTAAAATAAAATAAAAACATTAAATAAAAAAATCGAAAATAAAAAAAAATCTCAATTTTTTCATATTTTTGGAGGGTAAAATAGTATTTTATAATTTTTTTATATTTTAATTACATTTTATTAATCTATATATACATGAAAGCTAGGTGTCTAGGAGAGCCCAATTTCATTCTCAAGAGCTTTCACACTATGTGGCAATAATTTTGAGAGGATGGAAAAGATTCAATTTCATTTGTTTTGGTAAGTTTTCATTCATCTAATTTTGGTAATTTAATTCTTCTTCCAAACACAAAAATCGTCCAGCTATATATAAATTAAAAAAATCCGAATTATACAACAAAACAAATTCTGGAATAAAAAAATAGTATCTTAATTGAATTATTATAAAACAAAATAGATTTCGGAATTTAAAAGTAAATCGTTTATTAATTAAATGTTGAATTATGGTGTCAATTAAATTCTTGGCAAAATGAATTTTAAAATTAATAATAAATACTTCTTAATTTAAACGTGAAATAAAATCTTAATAAAAATCTAGGTAAAATATTCTGGAATTAAATTCGTAGACACTATTTTACGAAAATCAGTTTAATTGTTTTTAGTTTATTCATTGACAATTAATTTTAATTATTGAAAAATGATATTTAATAAATCAGTGATTTAATTATTTGTGTTTTTTATTTTAAGAATAATCTTTTTTGCAAATTCATGGCAATAATAAATTAAAAAAAAAATCGCAAAAGTTGTGGCCAAAGGGAATTGAACCCGGGTGGCATATACCATGAACATCACCACATTCCACTCCGCCACAGCTTTTCAATCGTTCATTATTGACAACATCAAGTATTGGTGTTCGATTTAATATTTTATGCTTTTAATTTTATTTAGTAACAATTAAGTTTTTTTCCGTAATAATTACTCTAGATTATGAGTTATTAAATGTGACATATAATCGAATAAATCATTTAATTGAAAAAAAAAAAAAAAAAGCTGTGGCCAGAGGGATTCAAACCCGGGTGGTATATACCATGAACATCACCACATTCCACTCAGCCACAACTTTTCAATCGTTCATTGTTTACAACATCAAGTATTGGTGTTCGATTTCATATTTTTTTCGTAACAATATATTTAAGTTATTTTGGTAACTATTAATTTTTATTGTCTTTCCTTTCTTCCCATGAACGCCTCATCAATGCTGAAAATCAAAATATATGGAATGTTCAGATTTTGTGTTTACATAATGTGGTAAGTAATTTTAAAATTCAAACGGAGATTGCATGAAATAAGGATCTTCTAAACCCTAAAAAACGATTATATATAGCTAACCTCATTCTGTATCCTCTCTATCAATTTTCGGTTTTTGTCTTTTTAAATCAGTCGAATTCGAACTAAGAGGCAATGAGTGGTCCGCAGGGTTCCGTAGGTTCAACAGCGTCGTATGAACACAATAAGAAAAGTCATTTGAAATGTTTGTTGCTTCTTGCATTCAGTGGATGGATCGACTCTATTTCGATCATTGTGTGGTAAGTTCTCAATCCTGAAGTTCTTTGTCGATTTTATTATTTCATTCGCTAATAACACTTTTTGTTTCGATTTAAGTATGGACTCATTCAGGACCGTGTTTGATTACGAAGGGTTTTATGAGAGCTTTGATCTTTCATCTATCTCTAACGAGCCATTAGCGACTCCTAATTTCTACTACATGATGCTAATTGTAAGTTTCATCTTTTGTTTTGATTTTTAATTTTGTACAATAATTGTTTAAACCTGTTGTCTAATGTTTTCTTCATTTTTTTCGTAGATCGATGTGTTTGCGTACCGTAACTTTCATAGGGTCGAACGCCTTCTAGGACATTTAACCGCTGCTAGACATCGAATGAACAGATATGCATCATGCATAGTTAGAATATTGAGTGATGAAGATGAAGTGCGACAACGAGGATTATGTCTCTTTAAAGAGATTGCAACGGTGCCTGGGGGATTGTTTTGTTTGAAGAAATTTTGACAATATCTCTTAAAGCAACTTTGTCAATTAAATCATGGTGTGTTTGCTTTGAATTTTAACATTCCAAAGTTTTGTTGTAAGGATCATATTGTTGGGGAGGGGGGATTAGATGACGGTTTGTGCCTTGATTGTTTGGTAGATCGTGAAGTTCTATGCTATAGTCGTTCTAATGAGTTTCACGCGGCTATAGCTGAAATCTAATCTTGAGATTCATGTAATTTTCCAATTTCCAGATACAATTGATCCGTTTTATGGACATGATTTATTTTCGCCTCATGAACAATTGATTATTATTTCGATTAATGTCGTTTTTTGGGTTTATTCCATATACATATTCGTCTTTGAGTGTTCGAGCTCATGAATATTACATAGCTATATCTGAAATTTAATATATGGAATATTGTTATGGTGGAATTTTTCCATAAGCTTTCATTCGTGTTTTGAATTTGGCTTCATTCGTGTTTTGAATTTTGCTTTGATCCGTAACTGTTTATTTCATCATATAATGTGTTGTTATAAACATGATTCGTTTTATGATCATGATTTATTTTCGCCTCATGAACAATTGATTATTATTTCGATTAGTGTCGTTTTTTTTAAATTCCATATACATATTCTTCTTTGTTTGTTCGATCTCTTGAGTTTTACATATCTTTTAAAATTTACAGTCGGATGTTCATGAAGTTTACATATTCTGAAAATTGACAATTGAAATTGGCTACGATTACGTCATACTTTAATTGTATGAGTTAAGAGAAAGAATACCAAAATCTACAATCTGTGCCGTTTAAATACATTGCTATACATTTGAGCATTAAGAAAAGTTGGATTTGGAAGCATATTCATTGTCACGTTGCTATATGTTTAAATCAGTGGTTATTTTGTTTATGTTTTGTATTTAACAATAATCTCTTTTTAGAATCCGTCTTATGATAAAAAAAAATACATAAGTAAAAGCTGTGTCCGGTGGGAATTGAAACCGAGTGGTGAGGATGATGAAGATCCTACATTCCATTCGGCCACAGCTTTGTAATCGTTTATTGTTGATAACATTTGATACTGGTACTTGATTTACTATGCCTCTGTGTTTATTTCACTACACGATTTATCATGATTATGGTATTGATTCCGCATTCTTTCTAATTTTAAAACTCTCTAAATTTAAAGGATTTAGTTTGACTGAATGAGAGGTCAGTATCTTTGTAGAAATACGTTGGATTGCTTGAGATTTTGCATAATCAATTCAATTAACGTGCCAACTTATATACGGAAACGATATGAAAATCTCAAGCACCATATTTTGTGCTTACCAAAACTTTCGAGCACCATATTTTTATACGGGATCTGTGATTTAATACATTTCATATCGTCTAACACTTTTACAATCTTAACCATATTTAGATTACAAAATTTGATTTAGCCAGACACTATATATAAACAGTTCGATTTTGTTCTAATGAGAGTACCATATTTAGACTACTAACAATGTACTATAAAATCGAAGTCTGTTTAATTGAAATCATCACTACATATTGCGAAAATGAGGACTCCATTTGGTTTGGAGGCGGCTGAGTTGAATATTGAGAATCGAGTTCGAATGTTCCGAAAAATAATTGACGAGGGAACGTTTGAACACATCATATTGATGTTGGTAGTCACTCTCAACAGTTACGTTTATGGTGGTGAAGTGCTCATTTGGTATGAATAATATTTTGATTTCTTAGATTTTTTATTTTTAAATTATACGAATTTCTTATTATTGGATCTTGATGGAAATTTGTATTTATGTTAACTGCAGCATGAAAGCGTTCAAGATCATGTTTGGTATTGATCGATTTTATGAGGACCTTGACGTCTCTTCAATCCCAATTCATCCAATGGCATCGTTGGACACTTGCTATAGCATGCTCATAGTATGTATTTGGTTGATTACTTATTTCTAGGGAAATATTTGAACAAATTTTATATTCAACTTCTTAACTATATTCTACAGGTTGATGTGTTCGAGTACAAGATTTTTCGTAGGGTGCCTTATTTGCTTGAGATGTTGGAGAAGCATTCTCACAAGATGGCTGCCTATGCTTCGTGTATTTGTAGAATGGTCGGTCCGAATAGTGCAGTGAGGCAACAAGGCTTCACTGCCTTCAAAGAATTAGCGAGCAGTGGAGGATTGACGAGTATCAAGATGTGGCGACAGTCGCTATGCACTCAAATTTACAAGATACACGATGGAATTTTCGAGAACAATTTTGATATTCCTTCGTTTTGTAGTAAAGAGTGGACAAAGTGTGGTCACTATAACGATACTACATGCTACGGATGCCTTGCTGACATTGAGATTCGAACATTCAATCGTTATTTCTATTTTCAGTCTTCTATTGAAGGCCTTTAGTTATGAAGTAATGATCTATGTAACCTTGAATGTTTTATTTTTATTTTCATTATCAAATCAGATTACATTATTAATATTATTATTATTATTATTATTATTATTATTATTATTATTATTATTATTATTATGATTATTTTGCATAGAGTTTCGTAATAATCTAATTATTAGAAATTAGATAATGAATCGAATTATTATTATTTAGAACTGTTCGATTAAAGATGAAAAATCAGGTCTTTTGATATTCAAGAGGCACAACATTTGGATTAAATCTGTGAATGAGTGCATCTCTTTAAGTTAATGTTTGCAAATAAAAAGTCACAACTATTGAAGAAGGTGCCTCTTCAGATTTGGTATCTTTCCTCCATCTATAAATAAGATACTACACAAAAACGGTTTTCATCATAGCAGAACACTAAATTCGAAAATAAAATCAGAGGTGTACGAACTACTAACCAAAAGAATCGAAGATGTCGCAAGTTCAGGCAGAAACCATTGTCATCCTTGGCAACAATGAAATTAGTCACCACAGAGGTCTGGCGTGCTGCAAAACTATAAACATCAAGAGTCAAATGAAGATGAAGATCAAGTTTGTGTGCAAGGAAGACGGGACAATAACATGTACGATGAAACAGAAGAACATCCATCTCGATCAAGAGGAAGAGACAAAAATGTTGTGGATAAATGCTGCACAACCAATTGATGAGCCATCCATTGATTTCAAATCCTACATGAAAGAGAAGATCATGGAGAATAATCCCAACGTGTTCATCCTATCCTCAACTGGTTCTGGATATGATCCTGGATTGATGAAAAAACACATTGAGGCCATTGGTGGTACAGTCCATTTTCATAACAACATTGGGAATGAACCTGGTGGCTTTTGCGTCGCTATATCACGTGGTGCACTAAATGGCAAAGGAAAATCTGTTGAGGTGTCTGGCTTTCGATTCACTTATGATCATATATACTGAATCATGATCATAAGCCTCGACCCCAATGATTCTCAGTGTTCTTCTTTGATTTGTATGGTTATATAGATTATGTAATAACAATATTAATAAAGTTGTTTCAAATATTTTATCTTCTCGGTTCTACAAATACTTATATGCAGAATGCAAGTACCTGGTGACTAATTTATTTGTGTTTTATGTGAGACAAATATTTGTTTTTAATTGAAGTAAGAAAAAATTTAAAAACAAAATCACAAAAGCTGTGGCCAGAGAGAATTGAACCCGGGTGGCATATACCATAATCATCACCACGTTCCACTCGGCCACAGCTTTTCAATAGTTCATTGTTGAAAACATCAAGTATTGGTGTTCGATTTCATATTTTATGCTTTTAATTTTATGTATTAACGATTAAGTTTTTTTCCGTAATAATTACTCTAGATTATTAATTATTAAATCAGTGATTAAACGAATAAATTATTTAACTGGAAAAGAAAAAACTGTGGCCAGAGGGATTTGAACCCGAGTGGCATATACCATGAACATCAACACATTCCGCTCGGCCACAATTTTTCAATCATTCATTGTTGACAACATCAAGTATTGGTGTTCGATTTGATATTTTATGCTTTTAATTTTATTTAGTAACAATTAAGTTTTTTTCCGTAATAATTACTCTAGATTATTAATTATTAAATCAGTCATATAATCGAATAAATCATTTAATTGGAAAAAAAAAAAACTGTGGTCAGAGGGATTTGAACCCAGGTGGCATATACCATGAACATCACCACATTCCGCTCGGCCACAGCTTTTCAATCATTCATTGTTGACAACATCAAGTATTGGTGTTTGATTTAATATTTTTGTTCGTAACAAAATATTTAAGTTATTTTGGTAAGTCTTAATTTTTATTGTCTTTCCTTCCTGTCCATGCACGTCTCATCAATGCTGAAAATCAACATATATGGAGTGTTTAGATTTTTTGCTTAAATAATGTGGTAAGTAATTTTAAAATTCAAACGGAGCAAAAGTTATGGAATGATTTTTAAGCCTTTTTTAAGCCCTAAAAAATCTTATATATAGCTAGCAATCGGGGTGCTCTCCTTCGTTTTAGAATCAGTGCCATATTTAATTCGACATTTTACAACCGACCCTATATTTATTTTTAATCGTTCAAGAATTATGGAGGGTCCGGTTGGTTTCGTGGCGATGAAATCTGTTGAAGAAGAGAGGAAGATTCATTTGAAGTATTTGTTGTTAATTGTGTTGGGTGGCTGGATCGATAGTATTTCAATCAAGATGTGGTGAGATTCATAGTATAATGAATTGTCTTATTTGTTACTTCTAATTTTAACGGTATGTGGTAATACTAATTAATCATTTCTTATTTTACGTAGCATGTGTTGTTTTGGGCGTATGTTCAATAAGGGTTTCTACTATGTGAGGTTTGATCTTGCATCCGTCCGTAATGAAGAACTAGCAACTCAAGATTTCTACTACATGATGTTAATCGTAAGTGCCATTTTTTTTTCATACCACTGTTTTAAATATTTGTTTTCTAAACCTGTTTGCTAATATTATTTGATTTTATATTGTAGATTGATTTTTTCCAGTATGAGATCTTCCATAGGATCGAAGAGTTGTTGCGAATACTAACCGAAGCATCACATCCAATGGCCAAATATTTGTCATGCATAGTTAAAATGTTGAATGGTGATGAACAAATTCGACAACATGGTTTACGTCTCTTCAAAGAGATTGCAACAATGCCAAGAGGGTTGTTCCGTTTGAAGATGCGTAGAAAATATTTATTAGGCCAGCTTCGCGATTTAAATCGTGGTATGTTTGCTTTGGATTTCAATATTCCGAAATTTTGCAACGATGATCATATCGTGGGGATGGATGATATAGATGACGGCTTGTGTTTTAGTTGTTTGGCAGATCAGGAAGTATTATGCTATAGTCGTGCATATGAATTTCATACGGCTATAGATGAGATTTAATCCATTCATCGTATCGATGTATAACTCATTTTTTCTGGTATCGATTATCTACGATTATTACAGTTTCTTTTTCTTTTTTCTTTTTTCTTTCGTGTTTTGTGTTTTTATTTTTTTACCTTTATAAAACAGATTCGATGATATAATTTTGCCATAATTGTTTATTATTTCCACTTGATCTCATAGTGGTATATCTTTGGTATGTATTTAATAATACTAAAGTTTTGGTATTTCAGCAAATCGTGAAGTCAACAAATTATTTGTTTAAATTAGGAGTTAGATACATACCTAATATTGTATTGCATGATCATTACCTAATATACTCTATACATTACATTATAAATAGTCTTTGCTACTATCATAGTTTAGGAGCAATATATATTGAAACCGACGTCCAAATGGATGTTGACGTCTTAAAGTCCAAGAACAGGATCTGCAGGGCCATCCTTCATGTTCGTAAGCGCAAACAAATCACCCGTAAACATCATAGTCGGCTATTATCTATTCCAACGGATTTGGTCAGAAAAATCATTCAACGTGTTGTTGTGGACTCATCAGAATCGATTGTTGTACTTCAGTTAACGTGAGAATTTATTACATTCAACAAGCTATTTCGAATTGTTTGATTTTCATATAATTTCTTTTTTATCGCATTGATTTATCTACAGTTGCAAACGTCTGAATAAACTATCAACAGAGCCCTTCGTTTACTGCTATATGAAGTTCGAGTTATTTCATTCAAAGAGTGCTTCATCATCCGAATTACTTCTCCATGCCAAGTGTCTTCAACATGGTAACCCAGACTTACTATACAGATACGCCTTGGTAAGTCGAACTTACTAATTCTTCAGCATAAACATTTTTTTCTTACATCATCACTAACACAAATTTCAATAAATATTGATGCAGATAGATTACTTCTTCTATAAAAAATATGAAACGGCCCAACAGTTCCTTCAACGGGCAATGTTAGCTGGTCATGTGGAAGCACCGTATTTGAGTTGTGTGTTCGAGATGTGGCACATGCATGATCCACGAGTTAGGGAAGACGGTATATCGATAATGCGTGCATATGAAGGCACATGTAGTGGACGGAAATATATAACTGAATGGTGCCCTTGTAGAGGACATATATGTACTATTACACAGGTCAACGTAATATAATATATTTTTGTTTCATTTTACTGTTGAGTATTGCTTTCATATTTATATTACACCAGGCTGCAGCATGTCATATCTATATTGCTGTCTGTATTGATACAGAACATGTCCCCTCGGATAGATGACCGATCACACAGTTAGTGGGAGCTATGTGAGTTATCATCTATCCCAAACTCTCCCTAGTCGTGGTACATCTCGGATGTGGGGGTCTGAATGAACCTGACAAGACTAGTATGCGTGGAGGTTATACTTGTTGGAGCAAGTGTGAGCCGATCCCACGGCCACGGAACGGATTGTTGGACAATCAAGGAACGTTCCCATAACTGCGCATAGTTGTTCGAAGAAGCTTTATCGAACAATGGAAGTACCCACCGGACACTCCCATCGATGTATACTCTACACCGACGTGTCTATGGGAACCGGTGAGTTGTCGAAGTGATGCCATTCGTCCTTTGCACTTACAGGACTTTATCATCACATTTGTTGCTCCATATCCTTGGTGGACCCGTCGATGTCAGCTCTGAATAAGCAGTTGACCTAAGACACGATCCAAGATTATGGCTAAATACAAATGGGGGTGATAAGTGATTCTGTGAAGGATTCATCTCTCAAGTGTAGCCAGGAGAGCATTGCTCGTAGTCTACATAGTTGTGTTGGTAAAGTCACTGGCCAGTGCAAATGATATATTATGATGGTCATAAGTATATCTTAACCAAACAACTCCCTGAGACGCCCGTGGATGTATTATTGGGATAGACACTTCATCGATCCTAGATACATCCGAGCAAGTCAGATGAAGGGACGTTACCATCGCCGCGTTGAGCGCAACAGGCTTCACAACGAAAGGGTTAGCTTTGAGAAACCTCTCAAACGTCCTCACGTATTAATATTGCAAATGGAACCGTCTAGGAATTCCATGTTGCCTAGTCTAGGACTTGCTTAATACGGTGAGGCCCTATGGGTCACAATATGCGGTGATTCAGCCTATCAGGATATCCTTGAAGATGGAATCGCAATTAATTTGGAATTAATTGTGATTGATGGATTATAATTGATTTGGAATTAATTATAATAATTGGTGGCTCAATTAATGATTTGAAATTATTAATTGAATTGGCTAAGTAATTGTATTTTATGTAAATACAATTAAAGATTATATTTTGAAAATATAATGGAGGTTTGATTGTAAAGGATATGTTAATTTAGAATTAACATATGCACTTGGGCAAAAATCTACTTGGAGTTTGGATTGCCTTAGAAATATATGTGGGTCCCAAAAAGTGGGACCCACGTCCCGTAGGACAGGCGCGCGCGCGCGCGTGGCAGGGTAGGGGAAGGAGTTCGACTCCTTCCTCTATTAGAAGTCCAAGGGATAAGTTAGATTTTCCTGATTGAGTTTTGGTTTGATTGGGAATGAATCTAGACTTAATATTGGTTTCCTTGTGCGATAAGAATTAGATTCTTATTCCTTTACGAAGTCTAATTGCTTATGCTTTAGGCTTCTATAGACTACTATATATAGTAGACTATTGGAGAGAGTTTTACATACAAGTTTTGAACACAGTTATTCTACCCAGTTTTCTTAGAGAAAATAAAAACTCTCCCCTCCTCCCTTAGCCTCACGCGCGCGCACACCGCCACCGGAGGGAATTGCCGCCCCGTCTTCTTGGTCACATAAAGAATATCCTAGCGTTCTTCCGATAGGCTGTTCATCCGTGGATACCAAGGTTGAGGTTCTAGGAGCTGGAAACTAACTCTTATTGTCTTGCAGATATACAGAGTATTGTAGATATCTTCGACTTCGACGAAGGAGAAGATACACCGGATTATTACGAAGACTTGGAAGCTGCTTTGGAAGTAAGGTTAGTCTTCTAATTGACGTGTTTATATATATACGACATATGCATAATCAATTAACCAGTATGTTAAGAAAATTTTTAAAATTCCGCTGCGTACCCTAGGGGTAACTCTGACCATATTTTCTTACATTATAGACTTGAAATTGCATGCATTGACAAGTGTGGTTGAAATTGCATGCATTGACAAGTGTGGTGAAGTTGTGTGCATTATAATGCATGTGCATGCACAACTTCTATAAATTGTGAGCCAATTCACCAAGAATTATACTACTCATCTGTTCGATGATAACTACATACACTTATTCACTAACGTTTTTGAGAGCTACTACGTATAATCAACCTCAGTTTGAAGCTATTTTTGATGAACAACTTCAGCACATGCTCAAATGGGGCGTAAGGTAACATTTTGTAGTTGTTTATTATTTAACTATTTTTCATACTTTGTTCTCACATATTTTAACGTGTAGGTATCATGATGTTCATGGTAATAGGATTGAAAATCCTTCTCTACTTGAGCAACTTAAAGCTGTTAGAGCAAAGGCCGAACTACGTGAACATCAAAGAGGACCGATCTATCAAGCTGCAGATGTTGTTGCACAACTTCATGTTATATCGTGCCATAACCCTTCTGTTGAGGAGTCGGCTAGATGTTTGAAAGAAACGATTTTGGACTTGGAAAAGGATTATATTACATTCGGCCTAGGTGAGAAGAGCATGCACAACTATGTTGTGCAGTGTAGGGTTACAATGTTTCACACAGTCAAGAATCACGGTGGGTTTCGAACTACAAGAAATGTTTGATACGATATCTATGATGACTCGAGTGTATGGTGTAGCATTTTTACACTTATGTGTTGTGCATTTATGTTTGTCGTAATTTCTGCATCTGCTACTAATTCCGTTATTACGAACCAAGTTAATTTGTTTTGAGATGACAATTGTAATCCATGCTACATTAATGATAAAACATTATTTTTCAATGTTGAATTGAAAAAAATACAAGTGTTTGTGTAGAGGCTGAAATTGACAAGTGTGGATGGTGTTACAAAAATTCTAATACATGCATTGACAAGTGTTTGTCACAATTCATGCAATGGTTCTATAAATATAGTCTTCCACCTAAATCCTACTTCATTCACATTCTTCTTCATTTACTTGCTTCTTCACTCAAAGTCTATTCACTATGAATCAGTACCCTAAGTTTGAGGCGAGGTTTGATAGAAATCTCAAATTTATGCTAACAAACGGAGTCAGGTATTTTACTTATTGATAAAAATCCTTTTTGTTGAATATATTTATCCTATCTTTTATCCACTAAATTTAGTTTGAAAACAGGTATTACGAAGCAAATGGAAGAGAGGATTCTGACCCTACTCTGCTTATCAAGCTTTTGGATGTCAAGGAGAAGGCTGAAGTCTATGAGCACCACTACGGTCCCATCTTTCAAGCTGCTCAAGTTGTTGCACAGCTTCATCTCATCTATCTCGAACATCCTGTGATTGAGCAAACCGTCAAAGATCAAAAAATATTAAATATGAAAAAATGAAACATTGAAAGGGGGTGTGCCGAAGCTTTCAAGTACATCTATAAAATTGAGTGTTGCGGTCAATTGACTGAAATGTTGGCTCGATTCTGCCGATACGATTGGAATTGAGTCGATTATGAAGTATCAAGTTCAAAAATCACGGTGAACATCTATGTTTTTTAATTTCAATAAGTGAAGTTGTTATTATAACAACAACACTCTGTCTTTTTCATTTGAAAGTTTATTTTGTTTTCCTTTAGTGTGTAATAAAAACATTCTCCGGAGATGAACATTCACCGAAGGAGTGGTATGAGTTAATCAGATACAAATAACCCTTTATTGAAACTTAGATAGTCCAAGAAGCCTCCGGCAAAGGCAATATTATTATTATTTTCAGCTAATCAACGTATAATAATGACTTCACCGGAGGCTACTTGCATTATCTTAGTACAAGGATTATTATCTCATCATCAAGTACAAAAAATATAGTTGTTACATTCCAGTAAATCGTGTTCACACAAATAAGTCGTAACAAATGAAATTACAATTCCTGTCACAATTATACATTTTATTGAATAGTGTTCAGACATTTCAATGTTTTAGGACAATGCCACACGTATCTGCTTGAGTAATTATTACTTTGAATGGAATCATTCAAAATGTGTAATAAGGACTTCAAGGAGATACGTGCGCCATTGTCACATTTTCATATAAATTGATTTTGTCATCATAACACAATTTTGAAAAGCATACATATCATGAAAAGGTACATCAAAACTATGGTTTAAAGTAAAGTAAAATAATATCAATATAAAATAATATGAAATTGTAAAATACGAAAAGGTAGAATGTGTTAATCAAATTCGGGCTTTGACAGCTTCAAAAAATCAATTTAAATCGGAGGCGTGTTAAGATATTAATAATCTCATTGTCGATTTAATACCGCTCCTTCGCACTCTGCTATTGTTATAATATCAAAATTATTTTCGTATGATAATAATAGCATAGCCGAAGGAGTGGTGTGAAATAAACATTCGAGATCAATCATTTTCATCATTACGCCCTTTTAAAGAGCATACACTATAACATGAAATTAAATAGATGAAATTATAAATATTTAATTAACAAATTGCTATAGTTAACAAATTGTTAATGAAAAATAGTGTATAGAGAAATATTATAAATAGTGAAGTGGTGTATAGATAAATAGCAGAAAAGAATTGGTGAAAGTAATAATGTGAGAAGTATATATAGAGAAAGAATGTATAGAGAAATAGTAGTGTTGTGACTTTGTCTTAGTCAGACTATAATAATAACTCTGAGGGCAGCTAGTGGCATTGTCTCAGTTGAAGGATTTTGAAGCTGTCATCATCACACAATTTATGCATTATCTCACAATTTAATTCATCGTCGAAGGAGTGGTATAAAAATGACATTAGACATTACTATTTTCATCAGCACATATACTTTCAGTAATGAATACTTAATGAGAAATAGTGTATAGAGAAATATTATAAATAGTGAAGTGTATAGAGAAATAGCAGAAAAGAATCGGTGAAAGTAATAATGTGAGAAATATATAGAGAAAGAATGTATAGAGAAATAATAGTGTTCAGACAATTCAATCTCACCGTTTTAGATAATCCTGCCAGCTGTCCCCAGAGGTAATATTAACGTGTTATTTCTTAGTCACACTATAATAATGACTCTGAGGTCAGCGGGCAGCATTATCTTAATACAAAGATTGAAAATTGTTCATCATCACACAGTTTATAACATGACACAATTTGGTTAACCATAACATGAATTTTATACAAAATTGATGAAGTAGTGGTGTTCAGACAATTCAATCTGTTTGAGAAATCCCGGCAGCTGGCCCCAGAGGTAATATTGTTGTGACTTTGTCTTAGTCAGACTATAATAGTAACTCTGAGGCCAGCAGGCGGCATTGTCTCAGTTGCAGGATTTTGTAGCTATCATCATCACACAATTTATGCAAGACACATTCTATTTTCCCCGTTCAATGGCACACGTGGGAAAGTGTGTTTCTAAATTTTATTTTATGCAAATCATATTAGACTTTAAATTATTCCATTATATTTGTTGGCCAGGCGATCCGACTCATTATAATTGACAGGGTCCGTTACGTAGATGTAATGGTACCTGTCGATGATAATGAGTCGGAACGCAGGACCACCAAAGATAATGGAAATTTATACAATATGAGATAAACAACATTATGAGAGAAATTATATATTGGAGGTGTGTTCTGCAAAATGATGGAAAGGGTTGAAGGATATAATATTGATGTACACCATTACACTTAAAATTATTGTTTACATGATAATCAAAGTACAAGCACACTCCCCCAAGCGACACCGCCTGCTCTTGATGTAAGTGCAGACGGTGCTGGTTGGAGAAGTGTGTTTGTACTTTTATTACGTGCAAACCTTATTAAATTGCAAGTGATATTGTTTCCATTCCGTCATAATTTGTGGCCCGGCGATCCGAATCACTATACATGACAGGGACCTCTACTGGAATGTAATGGTACCTTCACGGATAGTGAGTTGAAACGCAGAACCACAAAAAATGAGGGAAAGGATTTAAGGATGTAGTTGTGTTCAATAGATTCAAATCTTATTAACTATGTTTTATGTACACCATTTGAGAAGGTCCGCCTATTATTACAGAGCTCCTCCAATGGTGGCCATAAAAAGGACTAAGTATGCTACAACATTTGCTATGAGTATACAGCTACAGAACTGTGAAATGTAATTAATGAATTTTGTGTTTTCTGGCTTCGCAAGTCTTGATTTTAGACTTGTGAAGCAGAAAACACCAAAATCATTAATTAATTTTGCACCGTCCTGCGTTATATAAAAATTGAAGTAATATGATATGTTAAATATGATGTTATAATTTATATATACTGTTTGTGTTCAGTCAAATATAACATTTTTAACTTAGACAGTCATAACACATTAGTACTGCCAAATTATTAGTTTATAAAATATAATTATTTTAATCAATATTTTATATTTAGTGCTTTGTGTCCAGTCAAACACAATTTAGACCGAGATTAAGTATATATTGATTAAGCATAAAGCTATGAATTTTAATAAAAACATGAAAGATCGAGAGTCAAATTCAGAGCCGAACCTGATTTGCCACGGCATAATCATCATCACTTTTATTTCCTTCTGTGACTCCCATAGCTTTAACTTTTCATTTTCAAACACCTCGCAATAAAAAATACAAATCATAAATCAGAATGATAATCGAAAAATACAAGAAAATTATTTACGGATATTAGAAAAATGATAATCGAAAAATACAAGTTGACGAACACTAACCAATTTACAGATAGACAAAACAGTTTATGTATGCTCAATATTTCATTCTCATTTTACTATAGATTTTATTAACCGAGACTAAGAATACATTTATAGTGAAATTTACTAATGAAATTTATGTCATTGTAGTCGGACACAATTTATTTTACGGTACTCTATACTATGCTTCTTCATAAGTCTTCTAACTATGTATATCAACAAAATAAATTGGTCAACAACTTTAAAGATTATAGTAAGATGTAGCACTCACCAGATCAGTGTTTGAATCTGTTGTAAGCTCGTGGAAAAAATGAGATCTCATTCAACATTAAGCCACGATATACCACATTACAATAAACGCAGAGGGATTAATCAAATTTTAGAACTTATATATGGATTCATTATCGAATAAATTATCAGATAGATTGGGTAACTCACCGTTAGAGATTTTCGACGATACTTGAGATGAATGGGTGCCAAAAAACAAAGGCGTGAAATTCACAAATAAAAGTTGAGATTTAGTTAATAAATATGGGAGATATATGAAAAAAATAAATAGAAGTGTAGTGATATACTTATCAACATAGATTCGAGAGTAGATCGATTCGCATTGTCATCGTCGATTCTTCACAAAATAGTCGACTTGATTTTGGATTTTTCATGGCTGATGGAAAGAGATATCTTAATCTATATTGGAATGAATGCAAGATGATAAATTGATCGTAGAGATTAGAATGGAGAAGCCGACGCCGATTTGGATGAGAAGAACGATTCGGATGAGAAAGATGAAAAACGGAGATTTGGGAATGTCGGAGGAGATCGGAAGAAGACGAGCAGATTATGTCGGCTCAAATCGGGTAACATTTCCGAAAGGAGAAAACAGAGAAGGAGGCAGAATGTGTGTGTCGGCTCAAATGGGGAAAGGTCCTAGGGTTCCAGCCGTTTTATAGATAAGGTAATTCGCCGGTTGCACTTAGTTCGCGAGTGTCAATTCTCCTTAATTCGCGACAGGTCAAAAAATGGCTTTTTGTGTGTAATTTATTCATTTACTAGCTATAATGTATTGTATGTTTTACTTTGATATCTATAGGTTATTATAATTGTTATAAAATTGGAATTACTCGATATATTGTTATTATAATATTATTTTGTAAACAATTTATGTTACTACGTCATGCAGAAGATTGACCGGTCATGCAGAAGATCGACCGATAACGAAACCTGGATCGTCTGTAATACTGTCACCGAATAATGGTCTGTCGGGTGAACTTGCTAATCGCGTTTTTTAACATTTGTAACATCTATGTTTTTGGTATTTGACTTTTATTTTATAATTTATAATATTATTGATTTATTAATTTTTGTTATACTCTTACAATCAAATCACCTTTCTATTTATTGAAATCTTATAAGTTAGAAGTATATTGTACCGTGACATTGATACATCTATGTGCGTTTTAAAAATATCATTCATTTGATAACTTATTTATCCTCTTATATTGAATAATTCTTTTTTATTAATTTATATAAGTTGAGAATTATATCATACCGTGGCATCGCCACGGGTATGTACTAGTTAAAATATTAAAAAGGCGAGATGGCGAAGACAAGGCGAGAGGGCGAACGCCTTAAAAATTTTGGGCGAAGAGATGAAACTTATATGGGCCATTAAATCAAATATCTAATGGCTCAAATTAATTTGCGTGATGTCAGGCTGCCTACCTAAAAGAGCCCTACTTAGTATTGTTAGTAATTCATAACTATATATTTGTAATTTATCATACACACGTACCCTCTTCCTAGCCCGTGGCTAAGTCCACATTGTGTTTGTGTGAAGCTTTATTGCTTTATTCCTTGCACTTTAATAATTGTGGATTATTAGTTCACATACTCATATTGATATGTGTATGAAATTTTTGCTAGCATTTGAATACGTTTCAATGAACAACTAAAGTGCAGGGACTAAATTGTAATTTAGCAATAACTGTGATTTAACACTTGAACAATTATTACTTGGTTGAAAATAATATTCTGAACTTAGATAAGTTTGTTAAGTGTTATGAAAGCAAATTGGTTCACTTGTAAATCAGGGAGGTTGCTTTGAAACATATCAGGAATGTTCAGGGGCCAATTTACAAATATGAAAAGTTTCGATTGTAAATTTTGTTTTTGGATAATATTGTTGAAAATATTATTCGGAGGAACTTTGTAGAAGTACCTTAATGTATAAATCATTGTAACTTTTATTTTTCCAGCTTTACTTAAATTGTATGGCAATTGTGCAATTTTCAGTTAAGTAAATAGTGTTGCACAAAATTATTATTAAATTAATGTTTTTCATATATTTTTAACTTGTTACCTGTTAAAATCAAACTCCTAGTTTATTTCCATCAATAATAACAAACTAGTAAATATGGATAATATAGAATTGTAATTTAGCGATCATTGTGATTTAACAACTTGAACAATTATTATTTGGTTGAAAATAATAATTCTGAACTTAGATATGTTTGTTAAGTGTTATGAAATTAAATTGATTAACTTGGGAATCAGGGAGGTTGCTTTGAAACATATCAGGAATGTTCAGGGGTCAATTTGCAAATATGAAAAGTTTCGATCGCAAATTTTTTTTTTTTAATAATATTGTTGAAAATATTATTCGGGGAAACTTTTGTAGAAGTACCTTAGTGTATAAATCATTGTAACTTTTTTTTGCAGCTTTACTTAAATTTTGGGGCAATTGTGCAATTTTCAGTTTTAAGTAAATAGTGTTGCACGAAAATTATTATTAAATTAATATTTTTCATATTTTCTTTTAACTTGTTATTTGTTAAAATCAAACTCCTAGTTTATTTCTATCAAAAATAACAAACTAGTTCTTTGATTAAAAAATTCTAGTTATTTCCTAATTAATATTATAAAAATTGATGTTATTAAAATATGTCCAATCCATTGTAAGCGTTCTAAAAAAAACTAAGGCAATGTCGTTAAGATAAATAGCTATAGTCGGGACGTGTTAAGGTCTAAACCCAATAACATGGCCTCGGCCGCTCTCCAACATGGACGAAGCATTATATTGGACTATAAACAAAACTAATTAAGTTCGGAAACCTACCGTGTTCAAGTCCACGCTCGTACCACCATGGTCCACCCCCCCCCCCCCCCCCCCCCGCGCTTTTCTATACGCCCTGCCCTCAATTTTTAATAATGGGAGAAACCCACAATCCTACATGTGTCCTTGTAACCCTTATTTAGCGAACAAATGAAAAAGAGGCCACATGGATTATAACCCACTGTCCTATAGGACATACATACATGGCCGGTCCTCCGACAAGGTTCTGCCTAGAATAATTCATAGGCTCAATACTCATCACAACATCATATGCCACTTCGGATCATGGGCTCGCACATCACCTCGGACACTAGGGGTGGATTCTTAACTTGGAAACCTCGGGAAAGTCTATCAGATGTTCTGAAAAGTCCCAAATATAATTGGAGAGTGGCAAAATGGACATGGGCAGTTCCATTAAATGTGAAATGGGCCGATTTGCACTATGTTGCTTAATTTGGAGCGAACACTTGTAACGATCGGAGGTAACCGACGTACCTTAGTGAAAATTATGTAAGTAACACACATTCACATGATAACTGAAAGTCATAAGTACGCAATTGGACACATTCTTATGTAAGGATAGTTCTCTTCTTTCTCTAATAAAGTCTTTCCGGATCTGATTAGAGAGTAAAACGATTATATCTTACTAAGCCCCCTCCCCACTCCTTAGACCCTCTTTGAGTACTAGGCTCTAAAGAGAGGAAATGAAGTCTTACACCTTAGCTTATTTGGAATGGATTGTACCTAGCAACGAACGTATTAGGACACTTTGAACACCAAATCTTAAGACTTTTATGTACTACCGAATCATCACACGTCACACATATATCATGCTCATATAGTCATATGAGATCAATAAATTCGGTTCAGATAGTTCAATACTCGTATTAAAGAATTCCTTACTCCATTTGCAGGTGGAGGAAAAAAGTTTTTTAAAGCGGGGCCAAAGATTATTATAATAGCGACAACAACAAACTTGTGACAGCACGAATCTTGTGCATCATTAACACTCCACTTGGCCGTCCTAAGCTTTCTAACTCGGATTTTATTAGCCTTGTATTTTGACAATGACAAATACTAGAATATCATGTATGTCCTTCAACATGCCGCCTTAAATTCTGCCTTATATTATTATTAACAGACCAAGACTACTACTTTCCATCATCAGTGATAAAACATTTAGTAACAAGACAAGAAAACAACAATGCCCGATTTCCGGCATAAAATCATTGATGAAATCAAACATCAACACTTAAAAATTCACATTCAGAAATTGGCCGGATTAGTCGCACGTACGGGATACCAGAAGCCCCGTGGTAAACCAAAAAAAATAAAAAAGTGGAAAATATCCTCACCAATTACAACTAATCAATACACAAATGGATGGAATAACTTAACTGGACGAAAGAAATTAATGACTCTTTCAACTGGGTGAAGTAAGAGTGGTAGGATCGGCCGATGAAGGGATTTCTGGGCCTAATCTGCACCCTTCAAGCATGAAAACAACATCAGTCATAGAAGGTCTCTCTGCAGGATCTGGCATTGTGCAAAGCAGGCCAACTTTCACCCCAAGCAAGAACTCTTCCCACTCGGACGACTCCGGATCAAGCTCCAGCAAACCCGGCTCAAGCAACTCCGAAACTTGGCCTCGTTGTAACTGCCTTTTCACCCATTTCACAATGTCCTCATCTTGAGTGAACATCACTGGTTTCTTCCCTGTTAGTATCTCCAGCACTACGATCCCAAAACTATACACGTCTGCTTCTTTACTCGCTTGCCCTGTCAAAATGGCCTCAGGTGCCACATACCCGAGCGTTCCAACTGGTATGGCAGACGTGGAAGCTTCAGCAGGGTTCGGTTTGGTAACCTTATCCAGCCCAAAATCTGAAAGATGGGCCTCAAAATCAGCGTCAAACAATACGTTTTGTGGCTTTACATCCCCATGAATTATTGACAGGGAATGCAAGAATGCCAGGCCACGAGCCACGCCCAGAGCAATGAGGTGGCGCATAGGCCAATTTAGTACATGCCCCTCTTGGTGAGATGCCTCCTGAAGTAAAGTTCCTAGATTTCCGTTAGGCATGTAGTCGTAGACAACAAGCCTCGTATCAGGAGGTGGTCCTGCATAGTAGCCACGAACAACAGTTAAGTTCCGATGTTTGACCTTTCCAAGAGACTCAGCTTCTTTCCTGAAAGTGTTCTCTTCAATAGATGTGTCAGGAAGCCTGCGAATTGCGAGTACCATTCCATCAGCATATGTAGCTTTGAATAACAACCCATATTTTCCCCTACTCAACACGTTTTCCTCATCAAACTGCCTCGTCGCTTCAAGAGTTTCAGCATAAGTGATCTTATTGTTGAACATGATAAGTTTTGGTCCACCATTCTCCCCACTTCCACGTGCAGTCTGCGAACCAGGACTAGGGCTTCGTTTCTTCTCCCCCATAGCCCCAGCCCGCAGCTTCTTGCGCCACCTTAGAAGACTGTATATGTATCCACAACAACACAAGAGCAACAATAAACTTCCCACAATAGCCACAACTATGAAAAGAATCATTCTCTTTCTCTTTTGCCTCTTCACACCCCGACAATTCTCCCTCAGAGGCCTCCCACATAGATTTCTGTTCAGCCCATACACAGAAGGATCAGCAAAACGAGAAGCCAATGCCTCTGGAATCTCACCCTCAAGATCGTTCGAAGACAAGTTCAAGAACTGCAGCGAAGAGATTTGTGCAAGACTCGGAGGGATAACACCATTCAGATTATTCTCGGACAGATCCAGCTCTGTTAGTTCCGACAGCTTGGCCAATGTGTTAGGAATACGACCTGTGATATCATTCGAATTTAATAACAGAACCCTTAAAGACGAACAGTTAGAAATGCCCTCAGGTATTTCACCAGTTAAATTGTTCTCGCCCAAATCTAGCCTCTGTAAATGAGATAAATTGGAAAACTCACTTGGTATCTCACCAAGCAAGCCATTCCCTCTGATCTCTAAACTCTCAAGTGCAGAACAATTACTCAACTCCACTGGAATTCGACCACTTACACGATTGTGGGACAAAGAAAGAACAGTCAATGATCCCAAGAATCCATAATTAGCAGGAACCTCACCCGCAAATCTATTGGCTGATAAATTGAGATACTCCAAACTCGATAAGCTACTAAAACCTTCAGGCACATCTCCAGACAAGTGGTTCTCCTCCAAAGCCACTACTCTCAAACTTGGCAACCCAAAAAGCTCAACAGGCAACTCTCCAGACAGATTTTGCTTACTCAAATCGAGAGTCGTAAGCCTCAACAGATTCCCTACACTCGACGGAATCTGCCCCGAAAACCCACAGCCACTCACATTCAGAACCTCCAACCCTTGCAATTCCCCAATATCCACCAGCACTTGATCAGAAAACATGTTGTTGCTCAAATTCAAAGTAGTCAGATTTCGAAGCCTCATCAACTCTACCGGCACAGTCCCACTCAACTTGTTATCACTCAAATCCAACAACTCCAACAAGTTGAGACCACCTAAACTCACAGGAACAGGCCCATTGAACAAATTCCCACCTAGAAACACCACTCTCAAGCTCTTCATTTCGCCTAAAAACCCCGGTATCAACCCCGAAAACCGGTTCCTCTCCAAATCCAGCACCCTCAACACCCCACAACTCGTCAAACTCGCCGGAATCTCCCCTGCTAACGAATTATTCCCAGCCCTAAACTCCTCCAACACAACCAAATCCCCAATACTCACCGGCAACGACCCCGATATAAAATTCCCAGAAACATCTAACACCTTTAACGACGAAATATTCGTCACAAAATCAGGAAACACACCATTTATACCATTCCCGTGAAGATCCAACACTTCCAGCACACTAGCACACAATGCGTTACCCTCATTACTACTACTACTAGTAAGATTCTCCACATTCTCTATCCCCGTGAACGCATTCATACTCAAGTCAACAACCCTGATTGTCGCATTTAATACAGAAAAAGCGTCGCAAATAAACGATTTCGAAACGACGCCGGATAACAAATTCCCCGGAAACGAAATAACCTCCAAACTCTTCAACGAACCGAAACTCGCCGGGACCACGCCTGAGAGCGAATTACCCCCCGCACTGACGTGCACCAGCGACGAACAGTTCGCTACCGCGGCTGGAATTGTACCGTACAGTTCATTCCCGTCTAGCCGTAGCTCGGTCAGCCTTGTCAGCATCCCGATCGCCGCCGGAATCTGCCCGGAGAATTTATTGAACGACAAGTTGAGTATCTGCAGCTCATGGGCAGCAGTGAAGTTGTCGGGGATCTGACCGGAGAGAGAGTTCGAGGAGATGTCCAGGACGCGGAGAGTAGTGGGGAGTGAAAGGGAGGTGGGCCCGGAGAGGGAGTTGTGGGAGAGGTAGAGGGCCCGGAGGAGGGGAGGGAGGGGGTGTGGGATGGGCCCGGTGAGGTTGTTGGTGTGGAGGCTGAGTGTGCGGAGGCTGAGGAGGGTGGAGAGGCGAGGGGTGAGGTGGCCGGAGAGGCGGAGGCGGGGGAGGCGGAGGGAAGTGACGGAGGGGGGAGTGGTGGAGGAGCAGGAAATGCCGGGCCAGTCGCAGGGGGCGGAGGGAGTGGTGGAGGACCAGGTGGAGAGAGCGTTGAGTGGGTCGTGGAGTGTGGACTTGAAGGTGAGTAGAGCTTCCGTTTCGGAGTGTATGGCGGAGCATGATAGTACAGAGAGGAGGAAGGGGAGGAGGAGGAGACTAGCCGTTGGCATTGAGGGAATTGAGGAGAGTAGCTGGGGGTTTTGGGGGGTTTTTGTTTTTTATGTAGTATGGAATATGGAACGAACAAGAAAGAAAAGGAGCGCATAATAATAATAATAATAATAATAATAATAATAATAATATTGTGTTTGTATAGTTTAGTGGAAAGGGGAAGATTCCAAGGCCATGTGTTAACGCCCCTGCAGTTTTTTTGTCTCCTGTGTAAGTATGATTTTGACTTTTCAACGGCTGGTTAAATTCATTTGCATTTTCGCAGGGCAGTGAAGGGCAGTGGGGTTTGTATTTTTGAACTCTTGGAGAAGAAGAAGCAGACAGGTGTATTCATAACCCATAGAATTTTGAACACTTCAAAACTACTGTACTATCAATTTTGGAGTTGTAAACATAACGGAGGTGGGATAGTGAAGGAGAGGTGCATGGTTTGATCCCAGCGGAGACATAAGGCGGTTTCGGTGTGGAGATACAAAGTGATTTAAGATATTGTAATAGTAGTAGCGTATGAGTAGTTGTAATATTTGTCGTTTAAAAAAAAAAAAAAAAAAAATGTACTTCCAATTTTGATTGTTTGTAAGTTTGTAACATGTTGTCTACTTGATTTGATTTGGTGTCTATTTCGTAAAACATAGGTCAGACCATCTCCAATAAGAGAATTTTAGGTCTGGACACCCACTTATGAGACCACTAACTATTCAGATCCTCCTTATGCAAAGAATTACATCTGAGACCAAAATAAGCTGTTTGAGTTGACCAACTTATTTGATATTGTTCCTTATGATCTCGCAAAACACGCCCTTACTCCTTATTTGCAATTTAATCTTTTATTTTTTTCCTTTTTTTCCTTTCTTCTCATATTTTTTTATTCTTGTTTTCTTCTTTTGTTTAAATGTGCTGGATTTCGGTCACCGGAATCCGGCAGAGCTCCGATCTGTACAGAGCTCCTTTTAAACAAAAGAAGAATACAAGAACAAAAAATGTTAGAGCTCCGGATCTGGAGCTCTGTCTGTCGGAATCCGGTAGATTTGATAAAGAAGAAGAATTTAAAAAACAATTTGGGGGGTATTTACAATTTAGAAAAGATATGTGGGTTTATTTCATAGTATTAATTAGTGTTACTTAAGTAAAATTGAAAATACTTGAATCAAATGTGTAATAAACATAAATTGGAGTTGTTTGATGAGACTTAAAATTTGATAATTGTTCAGGGGAAAAAATGTACTTTCGACGTTTTAATTCGCGGAAAGTAAAATTCGTGGGGCTATGTGTAATTAAATGTGCATAAGAGGGGAAGATACGTAATGTTTTTCATAAGAGGGGAAGAATCGTAATTAGAAAGTATAAGAGGGGGTCCATATGTAAACCGTCCTCTCCAATAATGGTTTTAACTTTTAAACAGTGTTTTTAAGACCATTTCAAACATTTGTTGGAGATTTTTAAAATCATCATGGTTCTCAAGACTCTTAGATTCATCTCAAAATTTTCAGCTGGGTCTAAGAGTTTTGAGACTATGAGAGTCTTAAAGAGTTTCAATAAAGATTTGAAAGGGTTTGAAAGAGAGTCTGATAAGGTAACTATTAGTTGATAAGTTGAATGAAATTTGATAAGGTGAGTGAGTGGTAGCTGATCAGTCACTTTATTTTTTAATAAGCTACATAGAGTAGCTTATTAAACAAACTTATTGTCGTCAAACATTGAAATAAGATGAGATCACCATATCTCAGTGATAAGCTGACCCCAAAAACACACTTGATCAATGTATTTGCAAAAAATAGCCATACTTTGATCCACGGTCAAAATATGTTAACCCAATTGATCATTTGTGGAGAAATTCCAATTTCAAGTCAATATTGTACTTACCATGATCTAATTTTGACCACCAATCGGAAATGGCTAGTCACAAAAATCTATACGAGGTTAAATTGGGCTAACCTCATGGAGGTGACCAACTAACATTTGGAGGTCACCGCTTCAAGACCACCTAAAGGTCACGTAATGCATAAAGAAGTGACCGGTCTCCACATGAATATATATAGCTTAATTTCATAAGATATCAAATTGATAAACAATTGAGGTCACCTAAAGATCAAAAATACAAGGAAAGCCTTACCTAGCTAAAGAGGTCACCAAAAGTGTCTTGCTAGCGAAAGTGGTCACCAAAAGGGCTTATTAACCAAAGAGGCCACCAAAGGGCTTATTAGCTATTAGGTCACTGAAAAAATGGCTTAAGTGACCAAACAACCCCGAGAATCACTCATCCTCTAATCCTATCCGAAATGAGTTGGGAAGTTATAATATTTGTTGACCAAAACAAACTATGACTTCCTCAAAGACTATAAAACATATGATCCGGATATTTAGAACCACCCGCAAATCTAGAACAAAGCTATAGATAGAGTCGTCCTAGTATAAAAGGGGGTCAAGCGGAGAACGGATTACACTTGAAGCTAAAAACCTAACTGAGCATATCGCAAATGCGTCGTACTCCGATTCTCCGACCATCAATAGCTAACCGGTATTTTACCATCACATACTCAATATCGTCGCCGTAACCACCACCGTAGAATTCTAAGGCGTCACCGGAGCTGTAGAGACACCAATTTGATCACCGAATCCATAGAATTCAACCCAATCCTCATATCCATTCTCCTATCGTTTGATCTGGCTAAGTTCTTTCTTTCGTTTAATACGTGTACTGGTGTCCCAGTGGAATTTCACGCTTTCTGTTGTGTTGAGCTTATCTTACAGGTCACCACGCTCCCGTTTTTTGCTAATCATTTGTCTTGCAGGTCGCTGGTGCCCACGAACTAACAAATCTAAATTTTAGAATTTCTGAACACCTACCATCAATATATGGTTTTTTTTTTTAAAAAAAGGTTCGTAACATTGTTGCAATCTACTGAACTCGGTTCCTAATAATTTAAAGTTATGGCAAAGGACAAGTTTCAATTTGAGTTTGGACGTTTGCTAAAAAGACTTGCATACCCTTCCTTAAAATAAAAAACTATTGAAAAGGGTTCATAACTTTTTAGTACCCTACTAAAGCACGTAATATTAGAATTGACCTCACTAGATAAACAATTACATTTTTGTCCACGAACTTGACTTTTGGACGTATTAAGTGATAGTGTATATGTACTAGAGACAGTCTTTATTAAGAGTATGCAGCCCTTATTAAGGGCATATATGTACTATTACACAGGTCAACGTAATATAATATATGTTTGTTGTTTGACTATTGAGTATCACTTTCATATCTATATTACACCAGGCATACAGCATGTCATATCTTTAATCTGTCTGTATTGATATTAAACATGTCCCCTCGGATAGATGACCGATCACACAGATAGTGGGAGCTATGTGAGTTATCATCTATCCCAAACTCTCCCTAGTCGAGGTTCATCTCGGATGTAGGGGTCTGAATGAACCATCTGAGACTAGTATGCGTGGAGGTTATACTTGTTAGAGCAAGTGTGAGCCGATCCCACGGCCACGGAACGGATTGCTGGACAATAAAGAAACATTCCCATAACTACCCATAGTTGTTCGAAGGGTGATTACCGAACAATGGAAGTACCCACCGGCAACTCCCATCGATGTATACTCTACACCGAAGTGTCTACGGGAACCGGAAAGTTGTCGAAGTGATGCTAGTCGTCCTTTGGACTTACAGGACTTTATCATCACATTTGTTGCCCCATATCCTTGGTGGACCAGTCGATGTCAGCTCTGAATAAGCAGTTGACCCAAGACACGATCCAGGATTATGGCTACATACAAATGGGGATGATAAGTGATTCTTTAAAGTATTCATCTCTCATGTGTAGCACAGGAGAGCACTGCTCATAGTCGTTCATAGTTGTGATTGGAAAAACCGCTGGCCAGCGTATCAATATTATTATGATAGTCATAATAGATATTGGATTCAGCATGCAACTCACTGAAGACGCTCGTGGATGTATTATTGGGATAGACACTTCATCGGTCCTAGATGCATTCGAGTCAGTCAGATGAAGGGACGTTACCATCGCCGCGTTGAGCGCAACAGACTTCACAACGAAAGCGTTTTGCTTTGAGAAACCTCTCAAACGTCCTCATGTATTAATATTGCAAATGGAACCGTCTAGGAATTCCATTTTGCCTAGTCTAGGACTTGCTTAATACAATGAGGCCCTATGGGTCACACTATGTGGTGATTCAGCTTATCCGAATATCCTTGAAGATGGAATCGCAATTAATTTAGAATTAATTGTGATTGATGGATTATAATTGATTTGGAATTAATTATAAAAATTTGTGGCTCAATTAATGATTTGGAATTATTAATTGAATTGGTTGATTAATTGTATTTTATGTAAATACAATTAAAGATTATATTTTAGAAATATAATAGAGGTTTGATTTGAAAGGATATGTTAATTTAGAATTAATATATGCATATGGGCAAAATCTACTTGGAGTTTGAATTGCCTTAGAATTATAAGTGGGTCCCAAAATCGAGACCCACCTAACCACCCTTGGAACGGGCGCGCGCGCAGCTGGAGTAGGGGAAGGAGTTCGACTCATTCCTCTATTAGAAGTCAATGGATAAGTTAGATTTTCCTAATTGAGTTTTAATTTGATTGGGAATGAATCTAGACTTGAATTGGTTTCCTAGTGCGATAAGAATTAGATTTTTATTCCTTTATGAAGTCTAATTGATTATTCTTTAAACTTCTATTGACTACTATATATAGTAGACAATTAGAGAGCTTTTATCATAGTTGATTTTATGGTTGATTTTTAGAGATAGACTTTGAGATCATTCTATGTACCAGTTTTCTTAGATAAAATAAAAAGCTCTCCCCTACCTCGTACTAGCCACGCGCGCGCCACCCCTCACTGGAGGAAAACCGCCGCCCCATCTTCTTGGCCACACAAAGAATATCTTAGCATTCTTTCCGATAAGCTGTTCATCCGTGGATACCAAGGTTGAGGTTCAAAGTGTCGGAAACTAACTTTTATTGTCTTGCAGATAATCAAAGTATTGCAGATATCTTCGACTTCGACGAAGGAGAAGATTCACCGGACTATTACGAAGACTTGGTACCTGTGCTTGCTTTTGGAGTATTGTAAGTCTTCTAATTAATGTGTTTAATATATACGCTATATACATGATCAATTAACCTGCATGTTAAGAAATTTTTTGAAATTCCGCTGCGTACCCTAGGGGTAACTCTGACCATATTTTCTTACATTAAGAATTGTTCAATTATTGGGTTTTGGTTGATCCAAACAGTCTTAGTGATTATAAAAAAAATTTAAAAAAAACCTAGAAAATAATCTATCCAAAATAATAAAAGTTCATCTTTTTTCAAAAAGAATAAATAATAATAATAACAAATTTACAATTCGATCGAAGCAGTTACTATTCCGATTAGAACAGTAATTGCTCTGATCGGAGATGTTGGACGGAGAAGAAGTTCCGCCCCTGCTTCGATCGGAGAGCTTATATCAGAGAGGTTAGGACTGCTCCGCACAGATCTGGGGGAGTAGAAGTTCCGCCTTTAATTCCCCCAGATCGACGGAGCAGGGCTGAGCTCTGCTCCCCCTAGATCTGACGGAGCAGAAGCTCCAACATTCAAGGCGGAGTAGAGCTCCACCACTATAATTAATGGCTACGGTACCGAAGCAATAGGAAGAAGAAGAAGAAATTAAGAAAAAGAAAAAAAAACAAAGAAAAAGAAAGTTAAAAAACAATTTATAAGTAAAATGGTTAAGGCCTTGTTTGGTTCCCCACTTTAGGCCCAATGTCAATTATGTAATTAGAGTCCAGCCAATCCAAAAATCCATTTTTTGGACTAAAACATAATTGTTGATCTAGTGAGGTCTATTGTGAGAATGAGTACTCTAGCATGGTAGTATTTCGTAATTTTCTCTTAATTTAATAATATTTTCCGTGCAACACTATTCACTTAAAAGAGAAAATTTCACAACTTCCACAAAATTTATGTAAAGATGCAAAAAAGAGTTACAATAATTTATACACTAAGGTACTTCTACAAATGTTCCTCCAAATTATATTCTTCACAAGAAAATAATTTGCAGTGGAAACTTTACATATTTGCAAATTGGCCCATGAACATTCCTGGTATGTTTCAAAGCAACCTCCCTGATTCACAAGTGAACTGTGAACCAATTTACTATCATAACACTTAACAAAGGTAACATATATAAATTCATAATTATTATTTTCAACCAAATAATAAGTTTCAAGTTGTTAAATCACAATTATTGGTAAATTACAATTTGATCTCTGCACTTTAATTGTTCATCGAAACGTATTCAAACGCTTGCAAATATTATTTACACAGATAGTGCGATTGGCCTCCCGATAGAGAATAGTACTCGATTTCCTTTCAAATGGTCTATTGATATAATAATTACTATCGTGAAGTGGCCAATCATGCATTAACCTTGTTTCCTCTACCAATTATCCAAAAATACCATTGCATTGAACTGGGAAACCTAGCTTTTCGTTAGGTAAACTTGAGCTCAAGACTTAAATGTCGTTAGTGAACCAACTTAACAATAGAGTCACATGCGTTCCTGTCTACGCATAACTAGATAACCCAATAAAACATGACGGGAGACATACGTTGATGAACACTCCCGGTAAAGTAAAAGTTATCCAGTCATACACATTAGTTCATCCATGTGATACCAGTTACGATCTATCACTTCATGATCATCGATGACGATACTAACTTCAATAACTCGACTTACCCAAACTTAAAGGCAATTGTAGAGAGTTGTTCATTTCTCGTCGTGTCCAAGTCCCTATGATTCCCTGAATCATATGAAGTGCTTTCCTATATGATCTCGCTCGGTGAGTTGGCATGGATAAGTCAATTCACCATAGGTGCATGATACTATGATAGCATCACCAAGGTATAGGAACCCAACAAAGCAACTTTATCCTCATGTTTCAATCCTAAAGACATGAACGTTGCTGACCAGTTCTAAACATCTACCTCTAAATTCTAACCACACTGTATACAATCCATATATACTTGAGGTTACAAAGATGAATGTCCTGATTTCCAGATAATTTTTTTAAGTACTTGTAATGTAAGCAAGACAAGTAAGAAATTTGTAGTATACTTAATTCGTATTGATCTAGACAAACCAAAATGGTGTTATTATAACGCATTAAGGCGAACTATTGCTCAACATACACAACTCTACCAATAGTCTAGGTCCCCCAGGGCAATAACGTACTAAGTGTGATTTCTCACCGTGAACGATATAAGTGGTAGAGGACATTTTGATGTCTTGAAATTTTAATTGAAGTCACTTGTTTTGGATAATAACAGTGTGAGAGAGGACAAGAATATAATAATGGTTCTAATATGAAAGGAAAACATCAAGGAGTACAAAAGAGATTTTAGATCTTAATCCTAGACCCATTTATACTCCTTGTGGTTGTCTGATGACAGTGTTTTTTACACTTTTATTTAGTTCTTTTTCATCTATTTTGCTATCCTCTTGCATGCATTTAAGTGCATTTTGGTAGAATAGTGTCACGTTTCCATTTCTTTTGTTATTTTCAGGATTTAGGTGAAAATCGCACTTTTGGATATGGATCAAGGCGAAACAATGAAGTTTTGGTGCAACTAGATCACCCGTGGTGTGTCAAGGAGTACCGGGACATGTTTCCAGGCTAAAAGACCAAGTTTCGTAGCTCAAAACCGTGCCCAAGGCCAAGAATCGAAGATTTGGAGGACGAAAAGCACGGACAACTCACTACAAGGATCAGGCCATTTAGCGACGGATGGATCCGTCGCTAAATAATGCCGATCGGTCGTTAATAACAATTAGCGACCGATCGGTGTTTTTAGCGACGGATAAAATCATCGTCGCTAAACCGTTAGTCGCTAGCGAATTAGCGACCGATGAGTTTTCCGCCGCGAATTAACGACGGATTAGCGACGGATAATGAGGTTGACTTTTAGCAACCGATGACTTATCCGTCGCAAAAGTCCCCGGAGACCCAGCGACGGATGAGTGCTCTGGAGCTCCTAGCGACGGATGAAGTCATCGGTTGCTATTTTTTTGTTTTTTAATTTTTTAGATATAATAATGAGAACCAAAATCAAATGCAACCTGTTCAATTAAGCAACATGTTAAAGAAATTCTTATAGACCAAATAAACCAAAAAATAATCCAAAAAAATCATAATAAATGTACCAAAACCCTCCATACATATAATAATAATCATACGTACACAATACTAATCCAAAATAATATCATAGTGTACACAGTATTCATGTAGAAAATAGTAAATAGAGTCGAAAAGGATAGGGGATCATGGAGAGGTAGGTGGGTCCATCCCCAGCTTCGCATACAGCTCAGCAAACATAGTACCATATTTAGCCTTCTGCGCAGCCTGCTCCGCAGCTAGCCTCTTCACCTCCTCATCCTTCTCCTGCAACTGAAGTAAGAGGGTCTGCTCTCGAGCGAAAGCTGCTGCTGAAGATGATGAAGATGTACTGGCACGGGAACGACGAGTCGACTTCGAGTCCAATTCAGGGACGGCTGCTGCACTCCCCAGTCCCAAGCGACGGCCCTTCTCGCCTGGAAGATTCACCTCGAGGAAAATGGCATTCATTTCCTCAACAGTGAGATCCTGATCACGAATCCTGGCCTCGTAGGCCGTCTGAAATTATAAATCAAGAGTATAAGGTGTTAGTTATGTTGTTAATTAGTTATGAAAATCGATCAAAAAGAGATGGATGAAAGAACTAAAAAACGTCTTGTTCTTGCCTAGTTATGAAATCATCAGTATTTAATAAACACATGTATTGTTGAACCGCAATTGTTATGGCCTCGTCACATAACCATTGTCCGTCCTTGGCCTTCTGAGATCTCGAGAACAAGGTGAATAAGAGACTCTCCTTATCCTTCAACTGTATGACACATGAAAACATCATATACTTAGTTTGAAAGTTCGAAATGCAAGTAAATAACAAGTATAAGAATGATGAATTCACAAAGTTAATACACTTACCTTCTGCCTCACATGTGCTGTAGCGATCGACTCAGAGCCAAAACGGTGTGTCACCAGGGTACGGCTCCCATCATTCGGCTGCTTCTTCCTGTTATCAGTGTTTTGGTCAGCCTGCGCCTGGACTCTCTCGTTATCCCAATACACCTTCCACACCTCCCAAATTTCATCTCCGGGCCAATCACCGGTACGTGGACGGTTATGTGTCCACAGTTTCTTCATGTTATGAACCATGCACTTGTAAAGGGCACTACCGTGAGAGTTGAAGCTCCACCAGAGATCCATCAACAATGCTTTCGGAAGGAAGAAATCTTTCTACACAATTACAAATAAACATCGAAACACATACGTTGGTGAATACTTAAAAACATTCAAGTATAACAAGGGGAAACAACATGTATCAAATATATAACAAGGGGAAACAACATCTATTCAAGTATATCGGTGACTAACATATCACCCAAGTTCAGTGGCTAACATACCACGCACATTGTCCTATATTTCACTAAAACAATGGTGACTAACATATCACCCAAGTACAGTGGCTAACATACCACTCACACAAAGTGGCTAACATGCCACTCACAACACAAACAATTGAATGCTAATGTACGATTATTAACTCACCCTCAGCTCCTCGAACAGCTCTCCCTTAATTTGGTCTGGGATGCAATGCCACTGGCTGCCACACCGCCACCCTCTTGCGGTGGGATCATCATGTTCCGTATTATCCCACTGAGTACTTTAGCAGCGCGCTCCCCATACAACCTGTGAAGAACATGTAAGTCAATAGTGAGAAGGTTAGTTCAGTATATATATATTAAAAGTTCGTAAATCAGTTAATGCCTAATACTTACTTCTCTCCATTGGGGTAAAGGACAGGGCGACCATTCCACATAAGACCATCTTCCGGCCTTTGAAAGGGACAACTGTCGTCTGGAATGTGGGCCCACGGGTCGTGGAGGGAGGAATGAGGAGTCGATCCCCTACTCGACCCAGGCGGAGTCCCAAAAACAGTAGGGGAGCCCTGTTGTGAGCCCTGCTCGGTGTCCTCTCCGTCGGTATCTGACCTCTGGGACTGCGGGGTCATGTATCGTGGCCTCCTGGGTCGTGGCATCTGCAATAAAAAGATCCGTGTTAGTACATACACAATTGAATATAAAACATGTAAAGTCATTAAGAGATAAAGTAAGGAACGACGCTGGACATTTGGGTGGTCACGCTAGTAGGCCTGCCAATACTCATGAAGGGGAGCTGGCATCCATTCCGAAGGCGGAACTCCCAACAGCCAGTTGGCTTTCCAAGCCTCAAGTAGCATATCCCCCAACGTAGGAACTGACATGTAATAATAATCAACCTATTATATAAGATGTAAAATCAGAGATATAGTAAAGAACATTTTTTTATTATATGCCTAATAGATAAGTCTAATCTAAGTCTAATCTAACTACCTAGTACAAATTCACGTACCCTCTATAATCTACTCTGGTTGTAAGTCAATGAAAACATCATCATGCAGCTGAATAACTTCTATTGTAGCCTGTACAGATTTTCTAGCCTGACCATCGACATCTTCTTCTTGGTACGAGTTGTTAATTGACTCGTCCTTCTCCACATACTCAACTTTGGATCGAGCATTTATAGGTACAGCAGCTAACCAATCGCCCTTATCTTTTTTCAAGGTAGGAAACTGAAGAAATACAGCTTGAAGTGCTTGACTTGCCAAGATAAATGGTTCGTACACTTTGTACTTCTTCTTATAGTTTATCTCCACCATATCATACTCCTCAAGCCTTCTGGTGCCTACATCAGAGGGATCATACCAATCAACATCAAACAACATTGTTCTTTTCAAAGGTACTCCGGGATATTCAAGGCGAACAATACGCCTAAGCTTCCCATAGTAATCGTAGACATCATCACCTATGTCTTTCCCCAAGACACGAACCCCACCATTAACTGTAGCATCTGTCGATCCACACTCACTAATGTTGAACCTAAGTCCATTTACAATGTAAGATGGGAAGGAGGAGTATCTTCTCCCAGGTCCACTTGCTAGTGCTCTTAAGTAAGGACATGTTATTTTGTTGGCCGGGTTCTGTACATGCTCTTTGAACCATGTTGGAAATTTGGAGTATCTTTTCATCGATTATTCATTTTAATTATCAGTTTTTTACATTGCATTATATATACTCCCAATATTTTCTAATTTAAATTTACCTATGATCGAGTTATTTCCTTCATACTTACATTTTTTTAAAACAATAATTACTTATATTTATCTATATTTTATACAATTTTCATTATAATAACTACTTACAATATACTATAATTACATATATTTATCTATACTTCCATTATAATTATACAATTTCCATTATTATAACTACTTACAATACACAATAATTTACTCATATTTCCATTATACTTATACAATTTCCAAATCTAATTAGTAATTAGTACATCCGAAACAAAACTACACTAATTGAACAAAACTAACTACGTAATCCAACTCAATTCAAATACCAAACATAATCGAACTCAACTATAAAATACCCAATTCATCCCAAATCTATCTATTCACCAACTAAAACTTGTGCATCCCCCCTAATTTGAGCTACACAACATAATAAATACTAGTAGAATGCATACAATTCAATGAATTGAAAAAAAAAATGAAGAATACTAAAATTCAGACAAGTTAGGGTTCGAAATATATACCTTTGATTGCGGAAGAAATGGGGAAATAATCACGCAATTGAATAGCTACACTTGTTCCTTGATGGAAGAGCTTCGAAATGACTATAAGATTGATTGAAATGGTGAAGAAATGAAGAAAATAGGGGAGGAGAAAATGGAGCCGCGAGAGAAGACGATGTGCGTGTGTGTGTTCTGTCCGTCGTCTGCCGGTGAAGACGATGATGTTATTAACAGTTAGCGACGGATGGCTAATCCGTCGCTAAATAGCGATCGGTCGCTATTTAGCGACCGATTAGCTCATCCGTCGCAACTTATTATTTGTTTTTAAATATAGTGTAACGGTACCGATTTGAAAACAAAATAATTTATTGAAAAAGAAAATCCAAAATAACTTTAATAGCAACGGTCGGCAATTAATGCCAAAATAATCTTTGACGCGCACAGCGCTAACAGAAACAAGTAAATATCCAACGATATACTTAGAATTCAAATGAAACAACGAGTGAAGACAGTAAAAAGTTCATCTTCTTATTTTGAAATAAAATCCCATGACACCCCAGACCCTTCTCTCAGTCGCTGGCATCCTAATCGCGAACATCCTCAGCAGTATCTGGAAGGAAGGAATTTTGAAAACAAGAGAGTGTGAGATAAAGGATCTCAGTGAGGTTCTAAGTTAAAAACAGAAAGTAAACAGTTTTTAAATCGAAATCCTTTTCAGAAAAACAAACAAACAGAACAGATCACATAACAGAATAACAAAACAGATAAGTGAAGACCGTTGGTGCAGCCCGCCTTATTGCTCCTACTTCCAGAATGCCCTTATAACTCCCTCTAGAGGGTGCACAACTCCGGACAGAAACAGAAACCCCCGTGTACTTTGGGGAAACAGATCCTACGACCCTAATAGACCTCAACGACTTCTGCCTCGCGTCTAAAAGGGATTAGACTAGGCAATAACCAAGCAAACCCGATAGTCCTCTACTACCCAAGTCTACCTAGTTACGACCTAATCGATCGTCACACAGAAACAGAACAAGCAGATACAGATAGTCAAACACCGAGAAGTGTTCCTGCAGAAAAGTCGATCCAGAACAGAGTAGCAATAAACAAAAAAGTAAATAGTCATACTTAGGACTTAAATACTTTTACGCGGAAGCATACAGTAAAACAGTATATAGTAATAGTAGGTACAAGTTGTCACATATCCTTCCAGTTTTTCGCAAATAAATAGGTTTAGGGGTGAACACTCACCTTGAACTTTGCGAGCAACGATCCTCAAAAACAGAGCGTATTAAGAGCTAGCGGACGGAGCACCTAAGCAGGAAGTGTCTAGTCACTAACTAGAAGTTGAACGGAGCACCTAAGCAGGAAGTGTCTAGTCACTAACTAGAAGTTGAACAAAAAGCTAAACGGATAAAATGAAAGGTCGGCGAAGAAGTGGTGTAAAAAGGAGGGGGCTCGAACTCGGGACCTCTAAGTTAGTCTCTCAACACATAACCAACTAAGCTGGTGTGACAAACAATTACCAAACTTCAAGATATAAAGTAACCAAGTTAATTTTCGGAAGAAACCCAAAAGTGAATTAGTATTAAGTAATTTCGGAAAAAACATTTCAGTTCACGTAGTTGTAGAAAGTTTAGAAGGTTTTAACGGTTTTCACAAAAATACAAAAGCACCCATTACGAATACAAAATGGCCAAAATACCCCTTTAGTTCAAAGTTACCAAAATGATCTTACGCACTCGAAAACGACCAAACAATCCACGGTTTTCAGGAAAACACAAATTACTGTTTTACCCTTAGCTTCTGAAATTACCAAAGTACCCTCGGAAATAAATTGCAAAACGGTTTCAAGCTTTCGACAATATCAGAACAGTCCTCAAAGACAAACTCGATTTAACAGCTCAGTCCAGAGCAAATGAAATTACCATTTTACCCTTAAGGTACAATTACATAAGTGTCCTTTCTTTAAATTCAGAAACCACACCCTAGTTTCACTACTTTCAGAACATGCAAAACACCCCAGAAGACAGTGACTCCTAATCAAGTCCAACGTCAGTCAATACCGGTCAAACATAGTTATAAACAGGTCCTTTGCTTTTCAGAATTACTAAACTGTCCTCACAGGATCTCAACGATAGCAAAACAGCCCCAACAAAAGTCCATAAATCCAAAACTAGTCCAACAACAATCAAATGCGGTCAACAAATCCCAAATAAAAGGTCAAAGAGTCCCGAGTGGTCAAAGTCAGTCAAAATCGGTCTAGGTCAAGGGATTTAGGATTCGATTTGGGACCAGATTAAACCAAGGGCAAAACTGTCCATAGGAGAAAGGTAGTTGATGTAAGACGGCTAGTCTGTTCAACTCCACGATAGGAAGGAGGAGGCTGCAAAGAAAGGGTTCACAGAACATCAACGGAAAAGAATGAACAAAATGTAAATCGTGATTTTACCTTGAATGGTGGTGGGATTGGAACGGAATCTGGACGGAGCAGATGAACGGGACTGAGCGGAGCAGGGCAGACAAAAACGGAGCCGGGACGGAGCTGGTTGCCGGAGAATCGAACGGACAGAGTAGGAACGAAACCGAACTGAATCGGGCGGAGCTGAACAGAGCCGACACGACACGGGCAGGAACGGAACGGTGCACGGCGGCGCGGCCAGGTCTGGACGGAACCGGATCGGATCAAACGGAGAACGCGGCGCGATCTCGAGATAGAAACGGGCGGGACAGCAACGGACGGCGGCGGCGCAGCAACGGACCGAATAGATCGATCGATCGGAGCGACGCGGCGTCGCGGCGTCAGGCGGCTGAACGGACGGAGCAGGCAGAGCAGCAACCGTCAATCTCTCTTTCTTTTTTCCTTTCTTTGAATGAGGAGATGGGATACTGATTAGGGTTAGGGTTAGATTACTAATGGGCCGGTTAACAGGCCTTGACTGGACTAAGAATTGGGCCAACAAGAGGTCAGAACGGTCCAGTCTTCCAGCTTGATCAAAACGAAACGAACTAGCTTACGCGAAATTAATTAAATAATTATCGAATAAATAATTTACTCTGATAATTAATTAACTAAATTAAATGATTAAATAATAAATAAATAATAAAAAAACGGGGTGTTACATATAGCATAGCAACCGATGGAACCATCGGTCGCTAAGCATGTTGACCAGCAAAATAATAATAAAAAAATAAATTAAAAGGCCGCGACGGATGCGATCATCGGTCGCAAATGTAGCGACCGATGGGTCCATCCGTCGCTATTTAGCGACCGATGGCTAATCCGTCGCTAATCTCCGTACGCTCTAAGGGTTTACGGTCGCGCTCTTACACGATTTTTATTATCCGTCGCTAAAAGACCGATCGGTCGCTAATTTTAGCAACCGATCGATCCGTCGCTAAAAGTGGTTGCTAAAACCTGTATTTCTTGTAGTGACTCTCTGCTCGTGCCAGGCGCACCGCCTGGCACCCCAGGCTGTCCGCCTGGTGTCCGGCGGTCCACCTGGTGCCAGGCGGTCCGCCTGGGAGGTTCTGACAGCTATATATATATTTTGTAAAGTTGCGAATTTTCATATCTTAGATCATAATTTTGCAGACATAAACCCTAGAGCTTGTTCTGGGTATTTTTTCTCTTAGAACTACTTTTTCTTAGCAATTTGGAGCACCAAGATGGAGATTTGGACATCTTTTGATCTCACCTTGCTAGAAACTTGTGAGTTTAGCAATTCACCGGAGATTGACAACCCTCGGTGGTAACTTTGTATCTCACCTCATACTCTATCTTTCAATTCAATTATGTTTTCATCTATGATTGCTATTGTTGATCTTGATTTTGATATGAGTAGCTAAATTTCTAGTTGGTGATAGTATGTAAATTCATAGCTAGGGTTTATATTGTGCATGATTGAGTTTCTGAGTCTTTTACTTGTATAATTGTTTTATTCGATTCTTTGATCCGACTAATCCAAATATCTTCGTATAAAAGTGTTAGAAACACTAGGACAATTCAAGATCATCGATTCAATATTTATAATTATCAAGTACTGCTTGAACTAAGCCTGACAACCTTAGCCAAGTATTAGTATAGATAGGAAGCTTTCAAAATACATGTCTACAAATTTGTCTTTTGGTGTTTGTTAATTCGAATTACTTTTAAAGCAGTACATGTTGCACTTTCATGCATAATTAGAACTCGATGCTTAGAATGAGCATACTATCACCAACTCTCGTCATATATTGTTAAGTTAAGCTGAGTCAAATTTGTTTTCTGAATTTATATTAGTTATTTAGTTAAAGCTAGTTAAGTCCCTAGAGATCGACACTCGAGGTCATCTTACCTCTGCACTATGTGTTTTGTGTAGTTGTGAGTTGCCCTTTGGCTAAAACAAATTTATTTGATTGTTTGAGTCTGACAATCTCGTTCATCATTGTCATAGCCTGTCTTGCTTTTATTTGACATGGTCAATAGTTGTTCTAAGGCTAATTCGTTTATTGGACTCATACATCGCTTATACACTAAATTTTCTAAATCAACAAAAAAGTGGCAAATTTTGAAGGATAATTAATATGAAGGGTTTGACTCTCAAACCATTGGCAACTACACGATGGGAAAGTGATGTTGATAGTGTGAAAGCCATACGATTTCAAATAAAAGACATTAAAAAAGCCTAACAAGGAGTTGCGAAAATTGATCTTCATCTTATGATAAGAAGTGAAGCCGACTCATTGAATTTGGTCTTCGTAAATTTGAGTTTTTATTGGTAATTGTTATTTGGTTTGATATGCTATCTAATTTTAATGTGCTGAGCAAACATTTGCAAAGTGCTGATATACTTATTGATGTTGCTATTAGTGAAGTAGATAAGTTGGTGTCATTTTTTTTTTTTTTTTTTTTAGGAATATAAGGAGTCTGGTTTTTTGTAAAGCCTTGGAAACAGATGAGGAATTAGCTACAAACATGTATGTCGACCCTAATTTCCTAAAAAGTATGCAATTAAACACAAGAAACACTTTGATGATAACCTAATTATTTTTTTCCTTTGATGATAACCAAAATGGTATATCCGAACTATCTCAAGAGGAATCATTTAGAGTAAATTATCTTTTTTAGTATATATTATTGATCAAGCAATTCCTTCTTTTAAGGTGAGGTTTGAACAATACCAAGAATATAAAAATCTCTTGCATCAACGGAGTTGCATTTATTGGACGACATCAATTTAAAATCATATTGTATTGGCATTGAAAATGCACTTAAGCATAATGGCCAGTCTGATATCAAAGCAGATTCTTAGTTTTGTTTATTTAGTTAAAAACTTGTTAGAGGATTCACGCGTAATGGAAACCATAAACCTTGCTAAAATGTTGAGGTTTTTTAAACAAGTGGGATGTTATCCTAATGCAGTGATTGTTTATACAATTTTGTTATTAATTCCTGTCACCGCTGCATCAACATGAAGAGTTTTTTTTAAGTTGATGTTGGTGAACTCCTACATGCGGTCTAACGTATCACAAGACTGGCTTAATGGATTATCAATTATAGCAATTGAAAATGATGTACTCCCTCCGTCCCACTAATAATGTGCCAGTTAACTTTTTGGAGTCGACTTTGACCACTAATTACTCCTAAATGAAAATAATAAAAAATATATTTTTAAATGTCAAATATTACAACTTCTCCTATACTACTTTTATACAAACATCCTAAACCACCTTATTTCTCCACACCTCTACCAACCTTATAACTAACTAGGTCACCAGTCACCACAATGGATTGAACCCTACACCTCTAATTCATTGCTCCGGCTCCTTACCACCGTACAACCTTATGACATGGAAATAAAAAATATTAAATAATGTTATAATCCGAAAGTTTATGAAGTGTACTTTCATAATATAATTTTAATAAGTATTTTTTCGTTGTAGTTTAACAGTAATATTTTGTCAAATTCGACGTTAATAAATCAAACGACACATTATTAACAGTATATTGGAGAAGGTTAATTATGAAGATTTGATTGATGAATCAATCTGCTTAGGAGCCGTTCTGTAAGTTATATTATGGCAAATTATGATATATTAACATAACTAATTCCTCTTAATATGATGTTCAGTAAAAGCTAATTATTACAGGGTCAAGAGCATTAAATCCAGCTGATCCGGTATTATTGACAGATATTAATCTCCTTTAAAAATGAAAGATTAGTGATTATGATGGATGGATTAAATTACTTACCAATTTTGAGTTTTTAACATTCCAAATTCAATAATAAGGCTTTTAAATTTGTCAAAATATACCTTTTTCACTTATCATTACATTTGATTTTTAATGTATACCAAACACCATAATATATACAATACTATTTTTAAATCTTTCATTTAATCTAATTCACCACTAATTCCATATCTGATAGAGAAGAGCTCCTTAGCCTTAAGCAGACAATAGTAAATCAAAACAAGTCCATAGAAGAGTCACGTGCTGTCTATTCTTGACACCACACAAATTATCCATTACCATATCTTCTTCTTCTCCCTTGTTCGGATAGTGCGAGTTCGCATACATTTTTTTTTTTGCTTTGGCAAGAAAATGTCATGGTGTTCGGTCTCATCATCAGCAACTGCTGCAGTAGGCAATGGCTCGCTGCTCCCCATATCTTCAACTTGGCATGACCACCGTCTCTCTGTCCATTTCACCTCCTACCCCTGCAAACTGAAAGTAAAAATCAACCCTATCTCTTCTTATCTAAACACCAAGACATCAATAAACAGAGTTGTTTCTGGGTTGGATAATAATATCGAACTGAATGAAGAAGAAGATACGGCAGAGCCAGAAGAAGAAGAAGTTGAAAATGAGTCCGGGAGGCTGTACGTCGGAAACTTGCCGTTCTCGATCACACCTTCTCAGTTGACAGAAATATTTGCCGAGGCGGGTCGTGTTCTCTCTGTAGAGGTGTGTAGTTTTTACATGCTCTTTTGGCTATTTATTCTTATGCTAGCTGCGGAACCAGGGTGGGCATCTGCGCTCCTAGAATTTTTTTTTTTTCTTTAGATATTTCATAATTTGGCCCCACAAACCTCCAAATTAAGTATTATATATGTAATTTTGCCCGCCCCAACTATAAATTATGGGTCCGCCCCTGGTTATGATCATGCGAAATTTGTTCATTGAAAAACAATTCAAGTTTGTTGGGTTCATACCTAAGTAATTTGTTGGTTTGTTGCGTAAACACGTAATGATGGTGCTATTTTTCGCGTAAAGATTGTGTATGATAAGCGAACAGATAGGAGTAGGGGATTTGCATTTGTAACAATGGGTGATGCGGAAGAAGCAAAGGAGGCAATACGACTGTTCGATGGATCTGTAAGTTTATGTATCCTTGAATTTAGTTCTTAATGTGATAGACACAAGTTCACATCTAGACAGAATGTATGTATCACAGCGTATTACTGAATTTTTTGTGTAGCAAATTGGGGGGCGTTCTGCGAAGGTTAACTTCCCTGAGGTGCCAAGGGGAGGTGAGAAAGAATTGACAGCTCCAAAAATGCGAAGCAGCCAGCAAGGATTTGTAGACAGCCCTCATAAATTATATGCTGGCAACCTCAGCTGGAGCATCACATCCGAAATCCTAAGAGAAACTTTTAAGGACCAGCCAGGATTCTTGAGCGCCAAAGTTGTGTATGACAGGGATTCTGGTAAATCTCGAGGCTTTGGATTTATTACTTTTACATCTGGCCAAGACGTAGAATCTTCACTCAGTGCAATGAATGGAGTGGTAAGAAATCCATTTCTCTTCTTGGTTTTGTTTGTTGGCTTATATGGATCGATCAATCTTTGAATAATTAATTTCTTAATTTCTAATCGTTTCATGCATGTGCTCGATGAAAGGACTTAGAAGGCCGGCCATTGAGGTTAAATTTTGCAGAAGCAAGAGCTCCTGGTTCTCTGTAGTTTAGAATCTAGTAGTGTTATTGACTGCGTGTATGTTCTTACCAAAGTTTATAACTGTCTCGTGTCTAAATGCTTGTATACTGATTGAAGATGGATACTGGAGACTGTTGTGACGTACTATCTGGTTTCTCTAGCAAGTCCTTGAAGATGGAATGGGTCATTTTCGTATTTAAGATGCCTTATTATTTTTGTACTCTAGTACTCAAGTCATGTCTAGTGGCTGAGCTTGGAAATTGCCTCAGTTGGGGCTCTGAGATGAACAAAAAGTTGGCACAGCCTACAAATTAGAAATTGTTCAATAATAATTGGGAAAGAATGCATAATTATCATCAATGAATATGAAACTTACATACAGAGAGTATACATACAAGTAGTAGGAAAGTCTCTATAAAATTTATTTGGAGAGTAACAAACTAAAGAGAAGAGAGATACACCTAACAAGCTAGTCAGATAAGTAAATTCTTATTATATTCACAATAATTATCCATAACACTCCCATGGTATGAAAACATGAATTGAAGATTTCAGATACGCCGTTGAAATATTATCTTATTAAAAATCATACTAATAAAATCGATGGGATAAAAATTTAGTGAGGGAAAAAAGTGCAAATATCCCCTAATTGAAACATCACTTCAAGTTTTTGAATCTTCGCAATGCAATATTCCAAAAAACTACTAAACTAAACTAATGATGTTGGATTCGCATGATGAACAAATATGCAATATCTTCAATTGAGCGAATTTGTGCTTGAATGAACCCTTCTTTGTAGACCATGGTTGAAGAACATAGGTCGGACCTTCAACCATCATGCCCAAGTCCAAACACACCATGCTTTCTACAAATCCATAAGTGGTAGTTGGAAACTTCTTGCGTAAAAAGACAACTAAACATCCGATTTCACTTCAACTCCCACAACCTGATTTTCAGAATTTGGCCCAAATCCGATTTTGAAATCCGATTTTTTCCAAATTCATTTTTCCTACCAAACGGCTCCTTACGGAATTTTCACATAATCAAATCAAAATGCCAACAAAACAAGAAATTTCCAAATGCCTAAATCTTGCAAATTACAAATCCATAATAATATTATTGGGAATTTGAAATTCCATCAATTTAAAATCTCCAACCCTACCAAATGAGCACGTTATGTACAACTGACGGGATTTGTACAAGCAAAATTACAAAGGTTCAAAACGGCCGGACTGTTTACTCAAACAGAAGGACCTGTTCTCAGCACCCTTTCAAGTCTCTCAGCCTTGGCATAATCAATTTCTGTAAGAGGCCCTGCAGGAAAAGGCGTTATTTCGACAATTAGGTGAGGTGTGGGTAGCTCATCGAACAGTGCCCTGACATTGTTGCAACAAACGGTCTCTCCATGAGCACTTTCCCTTCTAATTTGACACCCCTGGAAAAAGGACAAATAAACTTGTTTCCTTGAATAACAAATCTACCAAATAAGTCGAACAAACAATAAGAGACATCTATCTAAGAAGGGGGTGATAATAATAATAATAATAATAAATTGTTTTATATTTACAAAGATGAAGAGATACTATCCATAGAACACGTTTGGGTCATATTACCTTGTGAGATGTTGCATCTCTAAAGTGGTCATCATCTGACAGTACAGATGCAATGGCTCTAAGCAGGCGTTTCCCCTCAGATTTTGAGGGAACTCTGTAATTGCGCCTAAGAGTACCTTTTGTAGTTGGATGCCATTTGCTCACTAGTTTTCTTTTCTCGGCTGCCTCCTTTTCTGTAAAGAAAGGAGAAACTTTGCCCATTTATATATAAATAAATAAAAACAATGGACCATTAATATAAAGGAGACCCTAAAACGTTTTAGACAAAACACTAGCCACAAGTAAGGATATTTTTAAGCAAATAAGTGATATAGTTTTACTCACACGATGAACATATAAAGCTATATTAGAGAAATGCAACTTAAATAAGCAATTCAACACCACAAAACCTACAAATATATTAACAAATTGAACAGAAAGAAATGATTGAGCTCTATGAAAAAAGAAATACAGTATATAATAAGATAATTTGTGTGCTAGTTAATGAGCTGGAGGTCTTGGGTTCCAAACCCACTACTATCGATCCTTTTACCAATGAGGTCTAGCTTAGCTCAATTGGTTAGACTGAGGTGTCATGACACTAGAGGTCATAGGTTCAATTCTCGTCAAGTGCGGGATTATTTATAGTTTATTCCTAGCTTTGTAATGGTTCAATTATTAAAAAAAGATAATTTGTGTGCTAGACCCAAGAAAACAACTAAACAGTGTTTGGCACCATTTTTCTTCTTTTATTTCTTACAAGGTCAATCATGTGCAGTACCAGGTAAAGCAACCAAACTCCCTGGGTTCAATCAAGGCTAAGAATTGGAGGACTGTGAGCCTTTTCTATAATTGCAATTTAAGACATGTTATGTTATTCACTCATTCAGTCTTACGGGGGAAAGAAGGGAGTTTGAAATGACATGACTGCATGCCTCCAGCTTTCTTAGAAGAAACTAAACAACCCAGATTTGATAGTCGTAATCTCATAATCAACTAAAAAGATGATATTTGATGTAGTTGCTTGCAGCTGTGAATAAAATATTTTGCTACATCAAAGATCAGATGTCCAACACATGAACAGATTTGGAAAAATTGTGCATTTATTGTTTGTAGCATAAATTTCATACTGTGTGACTTCACTGGTTAGAGCCTGATTTAACCAGTACTATTATAGTAGAACACATTCAATCAAATAAAAATAAATAAATAAAATCAAAATCTTTCTAAAGAAAAAGTAAAAATAAAATAAAATGCCACAAACCTACAAAGAAACTGTTATTTTCGTATCAAAACAATGTTGAAAAGAACCAAACAATCAACTGAATTTTGATTTATTTGTAGTATAAAATACAACTAAGCAAACTGAACAACTGAACTGAAAATAACTGAATGAATATGAACAAAATTGAGAACCCTAATTCAAATGTTACTTAAATAAACGACTACTATATGAGTATATGGTTCTGATATTCATATCCAACTTCAAGAAAATTTTCACTTCATTCTACATACGTTGTAAATGTATCAACAGACACATTAAAACCATACCACAGCCCCAACCAACTCTTAGGCTAATTCTCCAAAACCGGCCTAAGCATTAGACTGTCAAATACATACATACCAAACAGCTCAACTCCAACCGATAAAACTTTAATCCAAATCCAGAGTTATATATTTGAAACTCTGTATCAAAAGTGTTTGGTCAAAAAACAAACCTGGGCTACTCAATTGGTCAAACCACTTGGCAAAACCCAAATCGTCAGCACCAGTTTCCAAATCTAGCAACAAAACAAATAAAAAACGGTTAACCCGAAATCCGGGGAAAGAGTAAAGGATACATATATTGATGAGGAGCAGCAAAAAAGCAACCAGAGACAAGTGGATTAGCAGGAGAACCGGCCAAACCGGCTTTCAACAAAGCGTAGTGGACACAAAGACGGCCAGCCCAGAGAAGAGCAGGGTTTTGTAGTAGCGTGGCACGTGGTGTGGTTGTTACAGATCTTCTAGCTGAGTAGCTACTACTAGTGGTTGTTGTACGAGAGACGTCGAGAAGAGGCACGAAGAGGGTTTTTGGTGGGAGTGAAGAGGTGGTTGTAATACGGCGGAGGTAGTAGAGTAGTACATGATGGTGGGCAAATTTAACAAACACTTGACCTGCAAAAATATTGACAATAATTAATCCAGAACAAATTTTAAAAAGTCGAAGCCAATTCCCATTTCAGAGATTATTAACACGGAAGAGTAAAGAGTGTTACCTGCCGTGCCTGGGTTATATGCGATCGAACAAGATTGGAGTAGACTGTAGTAGAGTGGAGGGGGAGAGTGAGAGACCGTCTTTGATCGATTTGGGGATATGTATCTTATTATTATATTCTTCTTATCTGATTGATTGATGATGCCATTTGGTAGAGGGGATAGAAATGGTTTTGGGAGGACTCTAAAACTACCCGCATCAGTGGTTTAAGGCTAAGGCCAGTTTAAGGCCTTAAACTGGCCTTAGCCGCGTTTAAGCAGTTTTCGTCTGCATCAGTGATTGCTTAAACGCGGCTAAGGCCAGTTTAAGGCATGCCACGTCATCTTTTTTTTTTTTTTTTTTTTTTGTTAAGGTAAAGAAAAAGGAAGATGGTTTGTAAAGAATTTCATACGAAATCAAGTTTATAGATGGAAATCACGAATAAATTACATTAAGTTGTACCGAATTTGAAACGCACAATATTACAACAAGTTCTGCTTAATTGAAAACAAACGATTGAAACAAACAACTGAAACTGAAAACAAACAACTGAAACAATTGAAAATGCAAACAACATTCTAATGGAAACTAAGGCCTCATCCTCCAAATGTGTTCAATCAAGTCATGTTTGAGTGCGTCATGCTGGATGTAACTCTCCATCATCCTCTGATTCTTCCTGTAATCAACAAAATCATTCAGAACAGATGGACGTGTTGTGATTGTCACGTCCCTAAGGATGTCTGCATTGTACTGCAAGTTGCCTTCGGCGCATTCCTTAAGCCAGTCTTCGATTGCTTGGTCGTAGTTTAAGTAATTGTCACGCTCATCCTCGACTATCATGTTGTGAAGTACGATGCAACAATCCATTATCTGTTGGAGTTGTAGCCTGCTATGTGGAAGGGACGGATGCTTGATAATATGAAACCGAGCTTGTATAATTCCAAAAGCACGTTCCACATCTTTCCGGCAAGATTCTTGGCGCGTGCTGAACTTCTGTAGTTTGTGAGTCGTAGGATTGGGAACGGCAGGTACGAATTGTTGCCCAATTTGGGTAGATGCCATCGACTAGGTAGTAAGGCATGTTATACTCACGACCATTGATATGAAAGCGCACGTCAGGTGACACACCGTTGAGGAGATCGTCGAACAAATGTGATCGTTCGAGCACCGTCTTATCATTGAATTTTCCAGAAAGTCCAAAGAATGAATGCCAGATCCAAGTATCTTGGGATGCAACAGCTTCGAGAATGAGAGTGGGCTTTCCGCTCCTGCCTTGAAATTGACCGGCCCACGCCTTTGGACAATTCTTCCACTCCCAGTGCATACAATCGACACTTCCAATCATCCCGGGGAAGCCTCTACTCGCGTTGATTGCAAGAAGCCTTCTCAAATCATTTTCAGTAGGCTTCCGCATGTACTCCGGGCCAAAGCGTTGTACGACTGCGATACAGAATCGATTAAGACATTTAATAGCCGTGCTTTCACCCATTCTGCAATACTCATCAACCCCGTCTGCGCAAAGCCCATAGGCTATCATTTTCATGACTGCGGTAAACTTTTGGTAAGGGGTTAAACTCGGTGTACCAGCCGCATTGACGCTATTGTGGAAGTAGGTGTCCGTCTCCATCACACCGGCCATCACTCTGTCGAACAATTCCCTCCTCATTCGGAACCTCCGTCTGAATTGGTTTGCGTAGGTAGCTCTTGGAGCAAAGTAGTCATCGTACAATTGCACTCCCCGTTGCACTCTACTCCTATCAATGTACGCACGTTTCTTCTTTTCTTTTTGTGGCTTCTTTGATCGTTCTTCATACTGCATGGATTGTTCTATCATGCTTGGCAAGTTTTGGATGAACTGCTTTTCCATTACTTTGTAGTTCGAGGACGAACCACCATCATTGAATTGTTGGTTGAATTGAGGGTAGAATTCTGGGTAGATTTCTGCAGTAAAGTTCTGGAGGAAGTTATCGGTGGATGATGATGATGATGAAGATGATGAAGACATGATTATCTTTCGAGAGTGTAAGTGGTTGTGGATGCAATTGGATTGTGTTGGTTGGTGTGTCTGATTGTAAGTTCTGAGATGCTATTAAATAGAGAAAGTCAGCTGGCAAATTCAAATTCAAATTCAAATTAAAGATAAGATTCCCGACAAATTCAAATTCAAATTCAAATTAAAGATCAGATTCCCGACAAATTCAAATTCAAATTAAAGATAAGATTCTCGACAAATTCAAATTCAAATTAAAGATAAGATTCCTGACAAATTCATTTCAAATTCAAATTTCAAATTTCAAACAACACACTGATTTTATTACAACGGACATCGATCTCTCACGGAAAGGAAATACAAGCACACCACACTTGGACATAAAATTAAAATACGAACAAATCACACATGCGTTAAAGTAAAATAAAAGCAGACCACCATTTCTGCCTACTCATCGGGAAACAACTCCATCTTAAGACTGTCGAACACTAGCTGCTCATCAGGCATCAAATCACGGACAACCTTTTTTGCTAGATATTTGGTATACATCTTCAACTTCTTGAAACGTAGTTCTTCATCTTGTCTCTTTTGTTGTTTCTCGGATATCTTCTGGAAATAGAGAAACTTCTGTTGGTCAAGCTCAAGTGAAGCCGGATAACTCATGGTGAACCACGACATTTCTTCACTTATCGGACTTGAGCTAGAATTTCCATTTCTAGCCAACCTCTTGGCCACGTCACGTCCCATGGGACGTTTCTCCGGGGAGGTCACGACAAATTAACGTTTGCTCCCACCACTACTACCAGCACCCGCAGATGTCATTGGCTCGTCTTCTCCCTCGTCACCACCACCATCGGCCTCTCCCTCCCGAGGCCTGTTCACATAATCATCCCAGCGTAAGTATTCCGCATGCTCCGGATACGTCTTCACGACATTCCATTGCTCCATATATGTGAAGTCCTCATTTTTCTTTGCTCTGTAGAGATCCTGGGCGTACGAAATTATTTGTTCATCGGTGTAGTTACCACTACGTTGACCAAGGAACTTGTGTGCTTTTTCGTGGCAGATAACCCACTCACGTATGTGTTTTTTAAGCAACTGCAATCTCCCCCGGAGTGAGTCCTTGGTGCGCACATTTATATCAGGAATCATCCCATCCCTACGGGCGTTTTCGTATCTTTCGGACACCTTTCTGAAGATCGACTTGAGGTCTTGGTTCGTGCCGGTGATTGGGCACTGACAAACCTCCGCGTAAGCAGTCAGAATGACCCCGTCCTCATGAATGTTGAAGCTGTGTCTCTTAGAACCACCACCACCAACTTTTTTAGCGGCTTTCTCTTTTCCTTTGCCACGACCACATGTTCTTTCCTCGGCCACGGGCGGCTCCGGATGGGTCTCACGAACAATCTCAGGGTACTGTTGAGAATCATAGAACATGGGTGTTTGTGAGGGTGGACTGTTGAAATAAGGAACATACGGAGTTTCAGATGGGTTTTGGAAAAGAGCTCGGTTAGGTGGGGGGGAGGGGGTTGGACGAAACATGTCATTCATGATAGAATCGTATCGTTCAGGATCGCTGTTTTTCAAGCAATTAAGATATTGTTGTTTCTCGGGAGTCATTTTGGTGGATGGGAAAAATGGAAAGGAAAAGAGTTGAGAGAGTGTTTTGAGTTTAATTAAGAAGGGAAAAATGAGTTGGAGAAATTGTGAGCAAACATATCCAAGATTGGTGTCTATTTATAGATCTCGAAAAGTTCTATCTGTTGGTAATTTTTATTTATTTTTTGCAGTTTTATTTTAAAAGTTATGACCGTTTGAAATTTAAATGGAAAAGTAAAAAAAAAATTACAAAAAAAAATATAAACTTAAAGTGGGTGGAGTCCACCAAAAATGGTGGACTCCACACCACAACTTCTCCGCGTTTATGTTAAACGCGGAGAAGTGCAAAACGCGGCCCGGGCCGCGGTTTGGGCCACTGTGGCCCAAACCGCGGCCCGGGCCGCGTTTTGCGTCAGCTTAAGCGTGCTTAAGCTGACTGATGTGGAGAGTCTAAGCTCAAATATTGTGACACGTACTCATTTTGTTTTTTTACGTTCTATACGTTTCTCATTTTTTTTTTTTTTTTCCTTTTCGTTTGTATTTTTATCGGACTTTTAGTAGGATTATATAATGACGTGGTGTTTGATTTAATGACAGACCCACAATAAATTTGTGAGATAATGATAGCACATGTGATTTTGTGCACCAAGAGATGTTTTAAGTTTTGCTTGAAGGTATTGTTTCCATCCCTGCACTACAAGTAGAACTGCTAGGAATTCTTTTTCATAAGTTCAAAGTGCTACTCCCTCCTATCATGTTAAAACGTCAATTAAATATGATAGGAGGGAGTAGATGTTTTACCCCTAGAGTTTTGCTTATAAATCCTATGGGACCCTTGTCCTGTGTTAGAACAACTTCAATTTTGTACCCACTAGCATCAGTCTCTACAATGAATGATTGAGTAAAATATGGAAGTGCTAGAACTGGTGCAGACACCATAATTTGCTTTAGCTTGATGAAAGTCTGATCAACCACTCCATTTGAAACCGTCATTTTTCAATAATTCATACAAAGGCTTGCAGATGCTAGCATAACCTTTAATGAATTTCCTATAGTAACCAAGTGAGACCTAATATCACTCTCAGCTCTTTCAAAGTCTTGGGAAACGACCAATTCACGATGCACTCAATCTTACTTGGATCTGTGGCAACACCTTTTTCAGAGTTATATGACCCAAATATTCAATATGTCTATGTCCAAATGAACATTTGGATGCCTTGGCATATAAAGAATGTTCCCTTAGTATCATAAACACTTGCCTTAGGTGATCAGTGTGGGCATCCAGAGTCGGGTTGTATATGAGTATATCGTCGATAAATACTAGAGTAAACTTTCTTAAGTGAGTAGAAAATACAGTGTTCATGAGGGTTTGGAATGTTGTCGGGGCATTGCTAAGCCCAAATGGCATAACAAGAAACTTGTAGTGGCCTTGGTGAGTTCTAAATCCCGTGTATTTGATAGAGTCATCATGCATTCTAATCTAATGATAGCCGGCCTGAGGTCTATCTTGGAAAAATACTTGGACCCATGAAGCTCATCGAGGAATTCATCAATAATTGGCATGGGATAGTCGTGTTTAATTGTCAAGTCATTCAGATATCTATAATCCACGCACATCCTCCAACTACCATCCTTTTTCTTGACTAACAAAACCGGAGCAGCAAAAGCACTAGTACTATTTATAATGATCCCAGTATCCAACATCTCCTTTATTATAGCTTCGAAACTTGAATGCATGGGAGTAAGCTTTTCAATGGGTTGGGTTGGTTGGGTTGAACCCAACCCAACCCGAAAATTTAAGGAACGGGTTTCAACCCGAACCCAACCCGGAAATATTTAAAACCCAACCCGTACCAAATCACTACAAAAAATCAGAACTTTACCGACGGATAAAATGACGGATTTTATCCGTCGGTAAATAGCGACGGATCGGTGTCTCTTAGCGACGGATGACGGATAACGAACAAAGTTGACCACTTTGTTCGTCATCCGTCGCTAATAGTTTTTTATCCGTCGGTATCTTAGCGACGGATAACTTATCCGTCGCTAAATATTAAGAAAAAAAAAAAAAAAATTAAATTACACTTACCGACGGATAAGCGTATCCGTCGGTAAGCTCCATTTATACCGGCCGCGATTGGCAGAACGCCATTGCCATCTTCTTCTCCTTTCTTTCTTCTTTCCGTTTTTCATCTTCTCATCTCCATTTCTCCTTCAAAACTTCACCATTTTCATCCATTTTGGTAGCAAATTGAAACTTATTGCACAAGGAACAAGGAACAACCTTCAATTTGGATTTTTTTTGGTCAATTTGTGCAAAATCAAAGGTATGAACTCTAACCCTTATTTGATTTTTAATTTGGGAATTATCTAATTGTTGGTTAAATTGTCAAATGTATGTTACATAGTAGTTGATACAAGTATATTTTGCTTAAATGTGTAGTTCATTGTTGTTAAAATTGAGTAATGAATCGATTTTGGGATTTTATTAATTTGGGGATTTCTTAAATTATGGAAATGTATGTTAGTATTAAGTAGATATTAGTTGTTATAGTTGAATGTTAGTTTTGGATTATGTTAATTTGGGTTTGTTAATTAAAATCGAGACTTAGATCAATTTAGGGCTTTTTTAGTTTTGTATTTAATCGAATTTAATGTTCCATAACTAGGTTATGTACTTATATAAGGTTAATTTTGTAGTTGAATACGATAAAATAGAGTAATTTATGAAAATCGAGACTTGTAGCTCAATTTGGGGGTTTTGAAATAAAGTGAAAATGGGTTCGAGATGATGATATGATGATGATGTTAGGTTAGAGATGATGTTCATATGGTTGTTGTTGACAATGCTAGGCTAGAGATGATGTTGTTAATGGTTGGTTGATTGGTGATAAGGTTGATGATGTTAGGCTAGAGATGATGTTGTTATATGGTTGATTGGTGATATGGTTGATAATGTTAGGCTAGAGATATGTTCATATGGTTGTTGTTGATGATGCTAGTCTAGAGATGTTGTTGATGGTTGGTAAAATTAAATGAAATGATTATAACATAATAATAAAATGATTATAATGTTAACTTCAAATCTGTATAAGACATATAAATATCCTTAAAACTACATTTCAATTCTAAATATGAATATTGAAAATGTATGAATTTAATAATTAAAGAATTTCAGGTTAGTCATTGTTGAAATGGAACCCGATCGGTCTTGGATGTATAAACGGACCAAGCATGGGATGATTCTGCCTAGTTTCGAGCAGGGGCTTGATTCATTTATTGCATTTGCACTTGCACACCCTGATTGTTTGAAATGTGGGGATATGAAGTGTCCTTGTAGTGCAAATAAATGTAGAAACACGCAATGGTTGAGCCCCAATATGGTTAAGCAGCACGTGAGAAGTAGGGGATTCGTGCCTGATTATGAGGTATGGAATCATCACGGTGAGACTGTTCCTTTGCTCCTAGACTATGGGAGCGCGAGAAAGATGAGACGGACCAAGGATTTGTATAAGGGGAAGCCTGTTCTTTTCCCTAACGGGAAAGCTGCGTAAGTACACTTTTCTGTTGTTTAGTTTATTGTTTAACTTGTGACATATTACGTATACTTTATTATGCTTATTCATTCTTATTTGTATTTAACAATCATAATAGGTTTTACCCTGCATCTGCCCATTCGAAGATCGGTGACATCATCAACTCCAGGTTCATCGCTCCAACACCATCTGAGGACCGTGGTGGGGAGAAGTGGTCAAGGCTGCCTGACCATGTCATTGGCTTCTACTTCGATGAGCTGCGGGTATTGTAACAATCTTAAATGTTTAGTAAACGTTGTTTTATTTTTATTCTAAATTTACGTGAGTGGTATGTTAGCCACTATATTTGGGTGATATGTTAGTCACCATGTGTTAGTTGTTTTTTTAGGGCAATGTGAGTGGTATGTTAGCCACTATATTTGGGTGATATGTTAGTCACCATTGTGCTTACGTTGATCTTGTTCTTGTTGTATTGATTGTTGTGTCGTTCTAAATTGGTTGTTTTGGTGGTTAGAAACACTACTACTTGCCAAACGTGCTATTGAAGGAGCTTTGGTTTGTTTTCAACACTGTTGGTTCTCGTTGTTACCGAGACAAGGTCCACGACCTTAAGGAGTCTCGAGTGAGGCCTAGATTCATCCACGAAAGCGAGTGGCCTCTGTGGTTGGCTTACTGGAAGACACAGGATGCTGAGGACCTAGCAGATCAGAACAAGAAGAATCGAGCACGGGCGGACAGAAGCAGCTCCGGTGAAGACGAGGACTATTCGAAGCACCATCTCGGCACACAGTCTCAGGCCACTCGTGACCTCAATGCAGTAAGTTAACTTGTGCTTTACTCCAGTCACTTTCAATATTCTTAAAATTTTATTGTAAACACTGACACTTATTACTTTGCAAAATGAACAGAGGCTCACTGGACAAGGATGCTTGTCGTACTTGACCATGGTGAGAAATGCCAAGTTCAAGAACGGCGAGTGGACATGCAAGAAAGCCAAGAAACTGAATGTAAGTACATAAATGAGTACTTTGAGTTACTTGTACTGTATTTCTTTTTAAAAAGTTTCTATATGTATTGTAATATATCAACTCATGTATTGCTTAACTGCTTGTAGGAGGAGGTTGAGGCTTTTTACTTGGTTAAGATGGAAGAGAAGGGTGACATACTTACGATGGAGGAAGAGAACGCTGCCTTCCTCGAGGTGAACCCTCCTGGCCCTAAGTGGTCGATCTATGGCTTAGGGAACTTGGGACGTTCTCTTGCAGCTGAATCATTGCAGCGCTCATCCGGTTCTACCTCCAGCACAGATTCTCGAATGGCTGAGGAGATGGCAGCACTTAGGGCCGAGAATGCTAGGATGAAGAGCATTCAGGACACACTTGTGTCTCAGGTATATTCATTTGTATGCTAATATTATGTTGATATGTCATGTAGATGTATAACCACTTGTATGCTCATTTACATTGCTTGCATCTATCTTTCATATTCTTAACTACATCGATCATTACTTGTGTCAGGTGGAGACGCAGAATTTGGTGCTGAAGAAGATTCTGGAGAAGCATCCCATTGACATGGACCCGTTCGCAGAGGGAGCTGTGTTTCAGACCGGGGAGGGGAGCCCTGGTACGGCGGGGAGTGCGGGTTTGCAAGGCAGTTCTCATGCTCCTTCGGCTTCCAGTGGTCGTCGTCCCTAGATTTCTACATTTTAGTTGGGCATTTGTAGTAAAACTTTCACATTTACATTTGTAGTAAACGTTTTTCTATTTTGAAGAATCGAATTTTATTGAATTTTATTTTCAATTCAAATTTAATGATTTTTAATTTTTAGTACGTAAATTTATATTATTAAACAGGTTATTGTACAATTATCAAGAAAAGTAATAAAAAAAATTTTTAAGAAAAAAAAATTTACCAACGGATAACTTTATCCGTCGGTAAGTGCCGGTTGACTAAGTCAACCGGTCATACCGACGGATAACGTTATCCGTCGGTAACCGTCACCAACGGATACATTTATCCGTCGGTAAACGTCACCGACGGATAAATTTATCCGTCGGTCAGACGAATAAGGGCTGGTCAACGCCCCTATTCGTCAGTCCGTCGGTATTATTCGTCGGTAAATTTAGCGACGAATAAGATCCGACGGTAACGGCATTACCGACGGATAAAATAGCGACGGGCTATTTATCCGTCGGTAAGTGGTTACCGATCCGTCGGTAAGTACTTACCGACGGATCGGTACCCCGGATACCGACGGATACCATCCGTCGGTAAAGTTTCCAGTTCTTGTAGTGAATAATTATTAATGGGTTGGGTATGGGTCGGGTACGGTAAAACCCTATAAACCCGTGACTCCAATCTCTTCTATCTAAAAAGAAGACACGGCCGACTTTCTCAGACAACTCAGAATCGACTTCAACTTCAGTAGCCATGAATCAATCGATCGACTTCACGTCTTCACCAGCCATGAATCGACTTCACTAAGCTCTCTTGAATCTGGATTCGAATCGGCCATGTCACAAATAGGTATGAATTCAATTGATTTGATTCTATTGATATGGGTTTTGTTATTTCATGGGTTCTCTTGATTTGATATTGATTTTGTTGATTTCATGGGTAAAGTTGATTATGTTGATTTGATATGGGTTTTCTTGATTTCATATGGGTTATGTTGATTTGATGTTGTATACTTCTTGTTGCTCGATCTGTTTCGTGGCCCTCTATGGTTATTACTCTCGGGTGGAAGCCTCTCCATTTTGGCAGTGCACTGGACCTTTCTTTGGTGGCTTCTTTTGACTTCTTTGGGTGGACTTTCCTTTGTTTTTAGTTGATTTTGCTTAGCTTGGCTACTGCTTGCTTTGTTGTTGGCAGCTTGGCGCCATGGAGCAGTTTTACTTGTGGATTATTTGCTCGATTCTTGTATGAATGAATTAATTAATTTAAAAGTGGATGTTTAATTTTTTTAATGTTGTGTTGCCTGTTGGAGTAATGCACATTCCCCACTTGTGTTCTTTGGTTGTTTGCTGGGCTTAAATTTAAAAGAGTAGTACTGTAGTAGTAGCAAAGATTGATGGTGGGTAAAGGAAAAAGAAGCGAGAGTAAGAGAGGCTGAATGTTTTGCACAAGAATTTAACTTCAATGCTTGATCGAGTTTCAATATTTGATGTAGGTTTGGATTTATTTGGGATTCATGATCCCGACTATGCCGAAGATTCTCAAGAACTGCTAACACCGCCGTCGCCGGACCCTTTATTGCACAAAAAGACGAGTAATTCTCCAATCGTTTAGAACTATGTATTTTCGATATTTAGATATGTTGACGTTGGTTATTGTTTTAACTTTCATATTGGTTTAGCGGAGGTAGCCCTACCGCTTAGGGCAGCATTCAAATGGTGGGCGGATAATGATAAGAATTATGGCAGCAATCCTAGTGAAGATGAATGGGAAGTTGCTGGGGTTATGTATGAGTGTTTGAAGACATTCTATCAAGCTACTCTTCGCTTAAGTGGGAATCAATACCCTATTTCCAACATCTTTTTCGTTGATATATCTGACATACATGTGAAGATTCTACAATGGGAAAAGAGTAGATATTTGTATGTGAAGCAAATGGCTAGCGAAATGAAGTTGAAGTTTCTCAAGTACTGGGAGGAGGGTTCATTGGGTTTGACCATTGCCACAGTGCTTGACCCTAGGTTCAAAATGCAGACTATTGAGTTCTATTACAATGAAATCTATGGAGTATTTAAAGAGCCTTACATTGAGCGAGTTCGCGATGCATTAGAGGCTTTGTTTGTATCTTATGGGGGTAGTATCAGTCCCCACACCAGCTGCTTCAGTTGGGAGCAGTACATCGGGTAATGTTCCATCTTCCCTATATGCTTTAGAGAGATGGTGCCAAACTTCTTCAGTTGTTAAAAAGTCTGATTTGGATGTATATTTGGGGGAAAGTAAGTTCAACAGTACACAACCACTAGATGTGCTTCAATGGTGGAAGCAAAATGAGGAGCGCCTTCCTATTTTGGCGAAAATGGCTAGGGATGTGCTAGCGATCCCGGCTACCACTGTTGCTTCTGAGTCAGCTTTTAGCACTAGTGGCAGGGTCATATCTGAGTACCGTTCCAGGTTGAAGCCTGACATTGTGGAAGCAATTATGATATGTGGCGATTGGATTCCGTACCATCCTGATGGTATGTCTGATGTCAAGTATATATACTTATTTTACTCGTTCATCATGTTTATAAAATTTTATTTTAATTTGAGTTTTCACTGTAGATGCAAACCGTGGTAATGTTAGCGAACTTCTTGAAGCTTTTGGTTCGAACGCGTTTGTTGATTTGGAGGATTCAGAAGATTTCGATGAATTTGATGGTTTAGATGAGCCAGATACCGAGAGTATACATTCATGGTAATCCCTTTCTAAATTTGTACCTTCTTAATTTGTGTGATCAAAATATTTTTCTGTGTTGACTATTTTTCTTTGAACAATGAAACAATCCCTTTTTTATGTCTATGTGTTGACTATTTCTCTTTTTTATTATTTTTCCAGATGTGCTTTGGACATTGAGAAATCAATCTGGAACATTACAAGTTGTAAAATGTTTAGAGTTATTTTGGACTTTGTTTGACGATGTTGTGTTTCCATAACTACATTGAGCATCTCTTATTTTGGACTCATTATGATGTAATATGGATTTTTAGAGTTATTTTGGACTTATTATGGTTGTCCTAGTTCAAATGTGATGGATTATGGATGTTTATATATGTTTTGTCCTAGTTAAACTGTGATGTAATATGGATGTTGTTTATATCATCTTTATATTTATTTCAACATGTTTTTACTAGGGCAGGTCAAAAACTGGTTTTTTCAACCAGAAAACAGTTTTTTCTGGACGGCCAGGTTAGAAACTCGAATTCCTAGTGTTTTTCTGGCCGGGCCGGGCCAAAAACCATTTCTTCCTGGCCGGGCCGGACCAGGAACGCTCGGGTTGGCCTAAAACCCGGATGAACCGGTTTTTTTTTACCGGGTTATGTCAAAAACCCGATCGGGCTGAGAATTCTGTTCGGGTCGGGCCATAAACCCGTTCGGGTGGGCCGGGTCGAAAAACGGGTCCAACAGTGAGCAAGGTTTTGTCCGGGTTGGGTTCATGCCAATTTATCGGGTTGGGTTCGGGTTCGGGTCTTATAATTACGGGTATAATATGGGTTCGGATTATAACCCAACTCGTACCCATCACTAATTAATGAGGAGCGGGTCTTGTTCGGGTTAGGGTGGGTTGGGTTCAACCCAACCCATTGAAAAGCCTACATGGGAGTATGGGGATTGCTTTCTAGGAACATCATACGGTTTCAAGTGAATTTGATGTTCTATATCTCTGCTAGGCGTCAACTGCTTTGGTTCAGCAAAAACATCATTGAATTCATCAAGAACTATTTATATCTCAGGCCCAATCTTGGTGACTTGTGAATCAGTCACAGTAAACAAATGCCCTTAGGCTCCAATATTGATGAGTGTAAATTCTGCATCGTAACAAAACCACTATCAAATACTACTTATACTAAAGCCAAGCTAACTCTAAATCACACAAAACTTAGTGCAATGGCAAGCTAACTCGAGTGTCGGTCTCTAAGGATTTAACTAAGTTGTCCCTAACTCACTTTCTACTTAATCAATCGATAACAAATAGTTGAAATAGTTGTGGATGAAATAATAGTAATGCAAATAAATAGCACTAACACTAACAATAGAGATAAATACTAACGAGATTCAAATAAGAGATAAGCGGTTGATAGTAGGTAGTAGATATATTAACATGTGTTAGGAAACTTGTAATTTTGATGAGCAATTAAACATGCTAAATTAAGGAAAGTCCAGTAACTAGTACTCTTAACGTCCATAGGAATTTAGAATTTTAAGGACATTGTAAAAGAGAAACGTTTGTCGAAAGACTTAGTGTAGGTACTAGTTAGGTTCTTTCGTTTGCTGATGATGTATTTTGTTTTTACAAACGAACTATTGAAGACCTAGAACCACTCATAAAGTTGAAAATTCGAAGACTGAAGACTTAGAAGAATTCTGAGAAAGGTATTTACAAAGGCACATGTTGCTCAGAAAGTGAGATTTTCAGCAACAGCTTGCATAAGTGAAAATCTATATGACAGAGTAGGTTGTGCTTGCTGAAACTGAGACTGACCACTTGCTGACAACATATGTGACCTCCTTGCTGAAGAGTACTTGCATTTTGGCTCCAATGTTCATATTTGAATTTGATTCAAATGAACATTAAATGCAAAGTAGGCACGCGAAGAACATGAAGACAAGAAGACAAATGAAGGACACTGATGAAAGTACAAAAGCAAGATAGTGACATCTTAAGGTACAAAGCCTTAGAATTTGAAATTCAAACGGCGCCCTTGAGACACTATAAATAGAGGTCATCAGGCAAAGAGTAGAAGGGTGTCAACAATGTGATCAAACTCTCACTTGTACTTTAAACACTTACAACCTTCTATACTCTTTACTGCCTATTGATCCGTTCCAAGACTTAAGCTTGACACAAAAGCTACTTGTGAAGAAGTAGAACATTCACGGCTAAGAAATTAGTTAAGTGTTCTTTCTTTCGAACAAGAACAAGTCTTGACACCAGAAACAATAAAACTTGCTTACTGCAAAGTATTACAAGTTGTGTTTCTTTAGATAACTTGTTATAGCTGAAAAGTTATACTCAAGTGATCTCATCCCGAACCTCTCTAACTGATAAACACCCTTTTCAGGCGTGAAATTCAGGGGAAATTAATCAAGCATAGTGTTGCTGATTATAAGTCCGAAGTTTGGTGGAGAACAAGGTTACAGTTCTCTAGTTAGGTTGGAAACGAAGCAAGTGTGATTTGGTTTCTGAAGAATCATTAGTGATAGGATTTGTAAGGAACCTCACATCTTTTCATAGTGGATTTAGTCCTAGAAAGGACAAAGTGGATTAGTTGAGAGATTACGCCACTCTCAGATACCACTATAAAAGTGTTTTGTGTGATTTACTTTACTGCACTTAGTTTTTTTAATAATTGAACCATTACAATTTCACAAGCAGCATTACAAAGCTAGGAATAAACTATAAATAATCCCGCACTTGGCGAGAATTGAACCTATGACCTCCAGTGTCATGACACCTCAGTCTAACCAATTGAAAAAATGAAATGATGTGTGGCTGCTTTACTGCACTTAGTTTTCAGCAAGCTACATTTCTTGTACACTCACACTCTGCTCACTTGCTGAAACTAGCACTCTCTGAAAAGCACTTATTGTAAAAGACTTCCGCACTCTGTTTTTAAGTATCAACAAACTCATTACTGAAAAGTAATAAGCACTTGCTGAGAAAGTTAAGTACCAGCAAACTCATTACTAAAAAGTAATAAGCACTTGCTGAGAAAGTTTTAAACGACGAAAAGTTTGAAAAGACTATTTGATGAACGTGTGTTTTACACCTTCATTCGAGTCTTTTTTCACCTATTTTAGCTATCATCTATGTTAATTTAGCTATATTATAGTGCATTTTATTAGAACAGTGTCACGTTTCCCTTTAGTTTGCATTTTACAGGTTTTAGGTGAAAAACGTGGTTTTTCGGGAAATTATATTAAAGAGAACGAAGAATCGGTGTTCCGAGGACATTTTTGGAGTATCTAGAAGATTCCGGATAGGATTTGAAGTCTAGGGGTCGAGTCTGAAGGCTAAAAGGTCACTAGAAGGCAAAAACCGAGTCCGAAAAGGAAAAGAAATCCAAAAACGCGTCAAAAACGCGTCTCTCGCCGACCGAAGCTCCCGAGCGATTCGCCCGGGATGTGGGGCGGTTCGCCCCACACCAGGCTGTTCGCCCGGTGTGTGGGGCGACTCGCCCCATGCTTGCCGCTCTCCTATATATAGTTGTTGTTTCTCTACGTTTTTTCATACTTTCTCAGACCTTTTTTCATACCTTTCTCATTAGTTTTAGGTAGGAATTCTCCAGAGCCTGTTCTGGGAATTCTTAGCATAGGAGATACTTTTTTCTTATCGATTTGGAGCTTGTGAGATCGCGATTCTTCGGAGATTGACAACCTTCGGTAACATTGTATCTCAGATTTTTCTATTTATATTTATTTATCTTTCAACATGTTTTCATTCAATCTTGCTATGATTTCTGTTGATTGCATGACATCTATGAGTAGCTAAATCTATCGTTGGTGATAGTATGTGATTTCTTAGCGAAGGGTTAGTAATTGTGCATGATGGCGGTAAAGCGAATCAGACTTTGAGTTATTGCTTTATTTCTTTGATCTATCTAAGCCCTCTATCTTCATAGTGTTGAATAAAACGGAACACATTGGACAATTCATGATCAAAGATCTTTATGCAAAATGATCGGGTACTTCATGCATGATTATTAACCCACTATGCTTTGAATGATCATACTATCACTAACTTCCATTATCTTGATAAGAAAAACCTGTGCTAAGTCGTTTGTTGATTTTATATTTTAAGTTAGATTAGATAAAACTAGTTATAGTCCTTAGAGATCGACACTCGAGGTTATTTTACTGCTACACTACGGTTTTCGTTGTAGTTGTGAATTGCCTTTGGCTAAATACAAATTTATTTGATTAATTTGAATCTGACAAATTCCGGTTCATCACTATTCACCCCCCCTAGTGTTTTCTTGTTGTTTAAAGGGACCAACAAGTGGTATCAGAGCTGGAGGTTCTTTCACCTTCAGCACTGAACCTAGATCCCCTTAGGTGTTTTTCGTAAATCACTTTCACTTGATCAGTTTGGTAGTCATTTGCTGACAGGATGTCGCTAGGAGACGCTCCCTTGCTGAAGCTGGAAAACTATGAAAAATGGCGAAACAACATGATGCTACATCTTGAGGCCATTAGTGATGAGATGGTTACTGTCATAAATGATGGACCAATCAAGATCACTAAAATTGAGAGAAGTTTTTCTCACAAAACCACAGAGGCTGGAAAGGAAACTATCTTAGGTGAACCAGTCGATACTGTCGTCCCAAAACCAAGAGAGGAATGGACTTCATATGAAGCCAAAAGATTCCGTCTTGATGGCCAAGCAAGAAACATCATTATTCGATCTACTCCAGATCTCTATACAGTGCAAACTGTGGGGTGCCAAAACTGCTAAGGAAGCTTGGAAAATGGTTCAAGATCTTTGTGCTGGATCAGACAAAACCAAGGAAAACAAACTCGAAGCGCTAAAGTTGAAGTATCAAAACTTCAAACAAGGTGCAAATGAGTTATTGGAAGATTTGGATTTCAGATTCACAACTGTAGTGAGTGAGATGGCTGCCTTAGGAGTTGGAAACTTCTATTCAGATTCTGAAAAGGTGAAAACCATTATTAGAAGTCTGAACCAAGAATGGATCCACACTCAGAATTTCTACTATAATCAAGGAATGCCAAATATCACTCCAATTGAGTTGTTCTCTCATCTTGCTACTGTCAACTATGAGACAAAGCAAAGAGAAAATGTGTTTGCTGAAAAATCGCAAAACATTGCTCTTGCTGCCAAGCCGTCATCTTCTGAAAAGAAGAATGATAAAGAGCCTGCTGATGAAAACGTTCTTGTTGTTAGAAACATGAAGAAATTCATCAGTAAGGAACTTGAAAGGCGAAAAGCAAAAGAGAAGCTGAAAAAGCATCTTGGTAACAATTACAATAAATACAAGAATGAAGCTAGCTCGCTGAACAAGCAAGCTCAGCAAGCAAACTCCTCTGAAGAACCAGCAGTTGGCAATGATCTTTGCTTTTATTGCAAGAAGCCTAGACACTTCAAAGCAAACTATCCCTTACTGAAAGGGAAATCTGCTGAAAAGAAGAAAAAGTTCAAAAGGACTTTGATTGCTGAAGAAAAGAAAAAGCTTCAAGCAAAAATCGATGCTCTTTGCATTGAAACAAGCTCTGAAGACAGTGAGGTAGAGAGTTCAGACACTGAAGAAGAAGAAGCCACTCTTGACGTAGAGATTGGCAAGGAAGTTTGTGGAATAGCTATGTATGCTTATCCAGATGTGTCAAACTACGAGTTCTGCCTCATGGTCGGTCAGGTAAATTGTCCTACACTCTGATTCAGAAAGTGAAGATGACATTGACCTTGATAGAATTCAAGGAGAAATCGAAAGATTTGAGAAAACTCTGAGCAAACAGCAAGAGAAACTACAGAATGTTGAACTCCTGACTAAGCAAACTACTGAAAAGTACGTCTTGCTGAGCGTTGAGTCAGAAAAGAAGGATGCTGAAATATTGCATCTCAAGAAGCTAATTGCTGAAGCTACAAAGAAGAATGCTCAAATGGCAATAGAATTGGAAGAGTATCAGTCCTCAATTCTAAAGTTGCTTGCTGAAATACAAGAAATGAAAAAGATGAAAGTCAATTTCAAATCTTATGCGGATGCTAGTAACACGCTGACTGAACTAAACTCTTATCTGATTGATCCATCTCAGAAAGAAGGTTTAGGTGCCACGTATGAAGGTGATGATGTAATACTCTTGAGTAAAGACAAATCACCAATCACCTTTGTTCGTGCAACTGATAGTGGTCAACCAGAACTCTATCAATTTGGTGAATCTAAGGTTGCTGAAATAAGCAATCAAGTACCTACGACCAAAAAGCCCGCTGTTGCTACTCAAAGTAACAAGACTTTAAAAGGAAAACAGGTTGCTGAAAAGCAAACTGTTCAGATTAAGGATGCTGTAAAGCATTCCGCCAAACAAGTAGCTGAAAAGCAAGTTTTTAAGACTAAAGGCAAGATTACTAAAAGTAATCAGAAGACCTTTGCTGACAAACCTGAATCAAGTAAGGTTGCTGAGACAAAAGCTCAGCATACTCCGAAAAGTGGACTTGGATTCAAAACCAAGCAAAATCAACTTTTTCATGAGTATAATTAGCAAAGTCAGCAAAGATACTTCAAAGAGTTGAACAAAACCAAGCCTAAGAGTACTGACAAGACTCAGAATGCTAGGACTAGAAGGAACCTTGCTATAAAAGAACTTACTGAAAAGTATGTTCAACAAAAGGGTCAACCAAGCAAGACACCACATCAGAAACTGGACTTGATTAGCAATGATCAAAAGTCTTTCGGTTCTAAACCCTCTAGTTCCTCAGCAAGTAGAAAACAAGTCAAGATTGAAAAACTCAAGACTTGGGTTTCCACTGGACGTTTTCTTGAACATGTTAATGGACATCCAATATTGGATAATTAACTTGTTTGCTCTTCATTGTGCAGACTTCAGCCACGGAGACAAACAATGCAATTTGGCACTTTGACAATGGTTGTGGAAAGCACATGACGGGCAATAAGAAAAACCTTATAAACTATAGACAGTGGTCTAAAGGTCCAACAATAAGGTTTGTTGGTGGAGGCTTTGGTTCTACTAAAGGTTATGGTGACGTGAAGTTAGGATGCATTACCATTTCGGGAGTTCTTTATGTCAAAAATCTTAAGTTTAACCCTTTCAGCATGAGTCAAATTGCTGACAAAGGTTACTTCATCAAAATCAAAAGTGATGAATGTAAACTTATTGACTTTGAGACAAAGAAGGTTATCATAGTTGCTAGAAGATCAGGAGGTCTCTACACCGTAGATTGGTCTTCAGCAATCGTTGAAAAATGTTTTATCTCAGATCATGATTGCCTTGCTGAAAAAGCATGGTTATGGCATAAACGAACAAGTCACCTAAACTTCAAGACGCTGAATAAGCTGTCTAAAAAGGCACTTGTAGTTGGATTACCTAAGGTTACTTTTAAGAAGGATGGTGTTTGCATTGCATGTCAGCAAGGAAAGCAACCAAAACTTCTTTCAAGAACAAGGCAGTACCGTCAACTACAAAACCTTTACAACTCTTGCACATGGACTTGTTTGAATCTTCTTCAACAAGCTATGCTGGCAAGAAGTATGGTCTGGTGGTGGTAGATGACTATTCAAGATTCACTTGAGTAGTATTTATCAAACACAAGTCTGAAACAAGGACTGAAATACCTAACTTGCTGAACAAGCTCGAAGTCATCAAAAATGACAAGGTAAAGTCATAAGAACAGACCATGGTACTGAGTTTGTAAACTAGTACATAACTGAGTATTGCACTTCCAAAGGCATACAACATCATTTATCCTCAGTAAGGACACCTCAACAAAATGGTGTTACTGAAAGGAAGAATCGTACCCTTAAGGAAGCAGCTAGAACAATGCTTGCTGACTCTGAAATAAGTGAAGCTTATTGGGTTGAAGCGATTAATACCGCCTGCTATACTCAAAATAGATGCTTGATAACTAAGGATTACAACAAAAATCCCTATGAGTTATTTGTTGGAAGACCTCCTAACATCACTCATCTAAGAGTATTTGGTTGCAAATGCTTTGTTCTTAACAATGGTAGAGAATACTTAAGAACATTTAAACCAAAGACAGATGAAGCGATATTTCTTGACTACTCCTTTGATGAACGCGCTGGTGTCGTGTTCCAACGCGAACGGATCAAATAAATTTGTAATTAGCCAAAGGCAATCCACAACTACAACGAAAACCGTAGTGTAGCAGTAGAATGACTCGAGTGTCGTTCTCTCAGGACTATAACTTGCTTTATCTATTTAACAAGAGAATATAAAACAGCAGACAGATAGCAAAAGGGGGTTTCTAGCAGATAATGGAGATTGGTGATAGTATGGTCCTTCTTAACATAACGGGTCGATAATCATGCATAAATTCCTCGGTCTTGCATAGAGATCTTTGAATCAATCTAGTGTCCTGTTGCAAATATTAAGCACTACGAAGATAATTGGTCTGACAAGTCAATCACGATTGTCCTAATGTGTTCCGTAATTATTCAACACTACGAAGATAATTGGTCTGATGGTCGACAAGTGTCCAATTGTGCATAATAATTAATACAACATACGAGAATTTTGGTTACAACTGATCAACGAAATAAAGCAATGACACGGAGTATAATGCGCGATATAGCCATTAGCATGATTATCTTCCCTTCGCTAAGAATTCACATACTACCACCAACGATAAGTTTAGCTACTCATAATAGGCATGCAATCAACAGAAATCATAGAAGAAAACATGTTGAAAGAATATAATAAAATAAGTAGAATAAAACTGTAAGATACAAAGTTACCGAAGGTTGTCAATCTCCGGATGATTGCGGTCCTACGAGCTCCAAACTGCTATGAAAAAGTATCCCCTAAGCTACAGAACTCCCAGGACAGGCCCCGGGAAGTTCCTACCTAAAACTATAGAGAGAGGTGAGAAAGTAGGTCTGGAAAGATATGATTTTTGGAGAAAAACTGAGCACTATATATAGGCCCCGAAAAACCACGGGGCGGTTCGCCCCAAAGCTCCGGCGGTTCTCCCCCCGGTTATTCACGGAATTCCACGTTTTCGACGCGGTTTTGGATTTCTTCACCTTTTCGGACTCGGTTTCTGACTTCTAGTGGCCTTCTAACCTCCAGATTCGACCCCTAGACTCCAAATCCTATCCGGAAACCTTCAGATACTCCAAATAGGCTTCTGGAACACCAATTCCATGTCAACTTCAATATAATTGCCCGGAAATCCTCGAATTTCAACCAAAACCTGTAAAATAAAATCTAAAGGGAAACGTGACACTATTCTAATAAAATGTACTAAAATATAGCTAAATTAACATAGAGGATAGCTAAAATAGGTGAAAAAGACTCGAATGAAAGTGTAAAATACACATTCATCAAACTCCCCAAACCGAACCTTTGCTTGTCCTCAAGCAACAAAGCTAGACTCTAATACAAAAAACATGCAAGACACAAAATGGAGTTTCATGCCAAATAAAATGAACTAATCTACTGAATCTATCAAATAACATATGAACAAAAACCATATAAATCAAAGCATGAATATAGGTTGAAGAATACCTCGATTGACTTATACACATCCACATAAGCACTTATGTCAAGACAAGATAGTCTCTCGTAACATTCTCTACCTGGACCTAGTCAGTGACGACGTAATGAAGCATGCTAAGATACGAATGGTTGCCCCGTGCCTATGAAATTGAGGACTTACTGCTGTTCCACCATGTTAAAACTTTTCCTCAAAAGAGGTCGAACCAGTACTGGCTCTCATCAAACGAAGGAGGGTTCCCTATAAAAGATAACACTCCCCTATTCTACCCATCTCTCAAGTAAAGTCTTAAGCTATTCACCACTTCCTGAATGGCAGGACGAGGGTGGTCTAGAACAGATGACACTCAAGACAAAAAAGATAAAAACACGATTACGAACATTACAAAATTGGAAAAGACTCAACACTTTGCTAAACTGCTATTTGGCTTTCTTTTTTTGGACCCTTCTTTGCTTTTTTGGGGTCTTCTTTTTTTTTTCTTTTCAGATTCTTTTTTTCTTTTTCTCCTTTTTTTCTGGAATTTTTTCTTTCTTTTTTTTCAATTTTTTTCTAGCCAGCAGTAGCATAACAAAGAGAGAAACAAAATGACTCACACGACTTCCCCAAACCTATTCGAAAGAATAGGTTGGAGTACAAAATTCACGAAAAATGAAAAAACAAACTCACGATACGAAAATGAAAAACAGAAACAAGTCTATGATGGTGTAACCCCCTCCCCAAACCTATTCGGAAGAATAGGTTATAAACAAAGGATCACACAACCTCACACTACCTCCTTCCTAGGCATTTAGCAATCTCAAAGCATGGTGAAGACTTGTTGCCTCTTAGGTACATAATTAATCGGGAAACAACCATAAGACCCTAACATGCATCATCCTATTATAAAGGCCTTCGTGAACCGCAGTAGAGAAAACACCACTAAGTGATGTCGAGACTACCATGCTTAACTAAGAGCAATACATAAATGTGACAAGCCAAGCGAGAAAAACCTCAAACAAATTCATAGGGATGAAGCATACGATTAATGGCATAGTTAGTTTATCTACCCAGTATAAAAGTTCAAAAAATTCGGCAATAAACTCCATATAAAACATGCAAAACTATCCTAGGATGAATGTAGTGAATGCAACCTAAAAAATCTAAGAAAGCAGTAAACGTGCAAATGCAAATGCAAACAAAGAACAAGATACTAATCGACACAAAGCCAAACAATACTTAACATCATGGTTCACATCCCATCCCCCTTACGATACTTAAGCTAGCCCCTAGCAAAAGAGAATGAGTAATAAGAAGTGATACTAGATGTTACCGAAGGGTTTGGCCTCGGTCGGCTGAGAGTGGACATGTGAAAGGACTAATCATCGGGATGGAAGTCCCCATAAAAGTCACTCCACATGTCATTCATGAGCTCATTGGACTGTCGTAGAGCTTCCTGCTGTTGCTGGATGAGCTGTTGCTGCTCCCACATGTGCTGCCTATCCTCTCGGCGATGCTCCTCGAATATCTCCCAATCGCGGTTGCGCTGGACAATGTGCCTGTCGATGTCCTGTTGCATGGCCGCGTTGTTGGCATCAATTCTGTCGAAACGGCCGTCGAGGTGGGTACGGAATTCAGAGAAGTCAAATCCTCCAGACCCTTGTGGTGGTGCATGCGGTGCTTGATGGACAAACGGAATATCTGGGATAGGGGCTTCGCCAACATCGGCCTCCATAGCATCCTCATGATCGGAATCATTTGGCTGGAATGGTGCTCCTACATCAGCAACGGCTGCTGTGGGGTTCCTCAACTGATACCTGTTGAGCTGTACCTCAATGGTTGAGGGTGAAAGGGCAGCGACCTCGCACCCTCCTCAATATCATCGACCCCATGATATATGCAGTAGGCTGTGATGAAGCTCGGGAAGATGAAAGGCTTCCTCTTCTTTTCCCAGTGGCGCTCGTACTCCTCATACATAATGTGCCCTATGTCGATCTGATGTCCGTCTATGCGGCAGTAGAGGAGCTCGGCGCAGTAGGGCTGAATCCATGTGTCATTCTTCCCCGGGATCAAGTCGGAGATGCAAAATTTCATCATCACCTTAGCTTCGATGCTAAGGTCGCTATAACTGATCCGTCCAGGTGCTGCCCCGATTTTCGGATATCGGTACTCCCTGTTGCAGATCACGTCGGTGATGTGTCTCCCTATCCCCCTAGCGGTCCTCGAATACAAGTAGGCGTGGTCGCTCCCTGTGAATTCTAGGTTCCCGAAATGGATGAAGGAAGAAATGTACTCTGGGTTCCATGGTATAATCAGGACTCGGACTAGCACCCCATTCTTCTCGTCGAGATCCGTGTATCCAGTGTAGAAATCTCGGAGGAGGCTCTCGTCGTACCCTTTGAACCTGTTGGAACTGTACCATGCCCAATTCCTTTGTGATCCCAAACGTGACAGCGTCCTATATCCCGCTCTATCCGCCGCGGACTCAGGAATGTCAAGTCTCCTATCTGGGATGATCGACCTTCCTCCGTCGGCCATCTCCGCCTCTAGCCTTTGTCGCACCTCTATCGCAGCGGCAGACAACTCGTACAAATCGTGAGATGGTTGGGAGCTTGAAGCCACTCCCTTCCCCTTTTTGCTAGAGCCGGCTCTCCTTGTCCTCGGTGCCATGATTCCTACAAACAACAATTAGTATCTTGTACGATGCAAAACAGACCTATGCATATGTAAATATACGAGTGAACAAACGAGTAAAATTCTCAAAAATCCAACTCCTCAAAAACCCAAAGCCTAGTCTAGCTAATTTATTACGCAACATATCAATGTAACTACTACAATAACATATCACATTATGCTCTTGCTAACAACAAATGCCTTGAATCACAAGGTTCCATCCATACCATAAAAATCAAAATCTAGCATAAATCCCCAATCTCATCAATCATGCATTCTACCAATACATCCATCAATTTCATATCAATAAACACATGTTTAAACATGGAATGAAAGTAAGAGAGACATTTTCCTATCAAGACATATATCATCCAATTAGCAAAAATCTCAAATCATCTAACCAAGCCTAATTGAACATGTAATTGACAATGAATAACGAATCTAATCACATAAATCATCAACCCATACATCATACATGCCTAATTGAAGCATAAATCAAAAAATTCCCAAATTGTAAAAATTAGGGTTCATGTGATAATACCTCAAATCCGGAAATTGAATGATCTAGGAAGAAATTTGTTCGGATAGAATGATAGAGCACGTAACGGGCTTCGAATGAAGCTAAAGAACACACAAAATGATGGATAGATGAAGAAGTTATGAAGATTTGAAGTTATTTTGAATATGGAGGAAATTTTGGAGTTTGGAAGATGAAAATGGAGGAAAATGGGGGTTCGGGGAAGAAACCCCCGTTTTTTAAGAATCTGGAAGTGCAGGGCAGTTCGCCCCACACCTGGGGCGGACCGCCCCGTGGGGGCGAACCGCCCCGCACGTCCAGAGCGCGCGCGCGCGCTCTGGACGTGGGGCGATTCGCCCCCCACTCCTAGGTGGGAGACGAACGTTTTTTTTGAAATAAAAATGCGGTTTTTAGTCCCCGAAAAAGTTTTTAGTCCCCGAAAATCATTTTCCTCAAAAAATCACTCGAAAAGCCGCACTCGAACACAACATAAGCACATACGACACAGAACCGAACAAATTCACATATGAAAAGCAAATTGTTCAAGTATGAATGCATGCAAGAAAGCGGTAAAGAAAGCGATAAAAACCCCGGGTTGCCTCCCGGATAGCGCCATTGTTTAAAGTCTCTGACTCGACTCCTGTCTTCGCCTATCTTTTCCTTCTGAGGGTACTAGACTTCCCCTTCATGAGTCTCCTTCCCGTGCTTTGATCCTGTGAATAAGAGTGAACATAGACGTTAAGACCACTATAATCAATAGTGTTAGAAGTATCGGGTGGATCAGGTGGATCGGATATGGCTTGCAACACATGTTGCTTGCCGTCCACTTCGATAGTGCAAGTCCTTTGGTAGATGTCCATTACGGAGCGTAGCTTAGTCAAGAATGTTCGTCCTAAGAGTATGACATCCCCCGTTCCTGGTGCTGATGCTGGCATAATTACAAAATCGGTGTAGACAGAGGCTTCACCAATTTTGACTAATACATTCTTCACAATGCCTTCGGGTTTCACAAGGGATCCATCCGCCAGTTGCACAATAGCCTTATGCACAGTTAGTTCTCCAAGGTTACTCTTCTCGAAAACATTCAAAGGGAGCACATTAGAGTAGGATCCTGTGTCTAGTGTGGCTCGGACATCTTCAAGCTCCCCAATCCCGACCTTAACTTCGAAACTTTGAGGGAGTGGCTCGGGATCCTCTTGCTCCTCTTCACTCTTGTTAGTACCAAGGTCCTTTTCTTCTTCTTCGACTTGTGGGGGCAGTTCCCTCTTGCAACTCTCGCACTTAGCAACCTTCTTGATGGTGATTTCAACAGGTAGATCACCCACTAAGTTAATGGATAATGACTTCTCAGTGTTGCGGGGCAGTTTGCCTTGCTCCCTACTTGCTCCTCGGTCGATCAACTCTTGCATCTTTTGATGGGAAAGCCTAGTGCTCTCTTCCAACCTATCGAGCCTTGCCCTAGTCTTCTCAGAATCTTCCTCATAACGTTTGAGAAAACTCTGTGTGTGATCGACCATCTTCTGCAAGTTCTCCATCAGTTGAGCCGACTTCGACTTCGGTGGTTCTTTCAGAGCGGGGTTTTCGCAGTGGTCATTACCATAGTTTAGCCTACTACGGTCTTGGTTAGGTCCATAAGTTTGGTTAGCCGGTGCATATCCTTGATTGTTACGGTATCCTCTTCTCCAAAATCCACCTCGAGGATTCCTACCGTCTTGTCTGTAGCTAACTTCTTGAGTGCCAAACTCCGTAGCAAAGGCTTCTTCTTCGCCTCCTCGAGCCCAGTTGCCATCATCGTATGCCAGCTCCGATCTACACATATGAGCCCCATGCCCATAGTTCTTGCATATTCGGCATACTTCATTCGAAACAGTTGTTCCGGTGGCGCTCTTGAGGACTTGCTTCAATTCGTTGGTAAAGCACTCGAATTGATCTTCATTCCCCCTATACATAGGGGCTTCTTGAGTCGGTGGAGCTTCAGGTCCACGTCTCCTAACCATTGCTCTTGGGTCCTTGAACTGCGAACCCTTAGCAAGCCTTTCGAAAACTGCCCAGACGGCTTCTGCGGTTTCCTCCCAAATATTGCCTCGGCATTGGAAATCCACCACTTGTTGGTTCTCGAAGGTTAGTCCATTGTAGAAGTGTTGAACTAGGCCGGAAAGTTCAAAACCATGGTGAGGGCACTTGTTCGTGAGATCTTGGAACCTCTCGAACGCGGTGTAGATGGTCTCATCATAGTCCTGTTTGAATCCAGTGATTTGCGCCTTTAGCGCGGTAGTCAAGGTGTGAGGGAAGTATTTCTCCATGAAAGCTGAAAAAACCTTTTCCCAAGTGTCCAGCGAGCCTGCTGGAAGAGAACTCAGCCATGACTTGGCTCTGTCGCCAAGTCCCATAGCAAAAACCTTCATCCTCAACTCATCCGTTGTTATGTCAGCTCCGGGTCGTGGGAGTTGGTTGACGAAATCATCGATATCGTGCAAGTACCCCATCACATCTTCCCTTGATAAGCCATAGAACCTCGGAAGTTGTTGGAATGCGTGGTTCTTGATCTCCAGATCTCGGGTTGCAGACGAAAGAACAATCGCCGGTCCCCTCATACGATCCTTGGTGGGTTGTACCCATGCCTTCAGTGGTCTAGCTTCTGCCATTCCGTCGATTTCCTTGAAGAGACTAAGTAGAGATTCAGAGAAATCGGTTTCCTCTATTTCCTCTAGTGCGCGCCTTTCAAGTAGTCGCCTTCTTTGGTGGTAGACTCTGTCGATCTCAGCAATTGAATCAGCAAGCGGTGGACCTGCAGAACGTGTATGCGACATACACTATCTGTAACAGACTAGGAAAGGTGATTAGAAACAGACTAGGAAAGCAGTATCAGAGAGAGCTTAGAAAGGAAAAACTATAACTAATAGAATTAGGAATCTAAAGCTGAAAATATAAACAAATTAAATAGAAAAAAGGAGTATATTCCCCGGCAACGACGCCAATTTGATGAACGCGCTGGTGTCGTGTTCCAACGCGAACGGATCAAATAAATTTGTAATTAGCCAAAGGCAATCCACAACTACAACGAAAACCGTAGTGTAGCAGTAGAATGACTCGAGTGTCGTTCTCTTAGGACTATAACTTGCTTTATCTATTTAACAAGAGAATATAAAAACAGCAGACAGATAGCAATAGGGGGTTTCTAGCAGATAATGGAGATTGGTGATAGTATGGTCCTTCTTAACATAATGGGTCGATAATCATGCATAAATTCCTCGGTCTTGCATAGAGATCTTTGAATCAATCTAGTGTCCTGTTGCAAGTATTAAGCACTACGAAGATAATTTGGCCTGACAAGTCAATCACGATTGTCCTAATGTGTTCCGTAATTATTCAACACTACGAAGATAATTGGTCTGATGGTCGACAAGTGTCCAATTGTGCATAATAATCAATACAACATACGAGAATTTTTGTTACAACTGATCAACGAAATAAAGCAATGACACGGAGTATAATGCGCGATATAGCCATTAGCATGATTATCTTCCCTTCGCTAAGAATTTACATACTACCACCAACGATAAGTTTAGCTACTCATAATAGGCATGCAATCAACAGAAATCATAGAAGAAAACATGTTGAAAGAATATAATAAAATAAGTAGAATAAAACTGTAAGATACAAAGTTACCGAAGGTTGTCAATCTCCGGATGATTGCGGTCCTACGAGCTTCAAACTGCTATGAAAAAGTATCCCCTAAGCTACAGAACTCCCAGGACAGGCCCCGGGAAGTTCCTACCTAAAACTATAGAGAGAGGTGAGAAAGTAGGTCTGAAAAGATATGATTTTCGGAGAAAAACTGAGCACTATATATAGGCCCCGAAAAACCACGGGGCGGTTCGCCCCAGAGCTCCGGCGGTTCGCCCCCCGGTTATTTCGCGGAATTCCGCGTTTTCGACGCGGTTTTGGATTTCTTCACCTTTTTGGACTCGGTTTCTGACTTCTAGTGGCCTTCTAACCTCCAGATTCGACCCCTAGACTCCAAATTCTATCCGGAAACCTTCAGATACTCCAAATAGGCTTCTGGAACACCAATTCCTTGTCAACTTCAATATAATTGCCCGGAAATCCTCGAATTTCAACCAAAACCTGTAAAATAAAATCTAAAGGGAAACGTGACACTATTCTAATAAAATGTACTAAAATATAGCTAAATTAACATAGAGGATAGCTAAAATAGGTGAAAAAGACTCGAATGAAAGTGTAAAATACACATTCATCATCCTTGCATAGCAAAGCCTATAGATTTTACAACAAAAAGGCACAAAAGATCGAAGAATCAGTGCATGTTGTATTCTATGAAAAATCACAAGGAGTCCCTGCTGAAGAAGAGATATCAGAATGTATGAAGAAATTACTTATACACGAGCAAAGAACTGAATCTGATGCTAGAAATGTCAAATCAATTGAACTTAATGATGATTCTGACAATGACAGCCCTACCCCAAGTCACGACAAGATAAATATAGTTCATGATAAAGAATTTCCGGCTAAGGACGCAGTTTCTTCAGATGTTGCTGAAACTACGCAACTTCCTGTGTCTGCTGACGAGTTACCTCAAACCGGCAATGCTGAACAAGCAGTTGCTGATGAACCAATTTCAGCAGAGACACAACAAGATACCAGTAGTACTGAACAAGTACATGCTGAAGAGTCACATGCTAAAACGCAAACATATCCTGATCCAAAGAGCAGAAAACCTATTAATAAGTAGATTAGAGATCATCCCTCTACGGATATGATTGGTTATATTGAGAAACGCCAAGTGACTAGATCCAAAGTGTCTACTAATCAAGAACTTGTTGAAGATGCAAATGTCATTGAAGTAGAAGCTTTGTTCTCTTGCTTTGTTTCAGAAATTGAGCCCAATACCATAGAATAAGCTTTAAAGCATTCTGAATGGATGAAGGCAATGCAAGAAGAACTGGATCAATTTGAAAGGAACAAAGTCTGGAAACTTGTACCCCTTGCTGAAGGAAAGAAAGCAATTGGTACAAAGTGGGTGTTCAGAAACAAGCTGAGTGAGTCTGGAGAAGTAACAAGGAACAAAGCACGTTTATTTGCTCAAGGGTATTGCCAGACTTAATGATTGGACTATGATGAGTCTTATGCACCAGTTACAAGATTGGATGCTATTAGACTTTTCTTAGCCTTTGCTGCTCATAATGACTTCATTGTTTATAAAATGGATGTTAAAAGTGCATTCCTAAATGGTGAACTTGCTGAAGAAGTCTATGTAGAACAACCCCCTGGCTTTGAACTTCCCTAAAAAACCAAGATGGTAGACAAGTTTCAGAAAGTTGTATATGGTCTAAAGCAAGGACCTAGAGCTTGGTATGATACCTTAGATAAGTTCTTGCTGGATAATGGTATCAAGAAAGGTGAAGTTGATAAAACCTTATTTACCATGAACCATGATGGTAAAATACTCTTAGTCCAGATTTATGTGGATGACATAATATTTGGATCTAAGGACAAGCAACTTTGTGATGATTTTGCCAAACTCATGACAAACAAGTTTGAAATGAGTATGATGGGTAAAATGAATTATTTCCCAAGATTGCAAGTCAAGCAACTCAAAGATGGAATATTCATAAATCAAGCAAAGTATGCAAAGGAAATGCTCATAAAGTTCAGGATCAATGAGGAAGAAAAACCTGAAAAGATCCCTATGAGCGTTGGTACCAAATTGGGCTATACTAAACAAGACAAAAGTGTTGATGAACACAAGTATAGGAAGCTCATTGGTTCCTTGTTGTATCTAACAACAAGTAGGCCTGACATTCAATATGCTGTTTATGTGTGTGTGTAAGATTCCAATCTGATCCAAGGGAATCACACTACAAAAAGGCACTTAAAATACTGAAATATGTCAAAGGCACAGTCAATGTTGGATTATGGTATCCAAAAGATTATGGATTAGAATTGGTAGGTTATTCTGATGCTGATCATGGAGGTACAAGATTAGAATTGGTAGGTTATTCTAGGTACAATATTAATATCATGGTTCAGCAAGAAGCAAACATGTGTTGCCAATTCATCCACTGAATCTGAATACATTGCGGCTGGTTGTTGCACAGCTCAAATCCTATGGATTCAGCAACAATTAAGAGATTATGGTATTTCTGCAAAGAAAACACCAATCTTTTGTGATAATACAAGTGCTATTGCTATCACGCGAAATCCTAAGTTCCACTCAAGGACAAAGCACATTGATATTAGACATCATTTCATTAGAGATCATGTGGAAAAAGGAGACATTGAGGTTGTAAAAGTAGGCACTGATGATCAACTTGCTGACATCTTTACCCAGCCCCTACCAGACAATAGGTTCGCAATGCTAAGGTATAACCTTGGATTGATTGAACTACCTCAATAAAAAGGGATACATTTGGTGGATTGCTGAAACAGGCATTCAGCAAGCCAATGGTTGTTTAAAGTTATTCCTTGAAAAGTTCGTTTCCACTGACTTCTCTAAAAAGAGATGGTTGTACACGAAATGTTTGCTGAAACAGGCATTCAGCAAGTAATTCCTTCAAACTGGGTATTTGTTAGGAAACTTGATCACTTGCTGAGACAGGTACTCAGTAAGAAAACTTCAAATATTGCTGAAACTGACATTCAGACAATCAAGGATACTGAAACAGGTATTCAAGTATCAAAAGAAAAATCTGAGACGGGAACTCAGCAAAGAACAAAAATGCTTCTCAGAACTTACCTAAAAATATCTCAATATAAAAAGAATTTACTAAGACGGGAACTCAGAAATATCTTTGACCCTAAGAAAATTGAGATATTTGATTAAGGGGGAACTTTCAGCAACTACAAGACTTGTTAATTGAAAAAGTAATTACTAAAGTCAGAAGGATTAAAATTGCTGAAAAGTTGTATACTTCGGCAAGCAATTAGCTTTGAAGTAAAAGAGATCAAATCCCGTGAATCAAGGTAAAATCAATTGTGACGTTAATCGTGGCACATATAAACTCGCTGTAAATCATGACATGAAATACAATCGTGGCCATTGATTTTAATGAAGTTGATGATCTAATGGTTAATATTACAAAGAGAAAGCATGCTCTGACGGTTTCGTGTTAGTGGACCACTACGCATATAATGCAAAGGCTCCACTAACTCAATGAATCTCTGTTTTACCCTTGCTGAGAACTCAAAACCATTGAGCTTCTCACATAACATAGATACTATATAAATTAAGAGTTAGAGAAAGAAAAAATTCTTTAACTCACATTTTCTTTCTCTGCAAAAATTCCCTAGCCTGTGCTCTGAATTATTGTACCTCCGGTAAAAAAGAAAAGTCTCTTTTTCGTACACTCTCAACCCTTCATACTATATAAGAGATGGCTCCCAAGAGACAATCATCTAAGGACACCAAATCATCAAAGGAAGACAGTGATGGAAAAAGCACTGCTCCTACTCCGGTGACTACTTCGGTGAAAAACACAGTGAAAATTGTGTTGAAAAACGACCGCATAACAGAGAGACCCATGCCTCCTGCATATCTCGACACTGCAAAGTGTGAGCAGATGATGCAATGGGGAGGATTTGCCAAAGAGAAGTATATCAGATACTTCTATGAATAAGAACTTGATGAAGAAAATCTTGAGGCGTTGAATTACATAAATCAACAAGGCCTACTTTTCTTCATCACTGCTCGCACTAAGAAAGTGAGCATGCTGGACACTATGGAATTCTACAACAATGCAGAAATCCAAACCCTTACTGATGGACAAGGAATCACTGAAAAATGATTTCTACCACACTTCAAGGAAAGCAAATCATCCTGAAATGGATTGATTTAGCTAACATCTTTCAGATTCCAACTACTGGAACTGAAGATGACATCACTGCCACTGATGAAGAAATAGAAGCTTTCTAGAGTGATATCAGAAATGAAAGGATGAAGAAAAGAGAGATTGCTCCTGTGACTTGGACTAAGCACACAAAAAGGAAGTATCTCTGCCATTCACTTGGTCTGGTAGCTCTGCTACTAATCAAAGTTCTTGGAGGAATAGACCAAGTAGGCCTAAGAAGATGGCCATTGCTGATGCATATCTATGAAAGCAAAACAGACATCAACTGGGCTAAGTACATTTTCAACAGACTTGTTGATTGTGTTACAAAGTTCAAGGTCAAGGTTGAAGACAACACAGTCTCACCTTCCCTTCTGGTGATGTATGGATTGAAAATATGCTACATCCTTGAACATTACAGGATTCAACTGAGAAATTCATTGCCGATTAAGAAATCAGTATGCAATGTGGGAAGAGCTTTCTACAAGCTGAATGGGCCAAAGGTTGCGGCCAAGAAGTCAAGAAAAGCAACAGCTGCAAATATTGTTGAGACTGATAACCAGTCTAGGAATACAACAGCTGCAAATGTTGCTGAGACTGACAAGCAGTCTAGGAATACAACAGCTGCAAATGTTGCTGAGAATGCAACAACTGCAAATGTTGCTGCTGATAATGTTGCGGTTGCTGACACTACTGCACCCAGCAAAAGATCAAAGAAAAAGAGGAGCTGATGATGATACTCAGACTGCAGCTTCATCAGCTGATCCTATCCCTAAAAAGGCAAGGACAAAGACCACTTTCCCAAGAAAGAAGACAACGACAAGAAAGTCCGTTCCGGTTGTCCATGTCATTCAAGATGATGATATTCCAGTGGTTGCTGAAAAGCAAACCACTGTAGTAGATGTTGCTGAAGTGCTTGCGCCTTCAAAAATCCAATTAACTTGGATCCATCTGCTGAAGCAAGACCACAAGGCAGTGGAAATGAAAATCCTGCCTTAGAAAGAATAGAAGATGTCTACATAGTAGATAATCTTGATGATACTACTCTGGAACCAGCAAGTTACATTGCTGCAGACCTAAGAAAAGCTGCACTTGCTAAAGATGTTGCCAACAAAGCAACAGAGGTAAAAGAGACAGTTGCTGAAATAGCAACTAGTCAAGTCCAAGAAGTTGCTGAAGCTGCAATTGCTGAAGAACCAGTTGTTGAGACTTCAACAGTTCAAGTCCCAGAGTTTGCTGAAACTCAACAAGAGACATCATTCGATGATGCATCTCATGATGCTGAGAATGTTAGACCAAGTTCAACAATCATGTCTATTGACAAAGTCCAACTGGTGCTGACTGACCTAAGCCAGCAAATGGATATGGAGATTGATGACAACTCCAATAAGTCAGTGGACCTGTTTATGACAAGTAGTGAACTTAGAGGTCTAGATGTTTCTGCTCAACTTGTCAATTTAGAGAGAAGGGAGATTGCTAAATCTGCACAGCCTTCTCAAATAGAGCAAGAGAAGAAGTCTGCTGAAGAACAAGTCCCAGATAATGAAGATATTATCAATGCTGAAAGGAATGAGTCACCACCTGCCAATCTTCAGCATGTAGTTAACTCAGATATAAGCAAAACTTCACTATCTGAAACTTTATCTTTAGCTAACATGGTTATTTCTTTACAGACTTCTCAAGATACAAGTCAGAAGATTGTTGAAACTTCTGCACCAGAATCTACAACTCCTGTTCAGCAGGTAGATGAAAATTTTGGTAACTTTACTAAGTTTAAAAACTTAATACTTGTATCTAACAATGAGTTATTTCAGGATGAACAATTCAAGGATGCTGCTACAGCTCCTGAAGCAATGGAAATAGTTCCCGCACAACTCAGTGTGCAACATGAGCTTGTTGAAAGTCAGCAGGTAATTGGATCCTTGGATCCTTGAACTGAGACCCTTTCGCAAGTCAGCTTGCTGAAACTCGAGTTCATGCCCCTTGGATCCTTGAACTGAGACCCCTTCGCAAGCCTTTCAAAACACGCCCACACATCTACGACGGTCTCCTCCCAAATATTTCCATGCAACTGGAAATCTACCACCTGTTGGCTGTCATATGTGAGCCCATTGTAGAAGTGCTGGACGAGATCAGAAAGTTCCATCCCATGGTGTGGGCACTTGTTCCTGAGGTCTTTGAACCTCTCGAGAGCAGTGTAGATGGTTTCATCGTAGTCTTGCTTGAAATCACTGATTTGCGCCTTCAGCGCGGTAGTCAAAGTATGGGGAAAATATTTCTCCATAAAAGCAGAAAACACCTTAGCCCAGTTGTCGAGTGAACCAGCCTCCAGAGTGTAAGAAAATATGGTCAGAGTTACCCCTAGGGTACGCAGCGGAATTTTAAAAATTTTTCTTAACATACCGGTTAATTGATTATGCATATGTCGTATATATATAAACACGTCAATTAGAAGACTAACCTTACTTCCAAAGCAGCTTCCAAGTCTTCGTAATAATCCGGTGTATCTTCTCCTTCGTCGAAGTCGAAGATATCTACAATACTCTGTATATCTGCAAGACAATAAGAGTTAGTTTCCAGCTCCTTGAACCTCAACCTTGGTATCCACGGATGAACAACCTATCAGAAGAATGCTAGGATATTCTTTATGTGACCAAGAAGACGGGGCGGCAATTCCCTCCGGTGGCGGTGAGCACGCGCGTGAGGCTAAGGGAGGAGGGGAGAGTTTTTATTTTCTCTAAGAAAACTGGGTAGAATAACTGTGTTCAAAACTTGTATGTAAAACTCTCTCCAATAGTCTACTATATATAGTAGTCTATAGAAGCCTAAAGCATAAGCAATTAGACTTCGTAAAGGAATAAGAATCTAATTCTTATCGCACAAGGAAACCAATATCAAGTCTAGATTCATTCCCAATCAAATCAAAACGCAATCAGGAAAATCTAACTTATCCCTTGGACTTCTAGTAGAGGAAGGAGTCGAACTCCTTCCCCTATTCTGCCACGCGCGCGCGCGCCTGTCCTACGGGACGTGGGTCCCACTTTTGGGACCCACATATATTTCTAAGGCAATCCAAACTCCAAGTAGATTTTTTCCCAAGTGCATATGTTAATTCTAAATTAACATATCCTTTACAATCAAACCTCCATTATATTTCCAAAATATAATCTTTAATTGTATTTACATAAAATACAATTACTTAGCCAATTCAATTAATAATTCCAAATCATTAATTGAGCCACCAATTATTATAATTAATTCCAAATCAATTATAATCTATCAATCACAATTAATTCCAAATTAATTGCGATTCCATCTTCAAGGATATCCTGATAGGCTGAATCACCGCATAGTGTGACCCATAGGGCCTCACCGTATTAAGCAAGTCCTAGACTAGGCAACATGGAATTCCTAGACGGTTCCATTTGCAATATTAATAGGTGAGGACGTTTGAGAGGTTTCTCAAAGCTAACCCTTTCGTTGCGAAGCCTGTTGCGCTCAACGCGGTGATGGTAACGTCCCTTCATCTGACTTGCTCGGATGTATCTAGGATCGATGAAGTGTCTATCCCAATAATACATCCACGGGCGTCTCAGGGAGTTGTTTGGTTAAGATATACTTATGACCATCATAATATATCATTTGCACTGGCCAGTGACTTTACCAACACAACTATGCAGACTACGAGCAGTGCTCTCCTGTGCTACACTTGAGAGATGAATCCTTCACAGAATCACTTATCACCCCCATTTGTATTTAGCCATAATCCTGGATCGTGTCTTAGGTCAACTGCTTATTCAGAGCTGACATCGACGGGTCCACCAAGGACATGGAGCAACAAATGTGATGATAAAGTCATGTAAGTGCAAAGGACGAATGACATCACTTCAACAACTCACCGGTTCCCATAGACACGTCGGTGTAGAGTATACATCGATGGGAGTGTCCGGTGGGTACTTCCATTGTTCGATAAAGCTTCTTCGAACAACTATGCGCAGTTATGGGAACGTTCCTTGATTGTCCAACAATCCGTTCCGTGGCCGTGGGATCGGCTCACACTTGCTCCAACAAGTATAACCTCCACGCATACTAGTCTTGTCAGGTTCATTCAGACCCCCACATCCGAGATGTACCACGACTAGGGAGAGTTTGGGATAGATGATAACTCACATAGCTCCCACTAACTGTGTGATCGGTCATCTATCCGAGGGGACATGTTCAGTATCAATACAGACAGCAATATAGATATGACATGCTGCAGCCTGGTGTAATATAAATATGAAAGCAATACTCAACAGTAAAATGAAACAAACATATATTATATTACGTTGACCTGTGTAATAGTACATATATGTCCTCTACAAGGGCACCATGCCCTTAGTAAGGACTGTCTCTAGGACATATACACTATCAATCTCCCACTTGGACTAGAGCCAGTCACCTTTATGCCTAATGCCCAGATTAGCATAATGTCTTAAGTGGACTTCCACTGATAAGACCTTGGTGAAAGGATCTGCCACGTTGTCCGTGGTTGAGACACGTTCTATACTAACTTCTCCTCTATCTATAATCTCACGTATAACGTGATATTTTCTAAGTACATGTTTGTTCTTGTTTGTAGATCTAGGATCCCTAGCTTGAGCGACGGCGCCCGTATTGTCACAATAAATCGTTATTGGACTGGGAGCAGGAACAACCCTCAATTCCTTCAAGAACTCTGAAATCCAGACAGCTTCTTTCGATGCTTCTGATGCAGCAATGTACTCGGCCTCTGCGGATGAGTCAGCAACCGTGGCTTGCTTAGAACTCTTCCAACAGACAGCTCCTCCGTTCAATTTGAATACGTATCCTGTCTGTGACTTAAAGTCATCAGGATCTGATTCAAATCCAGCGTCGACATACCCAGACATCTTCAATTCTGGTTCTCCACCAAACACCAAGAACATCTCTTTAGTCCGTCTAAGGTACTTAAGAATGTTCTTCACAGCAGTCCAGTGAGGTACTCCTGGATTCTGTTGGTGTCGACAAGTGACACTAAGCGCATATGCCACATCGGGCCTTGTGCAATTCATTGCATACATTATAGACCCTACTGCCGAAGCATAGGGTACACGACTCATTGCATTTCTTTCTTCATCAGTTTTAGGACCATCCTTAACTGATAAGACAATCCCATGCCTAGCTGGGAGAAAGCCTCTCTTTGAGTCGTCCATCTTATAACGCTTCAGTATTTTGTCGATGTAGGTGGACTGTGTCATTCCCAACATCCTCTTGGATCTATCTCTAAAGATCTTGATCCCTAGGATGTAGTTCGCTTCACCCAAGTCCTTCATCGAGAAGGTACTTGATAACCAAACTTTAGTCTCTTCTAGCATAGAGACATTGTTTCCCATGATCAAAATGTCATCTACATAAATGATCATGAAAACAACTCCTTTGTCGCTGTGTCTCGCATAGACACAGGGATCTTCCTTGCTTCTGATGAAGTCAAACGATTTGACAGCTTCATCAAAGCGGATATTCCAGCTCCTTGACGCTTGCTTTAGCCCATAGATGGATCTCTGTAATTTGCATACAGCAGTTGGCCTGGTTTTACTAATAAAACCTTCCGGCTGTACCATATAGACCTCTTCCTCAAGGTTTCCATTGAGGAAGGCTGTCTTTACATCCATCTGCCAGATTTCATAATCATAGTAGGCAGCTATCGCAAGTAGAATTCGAATGGACTTCAATTTTGCTACTGGTGAAAAGGTTTCATCGTAATCGATGCCATACCTATGCGTGTAGCCTTTTGCCACAAGCCTAGCTTTGTGCGTCTGTACCTTGCCATCGGCATCTGTCTTTCGTTTAAAGACCCATTTGCACCCAATTGGTCTAACCCCTTGGGGCAAGTCTACCAAGTTCCAAACTTGGTTCTGGTACATTGAATCCATTTCTAATTCCATGGCCTCTTGCCATTTGTCTGAGTCAATATCAATTATTGCCTCTTTGTAGGTCTCGGGATCTTCCCGATCTGATAAACCGACATCAAGTTCACTGATGTCTTCTATCATAAGGCTTTGCTTCTGAGGTCCTCTAAGGATCCTCTTCGACCTACGGAGCTCGACTTGTTCTGGTGCTTTTCTTTTCTGGCTTCGTGTAACACGAACATTATCAGTGGGTACTGGTCGTTGGGCGCGACCCTGTTCCCTTGCGGGAGGCTGCTCTTGTGCAACTTGTTGCACAGGTTGGTTGACAACGGGTTCTACAGGTGTGGTTTCAACTGTTGATCTAATCACAGGACTCCCACTGACTATGACATGCCTAGCAAGTGTCATATCATCACCCTTGTCTGCTTCGAAAGCTCCCACTGAACTTGAGTCCAAATCAGAAGATTTAAAGACCTCATGTTCGCGCGTGTCAAGGTCTTGAATTTCTTCAAGTTCTATCATATCATCTAACCTCTCTTCTTCGAGGTATTCAGCTTCTAAAAACTTCACGTTTCTAGACACGATCACCTTGTGATCTTCAGCATGATAGAATTCATAGCCTCTCGTCTGACGAGGATAGCCTATGAAATATACTTTGACACCCTTGGCATCTAACTTATCAGTGAGCATCAGCTTGACTATCGCAGGACAGCCCCAAGGTCTAAGATAGCCCAGTGAAGGCTTCTTTCCCTTCCATAACTCATAAGGAGTTTTCTCCACTGATTTAGATGGTACACGGTTCAGAATGTAGATTGCATTTTGTAATGCATATCCCCACAGATACTTTGGAAGAGTCGAGAATCCAATCATTAATCTTACCATGTCTAACAGGGTTCGATTCCTCCTCTCAGACACACCGTTTAACTGTGGTGTTCCAGGAGGAGTCCATTGCGATTGAATCCCATTTTCCTTCAAGTAATCGATAAATTCTTCACTAAGGTATTCACCTCCTCGATCCGATCGAAGAGTGACTATCCTTAGGTTCAATTCATTCTCGACCTCATTCCTAAACTCCTTGAATTTCCCAAAGGTCTCGGATTTATTCTTCATAAGAAAGATATATCCATACCTTGAGAAATCATCAGTAAAGGTAACGAAGTAAGGATAACCCCCACGCGCATGGACTTTAAACGGTCCACATACATCGGTATGTATGAGCTCTAAGCAGCGAGTGGCACGAACACCTTGTCCAACAAAAGATTTGTTCGTCATCTTACCCTTAACACAAGATTCACATGTACCATATGATTCGAAATCAAATGGTTCTAAGTAGTCCAACTTCCTTGGTCTTTGAATCCGTGTTTCATTGATATGGCCTAGCCTACAATGCCATAGATAAGATGGATTATTCTTCTTACTTGAAGACGGTTGTTTGTTATGTATTTGAAATAAAGGTTGACTACTTTGCAAAATATATAAACCATTCACCAAGCGAGCCTTTCCATAATACTGATCATTTAATGAAAAATAACAAGTATTATTCGCAAATCGAAAGGAAAAACCCATATTGTCTAACAATGGAATGGAAATAATATTTCTGACAATGGATGGAACAAAATAAATATTATCAAGTTCTAAACATTGTCCGAAGGTAAATCTATCTTGCTGCGTCCAACGCGTTTGGCTTCAACTGGATTGCCGTTCCCAACATGCAAGTCGATTTCACCTCGCTTGACTAACCTGTGATCAATTAGCCCCTGCACATTATTACAAATGTGTGAGCCACAAGCTATATCTAATACCCAACCATTGGAGTCAAAAGTAGTCATGTTCATTTCAATAACAAACATACCTGAGCCAGAAGCTGATGACTTCTTGGCCTGATCTGCCCTAAGCTTAGGGCAATCTTTCTTCCAATGTCCTTTCTGCTTACAGAAAAGACATTCATCTGTGCGCACCGTTCCGCTTCTCTTGAACTTCCCTTTCTGGTTCGGACGCTTAGGCTTATCACTCCAAGTGTTAGCCTTGGCTCCCGACTTTCCCTTACCCTTAGCACCTTTGCTTTTCGGGTTCGAGTTAGACGGTTGCCCAACAAGCATGATCGACTTTTCCTTCTTAGGAAGAGTTTGATCATATGTCTTCAGCAGATTATGAAGTTCAGGCAGGTTGGCAACAATGAACTCTGACCAACAAGCAATCATCATGAAGTATAACAGACTCAGCACTCTTGCTGAAAATTGCAATGAGTTTTATTCTCTGCACATCACTCCGATGTTGCAATCCATGTCTAAGGGGGAAAAGAAGAACACTAGAAAAAGCAATCAAACCCCTCCTACTCCTGCTGCTGATGCGCCACTTCCATTAGAACCTCTTGCTGAAAGAGAGCAAAGTTCTAAAAGACAAGCGGAATCTGAGTTAAATTCAGCAAGTACCAAAAAGAGAAAAACCGCTGTTGAAACTCAAGATTTCTGTCACACTGAAAGTCATCACAATCTGAATGAAGATGATGAATAAGATGATGACAATCAAACAATAGCTCAAGCCATAAGAGCTAGACCCTTAACAGCCATAACTCCGTCTGGCCACTCAAGGCATTTTTCATCTGAATCTTCAGCAAGAGATCAAGACAATGCTAAAACAAGAAGAAGAAGGCAAAGACAGGAAGAGAAAAGGCTGGCCAGCATTGCTATTGGCTCCGGCATTGAATATACTAAGACCAGCAATGAGGAAACCACTCAGAATGTAATCAGAAACATTCATGGTTGCTGGATTTTAAAGCTGGAAGACTTGCTGGTAAATGAGTTCTTTCCTACAACCATTTTGAATCAAATGTTCAAATGGATTGAACTCAAGGTCCAAAGAAATCAAAGGGAAGAATCCCTCCCAAGAAATGTTGCTGGGAGATGGTTGAATCTAGAGGTCCATGTAAGAAGAGTTGCCATTGGTAAGACATACAAGCAAGAACCTAATCTGATCAAACCACCTGGCATTTCTTACTAAGCTGACCCGGTAACAAAGAAACCTAAGAAGAAACTTGGATTGATTCCTTATGAGTACTTCTATCTCACTGCTAAGGATCAAGAAGAAGATCTTCTCTGGTTAAGAAAGATTCATCCGAGAAGCATTTCAGATACACAACTTCTCCATGCCAGCAATTGGGGCATGCATTTGTGGGTAATTAACTACATGGAAATGAATGCTGAAAAGCATCATCATACTGCCTGCAAAAATGCAAGAATTCTTCAACTACGAGTCCGTAGGCTTCTGGAAAACTACGAGAAGGATTGTGTTGAATTCACTGCACTTGCTGAGAAGAGTGTAAGAGAGATTTTGAGAAAATCCTCTGAAAGAGCTTAAGTCCCTGCAATAGTTTTTGTTAAAGTTTTTGTTTGCTGATTTCTTGTTATCTATGCTTTCTTGTAAACTTCTGATTGATAACTTTCAGCAATGAATTCTTTTTGACTCTTATTGGTTTTTTATTATGCAACTTACTTATGCTTACTGTTTATTTATTCAAGTATGCTTGCATTAATCATCTGATTTATTCAACATCAAAAACCTCTAAAAGGGTAACAATTAATTTAGCCATGGATTGCTAACATCAAAAAGGGGGAAATTTGTTAGGAAACTTGTAATTTTGATGAGCAATTAACCATGCTAAATTAAGAACAGTCCAGTAACTAGTACTCTTAAGGTCCATAGGATTTTAGAATTTTAAGGACATTGTAAAAGAGGAACGTTTGCTGATGACTTAGTTAGGTATTAGATAAGTTATTTCTTTTGCGTATGATGTATTTTATTTTCTGAAAAGAAAATATCTTATTGATGCTTAGCTTTAATGAATCTTATTTTCTGAAAAGAAAATGACCTATTGAAGCATTTGCTGAAGATATATTTTGTTTATTACAAACAAATTATTGAAGCAAATAAGAAACCTGTCAGAATCTTGAAGACTTTTGAAGATCTGAAGAATTGAAGACTTGAAGACTTGAAGCCTTGAAGATTGCTGAAGACTGGTAAGGCACGTGTTTACTCAGAAAGTGGAATGTTCAGCAACAGCATTGCATAAGTGAAAATCTGAAAGACAGAGTAGGTTGTGCTTGCTGAAACTGAGACTGAACACTTGCTGATGAACATATGTGACCTCTTGCTGAATGTACGAGAATTTGCGCTCCAATGTTACTGTTTGAATTCTATTCAAATGTGCATTTAATGCAAAGCTTACACGCAAAGGACATGAAGACTAGAAGACAAACAAAGTCGCTGCTGAAAGTACAAAAGCAAGATAGTGACATGTTAAGGAACAAAAGCCTTAGGATTTGAAATTCAAACGGCTCCTTACTTGCACTATAAATAGAGGTCTTCCGGCAAAGAGTTGAAGTGTGTCAACAACGTGATCAAACTCTCACTTGTGCTTAAAAACTCACAAACCTTCAATCACTCTTACTGCCATTGATCCGTTCCAAGACTTAAAGCTTGAAAAAGCTACTTGTGAAGAAGTAGAACAAACTCGGCTAAGAAATTAGTTTACTGTTCTTTCTTTCGAACAAAAACAAGTCTTGACACCAGAAACAATCAAACTTGTTTACTGCAAAGTATTCCAAGTTGTGTTTCTTAGATTACTTGTTGTAACTGAATAAGTTATAATTAAGTCATCTCACCCCAAAACTCTCTAACTGAAAATACACCCTTTCAGGCCTGATATTCAGGGGGAACTTAATCGAGCATAGTTTTGCTGATTAAAAGTACCAAGTTTGGTGGAGAACAAGGTTGAGTTCTCTAGTTTAGGTTGGAGACAAAGCAAGTGTGCTTTGGTTTCTGTTGAATCGCTTTAGATAGGAGATTGTAAGGAACCTCAATCATATCTTAGTGGATTCAGTCCTAGAAAGGACAAAGTGGATTAGTTGAGAGATTACGCCACTCTCAGATACCACTATAAAAGCGTTTGTGTGATTTACTTACTGCATTTAGCTTTCAGCAAATTATATCTGTTTGTACACAGTCACTCACTTCACTTGCTGAAAACTCTTTACTTGCTGAAAGAGCACTTATTGTTTCAAAGATTTCCGCTCTCTGATTTCAAGTCTCAGCAAACAAAGCTACTGTAAAGTAACTAACGCTTGCTGAGAAAGTTAACTATCAGCAACCTTATTACTGAAAAGTAATAAGTACTTGATGAGAAAGTTTTTAAACGACGAAGTTTGAAAAGACTATTCACCCCCCCCGAGTCTGTTCTTGTTGTTTAAAGGGACCAACACTTTCCAATGGGTGAAAACCAATATAACGCGTTCTGATCGACAATGAATGTATAATATTAGTTTTGATCCGAGAAAAGCCTAAACCAATACATCGAAACCAATATTTGTATATCATCACCCCACTTTATATTTCCAAAATAGAGTGATAAGCAAAATTTTAATATAATTAATGATTCTAGCTAACATAACTAATTTAATGTAATTTAAACTACAATTAACATATTTAATTAAGAAATCTAATTAATTTAATTTTCAGAATATTATAAAAATTAATTAACATAAATTAACAAATATGCAGAATTAAAATAAAAACATTATTAAAAATTATGAATAATGGACTGGCCAAATATGCATAATCTTAAATATACAAAATTCATTTCCAAAATCATTAATTAACATAAATTAACAGAATAAATTTAATTAATTCATAATTAACATAATAAATTTAATTAATCCACATCTCAACCATTATTCCATATTTAATCCAAATCTAATACAATAATTCCATTAATTTCATATTTAATCCAATAATTTCAATAAATTCAGATTTAGTTCAATAATTCAACATTTAATCGAAAATTAGGAAATTAATCCAAGAATGAACAGAATATCCAGTAATTAATTCAACTAAATTGAAAATTATGAAAAATTAAAAGAAAACGTAATTTAACTAGCTTATGCAATTACTCCTAGTTTTATCATATGACCTAAATGCAGACTTAAACTAAATTAAACTAAATTTATTTCCAATTAAGCTAAATTAATCTAATTTTCATTTTCAGAATTTACAAATGCAGAATTAAACTAATTTGGACAGAGACTTATATAACGCACAAAACAATACTGGATCAAGCAAAAAAAAACAAAAAAAAAAAAAACCCAAAAAATTAGTGTTAGGGTTCTAACTTTATTTGGACAGAGAGTCGGCAGAAGAGGAGGAGCTGGATGTTTCTGGTGGCTGTGGTGGTGGTGTCGTCACGGCGGCACAATGTGGTGGCTCCCTACGGCATTCAACGGATTAGCAAGAGAATGAGAGGAAATTAACGATTGGGAAAGAACAAGAGAATGAGAGGAAAGGGAAGAGAACACTTACCGATCGGAGGTGGTGGTGGATGTGGTGGCTCTGGTGGTGGCTCTTGTGGTGGCACCTGTGGAGGAGACGGAGAAGAAGAGAAGAATCTAATGGGGCTTAGGGTTTGGAGTGGGAGAGAAATGGGGGACTGCAGCCATTCAGACATTATATACTCAGCAGTAGCCACGGAGAAAATCTATCCGTGGCTACGAATTTATTTTAGTTTTTCTTTTTATTTAAAAAAAAACAGTCAACTACTTAGCTACCGATAATTTTATCCGTAGCTATCCTAGCAACGGATAGAGTGTATTCGTGGCCCTAAGGCACGAACTCGGGCCTGGCCAAGCACGAACTAAGCGTTCAAACTCAGTTCGTGGCTAAAAGCCAATTCGTGGCTAGTTAGCCACGAATAGTATCCGTCTCCACGTGTGGTGGGTATTTTGAGGATTTCTTGTAGTGCGAATTAACGAAGGATAAAATGTTGATTATTTTGCGACGGATGACCATCCGTCGTTGAGTTCCTTGCCACGTGGTGGTGTGACCATCCGTCGCTGAAGACAGACAGCGACGGATGTTTTTTTTAGATATTTTATATTAAAATATTGCCTACCAAAATCAAATTAAACCTGTTTCACAAATTATTATAGACTAAATAAACCGAAAATACTCCAAAAAATCATAATAAATGTAACGAAACCCTCCATACATATAATAATAATCATACATACAATACTAATCCAAACTAATATCATATCGTACACAATATTCATGCAGAAAATAGAAATAGAGAGAATTCAAGGCTAGGGGATCATGGAGAGGGTGGTGGTGGTGGCGGTGGTTGATGAACCGAGATTTGTCGGGTCCCGATTCAAGCAAATAAATTTTTTATTTAGCCAAAGGCAATTCACGACTACAACGAAAACCATAGTGTAGCAGTAGAATGACCTCGAGTGTCGTTCTCTCAGGACTATAACTAGCTTTATCAAATCTAATTTAGAATATAAAAACAGCAGACGGAATAGCAAAAGGTTTTTCTAACAGATAATGGAGATTGGTGATAGTATGGTCCTTCAAAGCATAACGGGTTAATAATCATGCGTAAATTACTCGGTCTTGCATGGAGATCTTTGATCAATCAATTGTCCTGTTGTAAATATTAAACACTACGAAGATAAAGATACTGACAGGTCAACACTATTGTCCAATTGTGTTCCGTAATTATTCAACACTACGAAGATATAGATGTGCACAGGTCGACGAGGGTCCAGTTGTGCATACTAATTAATCAACATACGAAAATATAGGCTGAGCCTGATCAACGAAATAAAGCAATAACACGGAGTATAATGCGCGATATAGCCATTAGCATGATTATCAACCCTTCGCTAAGAATTCACATACTACCACCAATGATAAGTTTAGCTACTCATAGTTGTCATGCAATCAACAGAAATCATAGAAGAAAACATGTTGAAAGATATATAAAATAAGTAGAATAAACCGTAAGATACAATGTTACCGAAGGTTGTCAGTCTCCGAAGAATCGCGATCTTACAAGCTCCAATCTGCTATGAAAAAGTATCTCCTAAGCTACGAACCCCTAGAACAGGCTCTGGGAAGTTCCTACCTAAAACTACAGAGAGAGGTGAGAGAATAGGTCTGGAAAAGTATGAATTTTGGAAAAAAACTGAGCAACTATATATAGGCCTCGAAATAGTGTGGGGCAAAGGGCCCCACACACCGGGCGATTCGCCCCACGTCCCGGGCGATTCGCCCGGGAGTAAATTTCGTGGAATTCCGCATTTTCAACACGTTTTTGGATTTCTTCCCCTTTTCGGACTCGGTTTCTGACTTCTAGTGGCCTTCTAACCTCCAGATTCGACCCCTAGACTCCGGAAACCTTCAGATACTCCAAATAGGCTTTTGGAACACCAATTCCTTGTCAACTTCAATATAATTGCCCAGAAATCCTCGCTTTTCAACCAAAACCTGTAAAATAAAATCTAAAGGGAAACGTGACACTATTCTAATAAGATGCACTAAAATATAGCTAAATTAACATAGAGGATAGCTAAAATAGGTGAAAAAGACTCAAATGAAAGTGTAAAATACACATTCATCAGTGGTGGCAACCCCAGCTTCGCATACACCTCAGCGACCATAGCTTGTTGTTGAGCCTGCACCGCGGCTATCCTCCTCATCTCCTCATCCTTCCTCCTCATCTCCTCATCCTTCCTCCTCATCTCCTCTTCCTTCTGTTGCAACTGAAGTAAGAGGGCCTGCTCTCGATCGGAAGAAGTAGATGACGTGGCACGTGATGAACCGGTACCACAGGCACGCGCCGACCTCGAGCCCACCCCAGCGGTAGATGCCGCACTCCCCAGTCCAAAGCGACGACCCTTCTCGTTTGGAGGATTCACCTCGAGGAAAATGTCATTCATTTCCTCAACAGTGAGATCTTGATCACAAATCCTATCCTCGTAGACCGCCTAAAATGATAAATCAAGAGGCAAGGTGTTAGTTATGTGGTTAATTAGTTATGAAATCATCGGTATTTAATAAACACATGTATTGTTGAACTTACCGCAATCTCCTCTTCCTGAGTACACAACCATTTTCCGTCCTTGCCTGTCTGAGATCTGCTGAACAATCTGAAGAGAAGACTCTCCTTTTCCTCCAACTGAATGACACATGAAAATATCATATACTTAGTTTGAAAGTTTGAAGTAAATAACAAGTATAAGAATGATGAAAAAATCACACAAAGTTAATACACTTACCTTCCTTCTCACATTTGCTGTAGTGATTGACTCAAAGCCAAAACGGTGTGTCACCAAGTTCCTGGTCCCATCAGCCGGCTTCGCCTTCCTGTTCTCACTGTTCTGCTCAGCATGTGCCTGGACTCTCGGGTCAGCCCACCATGCCCTCCACGCCTCCCAAATGCTATCTCCTAGCCAACCGGGTTTTGGCTGACCCGATTCAGATTTGGTCTTTATTTGGTCTTTAGACCATGAATCAGAGTCTTGTAAATGGCACTACCATGAGCGTTGAAACTCCACAAAAGGTCCCATAGCAAAGCTTTCGGAAGGAAGTAATGTTTCTACAAAATTACAAATAAACATCCAAAAATATACGTATGAACACTTGAGAACATTCAAGTATAACAAGGGTAACATAACACAATAATTATATCGGTGACTAACATATCACCCAAGTTCAGTGGCTAACATACCACTCACATATAGTGGCTAACATACCACTCACATTGCCCTATATTTTACTATAACAATGGTCACTAACATATCACCCAAGTATAGTGGCTAACATACCACTCACAATACACAAACAATTAGGTAACTAATGTACGATTATTACTCACCCTCAGCTCCTCAAAGAGCTCTCCCATCAATTGGTCAGGGATGCTCTGCCACGTGCTGCCACCCTCTTGTTGTGGGATCATCTTGTTCCTCAGAATTTTGCTAAGTTTGTTGGCAACATGGTCCCCAAACAACCTGTAAAGAATAGGTAAATCAATTAGCAAACCTTGGTTATATATATATATATATATATATATATATATATATATATATATATATATATATATATATATATATATATATATATATATATGTGCATAGATAATTTGATGCATAATACTTACTTCTCTCCATTGGGGTACATGACAAGCTGACAATTCCACCTCAGACCATCAGTGGGATCAGTGTAGGGACAGTCATCGTCTAGAATGTGGGCCCACGGATCCTGGGAGGATCGACCAGTCGAGCCCCTACACGACTCAGGTGGAGTCCCATGAACAGCAGGGGAGCCAGTCCCTGTGTCCTCTCTGTCGCTATGGGGTGACTGAGGAGTATCACCCCCCGGGGGTATGTAACGTGGTCGCCTGGCTAGTGGCATCTGCAATGAAAAGATCCGTGTTAGTACATATACAATTGAATACAAAACATGTAAAATCAAAGATATAGTAAGGAACGACGCTGCACATTCGGGTGGTAACGCCAGTAGGCCTGCTAAGCCTCATAAAGGCCATCTCCCATCCAATCCGAAGGCGAAACTCCCAACAGCCAACCTTCCAAGCCTCAAAAAGGGAATCCCCCAATGTACGAACTGGCATCTATTTATTATCAACCTAATATAAAACATGTAAAATCAGAGATATAATAAGGAACGACATCCATTTATTATCAACCTAATAGCGAAGTTTAATCTAACTACCACAAACTATGTAGTACAAATTCACGTACCCCCTGTGATCTCCTCTGGCTCTAAGTCAATGAAAACATCATCATGCAGCTGAATAACTTCTACTGTAGCATGTACAGATTTTCTAGACTGACCATCGACATCTTCTTCTTGGTACGAGTTGTTAATTGACTCGTCCTTCTCCACATATTCAACTTTGGATCGAGCATTTATAGGTACAACAGCTAACCAATCACCCTTATCTTTTTTCAAGTAGGAAATTCAAGAAATACAACTTGACGTGCCAAGATAAATGATTCTTCTTCTGTCGTTGCATTGCAGCGCCCTCCTTGTAACGACTATACCGCTCCTTCCCACAATGTTTACAATTCAACAGACCTTCATCCTCCCCCTAATAGATCATACACATACCCGGACAACAATCTATTTTCTCCATAGCCAATCCCATCGCCTTCATCTTCTTCTACGCTTGGTAATAGTTTGTTGGAACTAGGCTTCCTTCAGGCGCAATATCCGTGATCAAACTCAACCAATCTTTGCAGCTGCTTTCTGAATTCCCACCACCCTCCTTGTTGCTCATAATTCGAGAAAAGCAGGACAATTCATTCATCCTGCACCCCGGGTAGAGTGGCATCTTGGACGCTTCCAACAAGTCAAAGAATTGATGCGCCTCAGCATTCGGAGGCCCCTCATTAACAACACTCTCCATAAATTCTTGACTCGCAGCGTTACGGACCATCTCTTCCCTCCAGTCCCTTGTGGAATCATCATGAGTAGAGGCACCTGTTGGAGTTCTACTCTTTTGAAATTGCTGTTGCATTTTTCTACGCTTCCCCGACAACTGCTTATAATCCCCCAACGTATGAAATGCCTCACCATGATGATTCCACACCTCATATTTAGCCACAAAACCATTACGCTTCAAATGGTCTACAACAATTGTAGAGGGTAAGAACTTACTGTTCCTACATTTCTTATGGTTGCAAGGACACTTCATCATCCCACTGCTAAAACACTTAGGTTTTGACAATGCAAATTCGACAAATGCATTGACCCCTTCTACAAACGTAGGAAAAAATATCCCATCTGCAATCCTACTGTGCATCCAAGTACGATCGGGATTCATAATTGAATGCTAAACCTGGCCAATGGAAGTTTGGTACATTGCGGATAATGTATTTTTTCATTTCTAGTTTTTAGGTTTTTACTTTCCATTTAACATACGTGTAATTAGATAAAATTGATATAATTTATCATATTTATTATCAATTTTTACTTTGCATTATACTTACAATATTTCTAATTTACAACTAAAAATACTTATAAAACATACTCATTTTAATTTATCAATGAGTTCTTTCTTTTATACTTATAATTGTTTTTTTAAATATGACTACAAATACTTATAATACGAAACTATGGTGAAATTATCAACTACGATTAACCACTAGAACTTATCAACTTATATTACGATTATAGTTTTATATTTTCATTAACAACTAATTACAACTAATTACGGTCGAATCATACTACAACTCAATTCTAGGTCTCCGTTCATCCCAAACAAAGTCTCAATACTCCAACTACATATGCCAAAACAAAGTTTCAATTCCGAAAATACCCAATTCATCCCAAATCTATCAATCCACCAACCAAAACTTGTGCATCCCCCCTAATTTGAGCTACACAACATAATAGATACTAGTAGAATGCATACAATTCATTGAAATAGGAAAAAAAACGAATAATACTCAAATTTAGACAAGTTAGGGTTGGAAGTTAATACCTTTGATTGAGGAAGACATGGTGAAAGAATCACGCAATTGACTAGGTTCCTTTGTTCCTTGACGAAAGAGCTTCGAAATGCCTATAACCTTGCTTGAAATGGTGAAGAAATGAAGAAGATATGGGAGGAGGAGTGGTCGCCGGTTTCAAAAACGGGGAGGAGCTGCTTCTGTTCTGTCTGTGTGTGTTATGTCTGAGATGCTAAGTCTCGACATATATATGGACTAGCTAGCGACGGATGACTCTAAAACAGCGACGGATGACGTTATCCGTCGCAATTGTTTTCCTTTTTTTCAAATTTTTTTGGTCAACCTTAACCAGAGACGGATGAGTCATCCGTCGCTGTACAGAGACGGATGACGTCATCCGTCTCTATATGTTACGACGGATGACTAATCCGTCGCTAAATTTACGACGGATGGTCATCCATCGTAAAACTTCTGCGCCCTAAGGGTTTAGTGACGCCCTTTACGATGAATTTGTCTCATCCGTCACTATCCTATCCCGATCCGTCGCTATTTATAGAGACGAATCGATCCGTCGCTATTTTCCATCACTGTTTGACAGAATTCTTGTAGTGTTGCTAACATATGAACAAGTCATGTTGTTGGTCCCTTTAAACAACAAGAAAAGACTAGAGGGGGGGGGAGGTGAATAGTCTTTTCAAACTTTTCGTCGTTTAAAGCTTTCTCAGCAAGTGCTTATTACTTTTCAGTAATGAGTTTGCTGGTACTTAACTTTCTCAGCAAGTGCTTATTACTTTTCAGTAATGAGTTTGCTGATACTTAAAAACAGAGTGCAGAAGTCTTTTACAATAAGTTCTTTTCCGAGAGTGCTAGTTTCAGCAAGTGAGCAGAGTGTCAGTGTACAAGAAATGTAGCTTGCTGAAAACTAAGTGCAGTAAAGTAAATCACACAAACACTTTTATAGCGGTATCTGAGAGTGACGTAATCTCTCAACTAATCCACTTTGTCCTTTCTAGGACTGAATCCACTATGAAAATATGTGAGGTTCCTTACAAATCCTATCACCTATGATTCTTCAGAAACCAAAGCACACTTGCTTCGTTTCCAACCTAACTGGAGAACTGTAACCTTGTTCTCCACCAAACTTGGGACTTATAATCAGCAACACTATGCTTGATTAATTCCCCCTGAATTTCACGCCTGAAAATGGTGTTTATCAGTTAGAGAGGTTTGGGATGAGATCACTTGAGTATAACTTTTCAGCTATAACAAGTTATCTAAAGAAACACAACTTGTTATACTTTCAAGTAAGCAAGTTTAATTATTTATGGTGTCAAGACTTGTTCTTGTTCGAATGAAAGAACACTTAAGTAATTTCTTAGCCGTGAATGTCCGACTTCTTCACAAGTAGCTTTTGTTTCAAGCTTAAGTCTTGGAACGGATCAATAGGCAGTAAAGAGTATAGAAGGTTTTAAGTGTTTAAAGCATAAGTGAGAGTTTGATCACGTTGTTGACACCCTTCTACTCTTTGCCTGATGACCTCTATTTATAGTGTCTTAAGGGAGCCGTTTGAATTTCAAATTTTAAGGCTTTGTACCTTAAGATGTCACTATCTTGCTTTGTACTTTCAACAGCGTCCTCCATTTGTCTTCTTGTCTTCATGTTCTTCGCGTGCCTACTTTGCATTTAATGTTCATTTGAATCAAATTCAAATATGAACGTTGGAGCCAAAATGAAATTACTCTTCAGCAAGGAGGTCACATATGTTGTCAGCAAGTGGTCAGTCTCAGTTTCAGCAAGCACAACCTACTCTGTCATATAGATTTTCACTTATGCAAGCTGTTGCTGAAAATCTCACTTTCTGAGCAACAGGTGCCTTTGTAGATACCTTTCTCAGAATTCTTCTAAGTCTTCAGTCTTTGAATCTTCAACTTTATGAATGGTTTTAGGTCTTCAATAGTATCAGCAAACGAAAGAACCTAACTAGTACCTACACTAAGTCTTTCAGCAAACGTTCCTCTTTTACAATGTCCTTAAAATTATAAATTCCTATGGACCTTAAGAGTACTAGTTACTGGACTTTCCTTAATTTAGCATGGTTAATTGCTCATCAAAATTACAAGTTTCCTAACAAATTTCCAGCTTTTTGATGTTAGCAATCCATGGCTAAATTAATTGTTACCCTTTTAGAGGTTCCTGATGTTGAAAAAATCAGTTTGATTAATGCAAACATACTTGAATAATAAAACAGTAAGCATAAATAATTTGCATAATCAAGAACCGATAAGAGTTAAAAAGTTCATTGTTGATAGTTATCTTTCAGTAAGTTTACAAGAAAGTTCATAGATAACTAAAGTAATCAGCAAGAAAAACAAAGCTTTCCAAGGGACTAGTCTATTCCAGCAGAGGATTCTCTAAGAATCTCTTTTACACTCTTTTCAGCAAGAGCAGTGAATTCAACACAGTCCTTCTCGTAATCTTCAAGTAGCTTACGGACTTCAAGTTGAATAATTCTTGCATTCTTGGATGCAGTATAGTGATGGTTTTCACCATTCATTTCTTTGTAGTGTATTACCCACAAGTGCATGCCCCAATTGCTAGCATGTAGTAGTTGAGTGTCTGAAATTCCCTTGTTGGCATGAATCTTCCTTAACCAGAGAAGGTCTTCTTCTTGATCATTTGCAGTGAGATACAAGTACTCATAAGGAATCAGGCCATATTTCTTTTTGGACTTCTTGGTCATGGGATCATTATAGTAAGCAACATCCATCGGCTTGATTAGACCAGGCTCTTGTTTTATCTTCTTGCTGATGGAAGTTCTTCTTACCAAAATTTCAATGTTCAACCATTTCACAGCAATGTTCCTTGGGTAGGGAGGAGGATCCCTTTCTTTTCTTGTGACTTTCAATTCAATCCAAGTGTACATTTGATTCAGTACAACAGTTGGAAAGAAGTCATTGGCCAAAAGGTCTTCCAGCTTTATGATCCAGCAACCATGGAGGTTTCTTATCACATTCTGAGTGGTTTCCTCATTGCTAGTCTTTGTGTAATCAGCGCCAGTGCCAATGACAATGTTAGCTAGCCTTCTTTCTTCCTGTGTTTGCTTTCTTCTTCTTGACTTAGCATTTTCATGATCTTTTGCTGAAGATCTAGAGTCAGAAGAGAAGTGTTTGGATTGGCCAGATGGAGTTAAGGCAGAAGAAGAGGCTTGGCCCTTATAACTTGAGCTATTGTTTGGTCATCATCATTATCATCATCTTCATTAATGCCTTGATGACTTTCAGTGTGACAGAATTCTTGAGTATCAGCAGAAGTTCTTCTCCTTTTAGGATTTGCTGAACTTCTCTCAGAATCTGTTTCAGCTCTTTTCTTAGAACTTTGCTCTGTTTCAGCAAGAGGTTCACTGGGAGGCGGTCCATGCAGCTTTAATGGAGCTTTGGAGGGAGTAGTTGATTTGTCTCTTGAAGACTTTGTTTTTCTAGATTCTTCCCCCTTAGACATGGATTGCATCATCGGCTTGATGTGTAAAGAGAAAAACTCATTGCAGTTTTCAGCAAGAGTATTGAGGCGGTTATATTTAAGAATCATGTGATGACAGTGTTTTTTACACTTTCATTCGGTTCTCTTTCACCAATTTAGCTATCCTCTTTTATGCATTTTAGTGCATTTTGTTAGAATAGTGTCACGTTTCCATTTTCTTTGCTATTTTCAGGATTTAGGTGAAAATCGCACTTTTGGATATGAATCATGGGGAAACATTGAAGTTTTGGTGCAACGAGATCACCCGTGGTGTGTCAAGGAGTACCAGGACGTGTTTCCAGGCCAAAAGACCAAGTTTTGGAGCTCAAAGTCGTGCCAAAGACAAAAAGTTGAAGACTTGGAGGAGAAAAGCACGGGCAATTCTCTGCCCGTGCGAGGCGCACCGCCTAGCATCCCAGGTGGTCCGCCTGGTGTGAGGCGCACCGCCTGGTGCCAGGCGGTCCGCCTAGGAGCGTTTCGGGGGCAGATATATATATTTGTAAAGTTGCGAATTTTAAGATCTTAGATCATACTTTTGCAGACATAAACCCTAGAGCTTGTCCTGGGTTTTCTTTGACTTAGAACTACTTTTTCTTACCGATTTGGAGCATCAAGGTAGAGATTCGGACATCTATTGATCTCACCTTGCTAGATCTTTGTGAGTTTAGCAATTCACCGGAGATTGACAACCCTCGGTGATAACTTTGTATCTCACTATTTTCTGCACTCTATCTTTCAATTCAACCATGTTTTCATCTATGATTGTTATGATTGCTATTGTTGATTTCGATTTTGATATGAGTAGCTAAATTTCTAGTTGGTGATAGTATGTAAATTCATAGCTAGGGTTCATATTGTGCACGATTGAGTTTCTAAATCTTTTACTTGTATAATTATTTTATTCGATTCTTTAATCCGACTCTAAGCCAAATATCTTTGTATAAAAGTGTTAGAAATACTAGGACAATTCAAGATCATCGATTTTCAGTATTTACAATTATCAAGTACTGCTTGCACTAAGCCTGGCAGCCATAGCCAACTATTAGTATAGATAGGAGGCTTTCAAAATACATGTCAAAACCTGTCTTTTGGTGTTTGTTCTGATCAAGCGTTTTGGGTGGAAACCTTGCGGCAGTATCCTCTCTGAATAGAGAGTTACTTGATACGGTGTAAACAATTCCCACAGCAAGATCAGTTCGAATTACTTTAAAGCAGTACGTGTTGCACTTTCATGCATAATTAGAACCCGATGCTTAGAATGAGCATTACTCTCAACAACACTCGTCCTATATTGTTAAGTTAAGCTAAGTTTAATTTATTTACTGAATTTATATAGTAGTTATTGTAGTTAAAGCTAGTTAAGTCCTAGAGATCGACACTCGAGGTCATCTTACCTCTGCACTACGTGTTTTGTGTAGTTGTGAGTTTCCCTTTGGCTAAAACAAATTCATTTGATTGTTCGAGTCTGACAATCTCGTTCATCAAATTGGCGCTGCTACCGGGGACTTTAACTCCTTTTTACTCTTTAGCTTATTTGTATTTTCAGCATTCAATTTCCAGAATTATTAGTTTAGTTTGTTTACCTTTGATACTCACTTGATTCATTTCAGGTAACTTATGTGAAGCACGAGATCTAGTGGAATTCCTCTTGTTGAACATACTGCGGAGATTGATAGGGTATATCATCAAAGGAAGCGAGATAGTGCTCGAGCTGAAGTAGTGGAAGACGATTTCTCTTATTCTCTGCAGGAGATTTTTCAGCAATTAATTCTTGGGAAGGTTTTATGATGGCTCGCCCACTTCTGAAATCATGGGTTCAACCCAACCGGGAACGGATGAGAGGTCCGGCTATTGTTCTTTCTACTGCAACTCGTGATTTGGAGATTAAGAATCACATGTTCTAGCAGCTCCTGAAGTTCTACGGGTTGGCTAGGGAGGATGTTATGGGATTCTTGAACGACATTGAGGATTTCATTAACAATCTCCCAAGGCCTGGAGCAGGGATCACGGATGATGAGCTGAGGATGAAGGTTTTTTCTATGGGACTTGGTGATAAAGAAAAAGCATGGTTAGGCTCTCTGTGATAGTGTATATGTCCTAGAGACAGTCCTTACTAAGGGCATGGTGCCCTTGTAGAGGACATATATGTACTATTACACAGGTCAACGTAATATAATATATGTTTGTTTCATTTTACTGTTGAGTATGCTTTCATATTTATATTACACCAGGCTGCAGCATGTCATATCTATATTGCTGTCTGTATTGATACTGAACATGTCCCCTCGGATAGATGACCGATCACACAATTAGTGGGAGCTATGTGAGTTATCATCTATCCCAAACTCTCCCTAGTCGTGGTACATCTCGGATGTGGGGGTCTGAATGAACTTGACAAGACTAGTATGCGTGGAGGTTATACTTGTTGGAGCAAGTGTGAGCCCATCCCACGACCACGGAACGGATTGTTGGACAATCAAGGAACGTTCCCATAACTGCGCATAGTTGTTCGAAGAAGCTTTATCGAACAATGGAAGTACCCACCGGACACTCCCATCGATGTATACTCTACACCGACGTGTCTATGGGAACCGGTGAGTTGTTGAAGTGATGCCATTCGTCCTTTGCATTTACAGGACTTTATCATCACATTTGTTGCTCCATGTCCTTGGTGGACCCGTCGATGTCAGCTCTGAATAAGCAGTTGACCTAAGACACGATCCAGGATTATGGTGTTTTCTTTGCAGAATACCATAATCTCTTAATTGTTGCTGAATTCATAGGATTTGAGCTGTGCAACAACCAGCTGCAATGTATTCAGATTCAGTAGATGAATTGGCGACACACGTTTGCTTCTTGCTGAACCATGATATTAATCTAGTACCCAAAAACTGACAAGTTCCAGAGGTACTTTTTCTATCAAGAGTTGATCCACCATGATCAGCATCAGAATAGCCAACCAATTCAAGTCCAGAATCTTTAGGATACCATAATCCAACATTGACTGTACCTTTAACGTATTTCAGTATTTTAATTGCCTTTTTGTAGTGTGATTCTCTTGGATCAGATTGGAATCTTGCACACACACAGACAGCATACTGAATGTCAGGTCTACTTGCTGTTAGATACAACAAGGAACCAATGAGCTTCCTATACTTGTGTTCTTCAACACTTTTGTCCTCTTTAGTATAGCCCAATTTGGTACCAACACTCATAGGGATCTTTTCAGGTTTCTCATCCTCTTTGATCCTAAACTTTATGAGCATTTCTTTCGCATACTTTGCTTGATTTATGAATATTCCATCTTTGAGTTGCTTGACTTGCAACCTAGGAAATAATTCAATTTTCCCATCATACTCATTTCAAACTTATTAGTCATGAGTTTGGCAAAATCATCACAAAGTTGCTTGTCCTTAGATCCAAAAATTATGTCATCCACATAAATTTGAACTAAGATTAATTTACCATCATGGTTCATGGTAAAAAGAGTTTTGTCAACTTCACCTTTCTTGAAACCATTTTCCAGCAAGAACTTAGCCAAGGTATCATACCATGCTCTTGGTGCTTGCTTTAGACCATATACAGCTTTCTGAAGCTTGTATACCATCTTGGTTTCTGAGGGAAGTTCAAAGCCAGGGGGTTGTTCTAGGTAGACTTCTTCAGCAAGTTCACCATTTAAGAATGCACTCTTAACATCCATTTGGTAAACAATGAAGTCATTGTGAGCAGCAAAGGCCAAGAAAAGCCTAATTGCATCCAATCTTGCAACTGGAGCGTAAGACTCATCATAGTCCAATCCTTCAGTCTGACAGTAACCTTGAGCAACTAAGCGTGCTTTATTTCTTGTTACTTCACCAGACTCGCTCAGCTTGTTTCTGAACACCCACTTTGTACCAATAGCTTTCTTATCTTCAGCAAGTGGCACAAGTTTCCAGACTTTGTTTCTTTCAAATTGATCCAATTCTTCTTGCATTGCCTTTATCCATTCAGAATGCTTCAAAGCTTCTTCTATGGTTTTAGGTTCAATTTCTGAAACAAAGCAAGAGAATAAAGATTCTACTTCTACGACAGTTGCTTCTTCAGCAAGTCCTTGAGTAGCTTTGGATCTAGTCACTTGGCGTTTATTAATATCGCCAATCATATCCGTAGAGGGATGATCTCTAATCCATTTATTAACAGGTTTCCTGTTTGTTGGATCAGGATATGTTTGCTCATCAGCATGTGACTCTTCAGTATGTACTTGTTCAGTACTACTGGGAATTTGTGTCTCTGCTGAGATTTGTTCGTCAGCAACTGCTTGTTCAGCATTGCTGGGATTGAGGTATTTCATCAGCAGGCACTGGAGATTGCGTAATTTCAGCAACTTCCGGAGCAACCGCATCTTTTGCTGGAAATTCTTTGTCGTGAACTATATTTATCTTGTCATGACTCGGGGGGGAGGAAGTCATTGTCAGAATCATCATTTAGTTCAATTGACTTGATTTGCCTAGCATCAGATTCAGTTCTTTGCTCATGTATGATTAGCTTTTTCATACATTCTGATATTTCTTCTTCAGCAGGCACACCTTGTGACTTTTCGTAGAATACAACATGCACAGATTCTTCAATCTTTTGTGCCTTTTTGTTGTAAACTCTATAAGCTTTACTATGCAAGGAGTAGCCAAGAAATATCGCTTCGTCTGCCTTTGGTTGAAATGTTCTTAGGTATTCTCTACCATTGTTAAGAACGAAACACTTGCAACCAAATACTCTTAGATGAGTGATGTTAGGAGGTCTTCCAACAAACAATTCATAAGGAGTTTTGTTGTATTCCTTAGTAATCAAACATCTATTCTGAGTATAGCAGGCGGTATTAATCGCTTCAACCCAGTAAGCCTCACTTATTTCAGTGTCAGCAAGCATTGTTCTTGCGGCTTCTTTCAGGGTACGATTCTTCCGTTCAGCAACACCGTTTTGCTGTGGTGTCCTTACTGAGGATAACTGATGTTGAATACCTTTGGAGGTACAATATTCAGTTATGTACTGGTTTACAAACTCAGTACCATGGTCTGTCCTTATGACTTTTACCTTGTCATTTTTCATGACTTCAAGCTTATTCAGCAAGTTAGGTATTTCAGTCTTGGTTTCAGATTTGTGCTTGATGAATACTACCCAAGTGAATCTTGAATAGTCATCTACCACGACTAGACCATACTTCTTACCAGCATAGCTTGTTGAAGAAGATTCAAACAAGTCCATGTGTAAGAGTTGTAAAGGTTTTGTAGTTGACGGTACTGCCTTGTTCTTGAAAGAAGATTTGGTTTGCTTTCCTTGCTGACATGCATTGCAAACACCATCCTTCTTAAAAGTAACCCTAGGTAATCCAACTACAAGTGCCTTTTTAGACAGCTTATTCAGCGTCTTGAAGTTTAGATGACTTGTTCGTTTATGCCATAACCATGCTTTTTCAGCAAGGCAATCATGATCTGAGACAAGGCATTTTTCAACGTTTGCTGAAGACCAATCAACGGTGTACAAGCCTCCTGATCTTCTTGCAATCATTTAAACTTTTTAGTCTCAAAATCTACAAGTTTACATTCATCACTTTTAATTTCGATGAAGTATCCTTTGTCAGCAAATTGACTCATGCTGAAAAGGTTAAACTTAAGATTTTTGACATAAAGAACTCCAGAAATGGTTATGCATCCCAACTTCACATCACCATAGCCTTTTGTAGATCCGGAGCCTCCACCAGCAAACCTTATTGTTGGACCTTTAGACCACCGTCTATAGTTTATAAGGTTATTCTTGTTGCCCGTCATGTGCTTTCCACAACCACTATCAAAGTGCCAGATTGCATCGTTTGTCTCCGTGGCTGCAGTCTGCACAATCAAGAGCAAACAAGTTAATTATCCAATGATGGATGTCCATTAACATGTTCAAGAATGCGTCCAGTGGAAACCCAAGTCTGAAGTTTTTCAACTTTGACTTGTTTTCTACTTGCTGAGGAACTAGGAGGTTTTGAGCTGAAAGACTTTTGACTCGTGCTGGTCAAATCCACTTTCTGATGTGGTGTCTTGCTCTGTTGACCTTTTGCTGAACATACTTTTCAGTAAGTTCTTTTCTAGCAAGGTTCCTTCTAGTCCTAGCATTGGGAGTCTTTTCAGAACTCTTAGGCTTGGTTTTCTTCATCTCTTTGAAGTATCTTTGCTGACTTTGCTTATACTCATGAAAGAGTTGACTTTGCTTGGTTTTGAAACCGAGTCCACTCTTTGGAGAATGCTGAGCTTTAGCTTCAGCAACCTTACTTGATTCAGGTTTGTCAGCAAAGGACTTCTGATTACTTTTGGTAATCTTGCCTTAGACTTAACAACTTGCTTTTCAGCAACTTGTTTGGCGGAATGCTTCACGGCATTCTTTTTCTTTCCAGTTTGCTTCTCAGCAACCTGTTTTCCTTTTAAAGTCTTGTTACTTTGAGTAGCAACAGCGGGCTTTATGGTCATAGGTACTTGATTGCATGTTTCAGCAACCTTAGTTTGACCAAACTGATAGATCACTGGTGGACTACTATCAGTAGCACGTACAAAGGAGATAGGTGATTTATCTTTTCTCAAGATTTCTACGTTATCACCTTCACACGTTGCTCCTAAACCTTCTTTCTGAGATGGATCTCTCAAATAAGAGTTTAGTTCAGTCAGCGTATTACTTGCTTCCACATAGGATTTGAAATTGATTTTCATCTTTTTCATTTCTTGGATTTCAGCAAGTAACTTTAGAATTGAGGACTGATACTCTTCCAATTCTAATGCCATTTGAGAATTTTCTCTGCAGCCTCAGCAATCAACTTCTTAAGACGCCTTATTTCAGCATCCTTTTCTTCTGTCTCTTCCTTCAGCAAAACGTACTTTTCAGTAGTTTGCTTGGTCAGAGTTTCAGCAAGTTGAAGTTTTCTTGCTGTTTGCTGAGAGTTTTCTCAAATCTTTCGATTTCTCCTTGAATCTTGTCAAGGTCAATCTCGTCTTCACTTTCTGATCTGAGTCAGAGGTAGAGTTATTTACCTGACCGGCCATGAGGCAGAATTCGTAGTTCGACACATCTGGATAAGCTTCCATAGCTATTCCACACACTTCTTTGCCAATCTCCACGTCTAGAGTGGCTTTTCATCGTCGGTGTCTGAACTTTCATCCTCACTGTCTTCGGAGCTTGTCTCAATGCACAATGCATCGATTTTTGCTTGAAGCTTCTTCTTTTCTTCAGCAATGAAAGCTCTTTTGAACTTCTTCTTCTTTTCAGCAGATTTGCCTTTCAGCAAAGGGCAATTAGCTTTGAAGTGTCCAGGCTTTTTGCAGTAAAAACATAGATCATTTCCAACTGCTGGTTCTTCTGATGATGTAGCTTGCTGAGCTTGCTTGTTCAGCGAGCTAGTATCATTCTTGTACTTATGGTAGTTGTTACCAAGATGCTTTTTCAGCTTCTCTTTTGCTTTTCGCCTTTCAAGTTCCTTACTGATGAATTTCTTCATGTTTTTAACAACTAAAGCATTTCATCAGCAGGCTCTTTATCATTCTTCTTTTCAGAAGATGACGGCTTTGCAGCAAGAGCAATGTTTTGCGATTTTCAGCAAACACATTTTCTCTTTGCTTTGTCTCATAATTGACAGTAGCAAGATGAGAGAACAACTCAGTTGGTGTAATGTCAGGCATTCCTTGATTATAATAGAAATTCTGAGTATGGATCCATTCTTGATTCAAACTTCTGATGATAGTTTTCACTTTCTCAGAATCTGAATAAGATTTCCAACACCCAGCGCTGCCATTTCACTAACAAGAGTTGTGAATCTGAAGTCCAAGTCTTCCAGTGACTCGTTAGCACCTTGCTTAAAGTTTTGAAACTTTAGCTTAAGTACTTCAAGTTTGTTTTCCTTGGTCTTGTCAGATCCAGCACAAAGATCTTGAACCATTTTCCAAGCCTCCTTAGCAGTCTTAGCACCCCACAGTTTGCACTGTATGGTATCCGGAGTTGATCTGATGATGATATTTCTTGCTTGGCCATCAAGACGGAATCTCTTAGCTTCGTCAGAAGTCCATTCCTCTCTTGGTTTTGGCACAACAGTATCTGATGGTTCGCCAAGGATGGTTTCCTTTCCAGCTTCAGTGGTCTTGTGAGGGAAACTCCTTTCAACCTTGGTGATCTTGATAGGTCCATCATTAATGACGGTGACCATCTCATCACTAATGGCCTCAAGATGTAGCATCATGTTGTTTCGCCATTTCTCGTAATTTTCCAGCTTCAGCAAGGGAGCATCTCCTAAAGACATCCTGTCAGCAAAGCACTACCAAACTGATCAAGTGAGAGTGATTTACGGAAAGCACTTAAGGGGATCTAGGTTCAGTGCAGAAGGCTAAAGAACCTCCTGCTCTGATACCACTTGTTGGTCCCTTTAAACAACAAGAAAAGACTAGGGGGGGGGGTGAATAGTCTTTTCAAACTTTTGTCGTTTAAAACTTTCTCAGCAAGTACTTATTACTTTTCAGTAATGAGGTTGCTGATACTTAACTTTCTCAGCAAGCGTAAGTTACTTTACAGTAGCTTGGTTTGCTGATACTTAAAATCAGAGAGCGGAAGTCTTTGAAACAATAAGTGCTTTTTCAGCAAGTAAAGGTTTCAGCAAGTGAAGTGAGTGACTGTGTACAAACAGATATAATTTGCTGAAAGCTAAATGCAGTAAGTAAATCACACAAACGCTTTTATAGTGGTATCTGAGAGTGGCGTAATCTCTCAACTAATCCACTTTGTCCTTTCTAGGACTGAATCCACTAAGATATGATTGAGGTTCCTTACAATCTCCTATCTAAAGCGATTCAACAGAAACCAAAGCACACTTGCTTTGTCTCCAACCTAAACTAGAGAACTCAACCTTGTTCTCCACCAAACTTGGTACTTTTAATCAGCAAAACTATGCTCGATTAAGTTCCCCCTGAATATCACGCCTGAAAGGGTGTATTTTCAGTTAGAGAGTTTTGGGGTGAGATAACTTAATTATAACTTATTCAGTTACAACAAGTAATCTAAGAAACACAACTTGGAATACTTTGCAGTAAACAAGTTTGATTGTTTCTGGTGTCAAGACTTGTTCTTGTTCGAAAGAAAGAACACTTAACTAATTTCTTAGCCGAGTTTGTTCTACTTCTTCACAAGTAGCTTTTTCAAGCTTTAAGTCTTGGAACGGATCAATGGCAGTAAGAGTGTTTGAAGGTTTGTGAGTTTTAAGCACAAGTGAGAGTTTGATCACGTTGTTGACACACTTCAACTCTTTGCCGGATGACCTCTATTTATAGTGCAAGTAAGGAGCCGTTTGAATTTCAAATCCTAAGGCTTTTGTTCCTTAACATGTCACTATCTTGCTTTTGTACTTTCAGCAGCAACTTTGTTTGTCTTCTAGTCTTCATGTCCTTCGCGTGTAAGCTTTGCATTAAATGCACATTTGAATAGAATTCAAACAGTAACATTGGAGCGCAAATTCACGTACATTCAGCAAGAGGTCACATATGTTCATCAGCAAGTGTTCATTCTCAGTTTCAGCAAGCACAACCTACTCTGTCTTTCAGATTTTCACTTATGCAATGCTGTTGCTGAAAATTCCACTTTCTGAGCAACACGTGCCTTACCAGTCTTCAGCAATCTTCAAGTCTTCAAGTCTTCAATCTTCAAGTCTTCAGATCTTCAAAAGTCTTCAAGATTCTGACCGGTTTCTTATTTGCTTCAATAATTTGTTTGTAATAAACAAAATACATCTTCAGCAAATGCTTCAATAGGTCATTTTCTTTTCAGAAAATAAGATCATAAAGCTAAGCATCAATAAGATATTTTCTTTTCAGAAAATAAAATACATCATACGCAAAGAAATAAATTATCTAACACCTAACTAAGTCATCAGCAAACGTTCCTCTTTTACAATGTCCTTAAAATTCTAAATCCTATGGACCTTAAGAGTACTAGTTACTGGACTGTTCTTAATTTAGCATGGTTAATTGCTCATCAAAATTACAAGTTTCCTAACAAATTTCCCCCTTTTTGATGTTAGCAATCCATGGCTAAATTAATTGTTACCCTTTTAGAGGTTTCTGATGTTGAATAAATCAGATGATTAATGCAAGCATACTTGAATAATAAACAGTAAGCATAAGTAAGTTGCATAATCAAAAACCAATAAGAGTCAAAAAGAATTCATTGCTGAAAGTTATCATTCAGAAGTTTACAAGAAAGCATAGATAACAAGAATCAGCAAACAAAAACTTTAACAAAAACTATTGCAGGGACTTAAACTCTTTCAGAGGATTTTCTCAAAATCTCTCTTACACTCTTCTCAGCAAGTGCAGTGAATTCAACACAATCCTTCTCGTAGTTTTCCAGAAGCCTACGGACTTGTAGTTGAAGAATTCTTGCATTTTTGCAGGCAGTATGATGATGCTTTTCAGCATTCATTTCCATGTAGTTAATTACCCACAAATGCATGCCCCAATTGCTGGCATGGAGAAGCTGTGTATCTGAAATGTTCTCGGATGAATCTTTCTTAACCAGAGAAGATCTTCTTCTTGATCCTGAGCAGTGAGATAGAAGTACTCATAAGGAATCAATCCAAGTTTCTCTTAGGTTTCTTGTTACCGGGTCAGCATAGTAAAGCAATGCCAGGTGGTTTGATCAGATTTGGTTCTTGCTTGTATGTCTTACCAATGGCAACTCTTCTTACATAGACCTCTAGATTCAACCATCTCCCAGCAATATTTCTTGGAGGGATTCTTCCCTTTGCTTTCTTTGGACCTTGAGTTCAATCCATTTGAACATTTGATTCAAAATGGCTGTAGGAAAGAACTCATTTACCAGCAAGTCTTCCAGCTTTAAAATCCAGCAACCATGAATGTTTCTGATCACATTCTGAGTGGTTTCATCATTGCTGGTCTTTGTATATTCAATGCGGAGCCAATAGCAATGCTGGCCAGCCTTTTCTCTTCTGTCTTTGCCTTCTTCTTCTTGTTTAGCATTGTCTTGATCTCTTGCTGAAGAGTCAGACGAAAAATGCCTTGAGTGGCCAGACGGAGTTATGGCTGTTAAGGGTCTAGCTCTTATGGCTTGAGCTATTGTTTGATTGTCATCATCTTCTTCATCATCTTCATTCAGATTGTGATGACTTTCAGTGTGACAGAAATCTTGAGTTTCAGCAGCGGTTTTTCTCTTTTTGGTACTTGCTGAATTTAACTCAGATTCTGCTTGTCTTTTAGAACTTTGCTCTCTTTCAGAAAGATGGTTCTATGGAATTGGCGCTCAGCAAGAGAAGGAGTCGGCGGGGTTTTGATCTGCTTTTTTAGGTTCTTCTTTTCCCCCTTCGACAGGATTGCAACATCGG
>CM051457.1:90698255-90745776 GCA_028274465.1 Plantago ovata | reverse complement strand
AAACAAGTAAAAGACTCAGAAACTCAATCATGCATAATACGAACCCTAGCTACGAATTCACATACTATCACCAACTAGATGCTTAGCTACTCATATCAATAACACAGTCAACAATCATAATTGAAGTAATAATGAATGAAAACATGTTTAATTGAAAGATAAATAGCAGAATTGTGAGATACAAGGTTACCACCAAATGTTGTCAATCTCCGGTGAATTGCTAAACTCACAAAGATCTAGCAAGGTGAGATAAATCGGTGTCCAAATCTCTCCTCTAGCTCCAAAGGTTCTAAGAGAAAATATACCCAGAACAAGCTCTAGGGTTTAAGTCTGTAAAATAATGATGAAAGATCTGAAAATTCGCAACTTTTACAATTATATATATAAAATATCACAGATTTCCGGAATCTGAGGGGCGGTCCGCCCCCGTCCCCCGCGGTCCGCCTGGGGCTGGCAGCAAGTTCGCCAATTTTTTCTCTATGTTCGAACAGATATTCCGGACGCGTCCGAACTCGGATTGGCACGTAAGACCCACCGTTGGATAGCTCTTCGAGTTAGCTACGCGTATGTTGTAGCCTCATCCCAATCCAATATATTATGAAAGACTGGTGCACAAAATACTGAGACTATGCAAATGGAACTTCCATATTTCACTTCAAAGGCTCCAAAATCTTCATCCGAACTCCGAATGAACTACCATTGATAGTGTATATGTCCTAGAGACAGTCCTTATTAAGGGCATGGAGCCCTTATAGAGGACATATATGTACTATTACACAGGTCAACGTAATATGATATATGTTTGTCGTTTTACTATTGAGTATCGCTTTCATATTTATATTACACCAGGCATGCAGCATGTCATATCTCTATTTCTGTCTGTATTGATATTAAACATGTCCCCTCGGATAGATGACCGATCACACAGATAGTGGGAGCTATGTGAGTTATCATCTATCCCAAACTCTCCCTAGTCGAGGTTCATCTCGGATGTAGGGGTCTGAATGAACCAGATGAGACTAGTATGCGTGGAGGTTATACTTGTTGGAGAAAGTGTGAGCCGATCCCACGGCCACGGAACGAATTGTTGGACAATCGAGAAACGTTCCCATAACTGCGCATAGTTGTTCGAAGAAGGATTATCGAACAATGGAAGTACCCACCGGACACTCCCATCGATGTATACTCTACACCGAAGTGTCTATGGGAACCGGTGAGTTGTCGAAGTGATGCCAGTCGTCCTTTGGACTTACAGGACTTTATCATCACATTTGTTGCCCCATATCCTTGGTGGACCCGTCGATGTCAGCTCTGAATAAGCAGTTGACCTAAGACACGATCCAGGATTATGGCTACATACAAATGGGGATGATAAATGATTCTGTGAAGGATTCATCTCTCAGGTGTAGCACAGGAGAGCACTGCTCATAGTCGTTCATAGTTGTGATGGTAAAACCGCTGGCCAGCGTATCAATATTATTATGATGGTCATAATAGATATTGGATTCACCATGCAACTCACTGAAGACGCCCGTGGATGTATTATTGGGATAGACACTTCATCGATCCTAGATACACTCGAGCAAGTCAGATGAAGGGACGTTACCATCGCCGCGTTGAGCGCAACAGACTTCGCAACGAAAGGGTTAGCTTTGAGAAACCTCTCAAACGTCCTCATGTATTAATATTGCAAATGGAACCGTCTAGGAATTCCATGTTGCCTAGTCTAGGACTTGCTTAATACGATGAGGCCCTATGGGAATATCCTTGAAGATGGAATCGCAATTAATTTGGAATTAATTGTGATTGATGGATTATAATTGATTTGGAATTAATTATAATATTTGGTGGCTCAATTAATGATTTGGAATTATTAATTGAATTGGCTAATTAATTGTATTTTTACGTAAATGCAATTAAAGATTATATTTTGGAAATATAATAGAGGTTTGATTAGAAAGGATATGTTAATTTAGAATTAACATATGCACTTGGGCAAAATCTACTTGGAGTTTGAATTGTCTTAGAACTATAAATGGGTCCCAAAATTGGGACCCACCTATTTCCCGTAGGACTGGGCGCGCGCGCGCGTTAGCTAGATAGGGGAAGGAGTTCGACTCCTTCCTCTATTATAAGTCCAAGGGATAAGTTAGATTTTCCTGATTGAGTTTTAATTTGATTGGGAATGATCTAGACTTGATATTGGTTTCCTAGTGCGATAAGAATTAAATTCTTATTCCTTTACAAAGTCTAATTGCTTATGCTTTAGGCTTCTATTGACTACTATATATAGTAGACTATTAGAGAGTTTTTGACATAGACTTTCACAGTCATTCTACCCAGTTTTCTAAGAGAAAATAAAACTCTCCCCTCCTCTATAAGCCTACGCGTGCGCCACCTACCGGAGGAATCGCCGCCCCATCTTCTTGGTCACACAAAGAATATCCTAGCATTCTTTTCGATAGGCTGTTCATCCGTGGATACCAAGGTTGAGGTTCTAGGAGCTGGAAACTAACTTTTATTGTCTTGCAGATAATCAAAGTATTGCAGATATCTTCGACTTCGACGAAGGAGAAGATACACCGGTTTATTACGAAGACTTGGAAGCTGCTTTGGAAGTAAGGTTAGTCTTCTAATTGACGTGTTTAAATATATACGGCATATACATAATCAATTAACCTGTATGTTCAGAAAATTTTTGAAATTCCGCTCCGTACCCTAGGGGTAACTATGACCGTATTTTCTTACAGTGGTATCAGAGCCAGGTTAATTGATTACGTATATACGTATATATATGATTTTGTAGATATGTGGATGCAGTTGATTCTATGATTCATTCGATTTTCAAAAGTTTTGTTTTTATATAAATTTAGAATTTATATTTTTTTTTTAAAAAAAAAATTTAAAATATATACCGGCGCCCGGGCCCCTGCGGCCGTAGGCACACGGCGCCTGGGGCGCCGGGCGCTTGCGTGCCGGAGGCGCCCGTGCCCGCGTGCCGCGGACGCCGGGCGCCTGCGGCCGCAGGCACGGTAGGGGACGGGACTAGGTCCCGTCCTAGTCTCGTCCCATATGTTAATATATATATATATATATATATATATATATATATATATATATATATATATATATATATATATATATATATATATTTTCGGGTTGGACCCAAAATTGAATTTTGAAAATTTTGAGGATTGAATTTTATATTTGGAATATAAATATGATTTAATTGTAATTGTTTTTAACTAGAGGGGTTAAATTTAATTAGTATAAAGTTAAAGGGCTTATTTGAATTTATCAATTTATTGTTTATTGCAAATTAGTCCTTCTACTTTTGAATTTTAGATTTAACACATCCAAGGTTTTAAAATTTACAATGAAGTCCTTCGGGTTTTCGAAAATTGCTACTTGGTCAATAGAATTTTCGATTTTTCAATCTAGTCCAAATTTTCAATTATTTCATAGAGATTATAAGTATGGGATTATAATTTTCATAATGAAATTATGAAGTCATTTGTCATCCACATAGGCTACTACTTGTTTCATATGCTCGATATGCTATTGTTTGACAATGCATGTTTAAATACTAAGTATTTTACTTTCCGTTCGACCGCTAATGGCTTAGCGAAGGGTTAATAATTATGCTAATGGCTATATCGCGCATTATACTCCGTCTTATTGCTTTATTTCTTTGATCTATCTAAATCTCTATCTTCGTATTGTTGATTAATTATTGCACACAATTGGACAATTCATTGGTCTTTGACCTATGTAAATCTATATCTTCGTAGTGTTTGATAATTACAACTGGACAATTCATTGATCAAAGATCTCCATGCAAAACCGAGGAATTTATGCATGATTATTAACCCGTTATGCTTTGAAGGACCATACTATCACCAATCCCCATTATCTGTTAAGAAAAACCTTTGCTAAATCGTCTGCTGTTTTATATTCTACTGCTACACTACGGTTTTCGTTGTAGTTGTGAATTGTCTTTGGCTAAATAACAAATTTATTTGATACGTTGGACCCGACATCCACGCGTTCATCAAATTGGCGCCGTAGCCGGGGACTATACTCCTTTTTTCTGTTTAATTTATTTATATTTTCAGCATTCAATTCCTAGTTCTAGTAGTTTTAGTTTTCCTTTTTAATCTCTCTCTCTGATACTGCTTTCCTAGTCTGTTACAGATAGTGTATGCCACATACACGATCTAGAGGAACACCGCTTGCTGATTCAATTGCTGAGATCGACAGAGTCTACCACCAAAGAAGGCGACTACTTCAAAGGCGTGAACTAGAGGAAATAGAGGATACCGATTTCTTTGAATCTCTACACAGTCTTTTCAAGGAAATCGACGGAATGGCAGAAGCTAGACCACTGAAAGCATGGGTTCAACCCTCCAAGGATCGTATGAGGGGACCGGCGATTGTTCTTTCGTCTGCAACTCGAGATCTGGAAATCAAGAACCACGCATTCCAACAACTTCCGAGGTTCTATGGCTTAGCAAGGGAAGATGTGATGGGGTACTTGCACGATATCGATGATTTCGTCAACAACTCCCACGACCTGGAGCTGAAATAACAACGGATGAGTTGATGATGAAGGTTTTTGCTATGGGGCTTGGCGACAGAGCCAAGTCATGGTTGAGTTCTCTACCAGCAGGATCGCTGGACACTTGGGAGAAGGTTTTTTCAGCTTTCATGGAAAAATACTATGGGCATGGGGCTCATATGTGTAGATCGGAGCTTGCGTATGATGATGGCAACTGGGATCAAGGAGGCGAAGAGGAAGCCTTTGCTACGGAGTTTGGTACTCAAGAAGCTAGCTACGGACAAGATGGTAGGAATCCTCGAGGTGGATTTTGGAGAAGAGGGTTCCGAAACAATCAAGGATATGCACCAGCTAGCCAAACTTATGGTCCTAACCAAGACCGTAGTAGGCTTAACTATGGTAATGACCACTGCGAAAACCCCGCTCCAAAAGTGCAATCGAAGTCGAAGTCGGCTCAACTGATGGAGAACTTGCAAAAGATGGTTGATCACACCCAAAGTTTTCTCAAACGTTATGAAGAAGATTCTGAGAAGACTAGGGCAAGGCTTGATAGGTTGGAAGAGAGCACTAGGCTTGCCCAACAAAAGATGCAAGAAATGATCGACCGAGGAGCAAGTAGAGAGCAAGGCAAACTGCCTAGCAACACTGAGAAGTCAATGTCCATTACCATGGCGGGTGATCTACCTGTTGAAATCACCATCAAGAAGGTTGCTAAGTGCGAGTGTTGCAAGGGGGAAGTGCCCCCACAGGCTAAGGAAGAAGAGAAGGACCTTGGTTCTGACGAGAGTGAAGAGGAGCAAGAGGATCCCGAGCCACTCCCTCAAAGTTTCGATGTTAAGGTCGGGATTGGTAAACTTGAAGATGTCCGTGCCACACTAGACACGGGATCCTACTCTAATGTGCTCCCTATGAATGTGTTCGAGAAGAGTAGCCTTGAAAAACTATCTGAGCATAAGGCTATTGTGCAACTGGCGGATGGATCCTTTGTGAGACCCGAAGGCGTTGTGAAGAATGTATTGGTCAAGATTGGTGAAGCTTCTGTATACACCAATTTTGTAGTGATGCCGGCGTCTACACCTGGGACGGGGGATGTCGTTCTCTTGGGACGAACGTGCTTGACTAGGCTACGCTCCGTGATAGACATCTACCGAAGGACTTGCACTATTGAGGTGGACGGCAAGCGACATGTGTTGCGAGCCATATCTGATCCACCTGATACTTCTCACACTATTAACTACTGTGGTCTTGCTGCCTATGTTCATTCTTATTCACAGGTTCGTGGCATGAGGAGGAGATCCATGAAGGGGAAGTCTAGTACCCTCAAGAAGAAGAGCTAGGCGCAGACAGGAGTCGAGCCAAAGACTTTAAACAATGGCGCTATCCGGGAGGCAACCCGGAGTTTTTATCGCTTTCTTTACCGCTTTATTGCATGCATTCATTCTTGAACAATTTGCTTTTCATATGTGAATTTGTTCATCTCTGTGTCGTATGTGCTTATGTTTTGTTTGAGTGAGATTTTACGAGTGATTTTATGAGAAAAATGGTTTTCGGGGACTCAAAACCGTGTTTTTTCGGAGGATTTCGTCTCCCCGCATCGGGAGGTGGGGGCGAATCGCCCCGCACGGGGCGACTCGCCCCACGACCTCTATAGGTCAAAAACGCGGAATTATGGTTTTTCAGCTCATTTTCTTCATCCTATCCATTTCTTTCTCCCCAAAACCCGAAATTCGTGAAATTACCTTCAAATCTTCATAAAACCTTCATTTCTCCACCAAATTTAGTGTTCTATAGCTTCAATCGAAGCCCATTACGTGATCTTTCTTTTCATCCGAACAGATGTCACCCTAGTGCACTCATTTTCCAGATCTGAGGTATCTTCTTATGAACCCTAATTTTTCAAATTTGGGGGTTTTCTAATTTGAGCTTCAATTAGGCTTATATGATGTATGGGTAGGTTGTTGGTGTGATTAGAAGCATTATTTACTATCAATTGCATGCTCAATTATGCTTGAATTGTTGATTTGGGAATTTTGCTACTAGATGTTTTTATCTTGTTATGCAATATATCTTTTCCTTTGATTCCTTGCATATGATTGTGTTTATTGATGTAATGATGATGGATTTGATGGTAGAATGCATAATTGTTGAGTATGAGGATTTATGTTGATAGAATTTTTCGCTTCTGTGGTATGAATTGAGCCTTGTTATTTAGGTTATTGGTTGTCTAGCAAGAGCATAATGTGATGTATTGCATGTAGTAGTTACATTGGTATGTTGCATGTTGAAGAAGCTAGGCTAGACATTAAGGATTTGGGGAGCTCGATTGTTGATTTTATCACTTGTGTGTTTCGTTCTTACATTAGCATATGCATGAGTCAGTTTTGTGTCATACGAGGTACTAACTGTTGTTTGTAGGAACCATGCCAAGGGAGAGGAGCACTCCCGTATGATTACTATGAAGTATTGGAGGGGGATCGATTACAACCATGTCAAGGAGAGTGACCTCGTTAGAGGTGCGTTCGAGCCACGGGCTCTTGCAACAACGTCGCGGATTATCCAAGAGAAGAAGCTAGAGTACACCTGGAGTAAGGACTCCTATGCCTATTCATGCACCACCGAAGGGACAGAAACAATTATTACGTCAACAATCCATCACAAGGACTGCAAAGTTCGGGTGAATAGGAAGGCACCGGGACGATCTTGCCGCGACGCATTCAATCTTGAGTTGACAGTGGCTAGAAGGTTCTGAAGCGCTAGCTATCTCAAAGCATGGTGAAGACTTGTTGCCTCATAGGTACATTATTACTCGGGAAAACAACCATAAGACCCTAACATGCATCATCCTATTATAAAGGCCTTCGTGAACCGCAATAGAGAAAACACCACTAAGTGATGTCAAGACTACCAAGCTTAACTAAGTGCAATACATAAATGTGACAAGCCAAGCGAGAAAAACCTCAAACAAATTCATAGAAATGAAGCATATGATTAATGGCATAGTTAGTTAATCTACCCAATAAAAAAGTTCAAAAAATTCGGCAATAAACTCCATATAAAACATGCAAGACTATCCTAGGATGAATGTAGTGAATGCAACCTAAAAAACTAGGAAAGCGGTAAACGTGCAAATGCAAATGCAAACAAAGAACAAGATACTAATCAACACAAAGCCAAACAATACTTAACACCGCGGTTCACATCCCATCCCCCTTATGATTCTTAAGCTAGCCCCTAGCAAAAGAGAATGAGTAATAAGAAGTGATACTAGATGTTACCGAACGGTTTGGCCTCGGTTGGCTGAGAGTGGACATGTGAAAAGACTAATCATCGGGATTGTAATCCCCATAAAAGTCCCTCCACATGTCAGACAGGAGATCATTGGACCGCTGTAGAGCCTCCTGTTTCTGCTGGATGAGCTGTTGCTGCTCCCACCTTTGTTGCCTATCCTCTTGGCGATGCTCCTCGAATGTCTCCCAATCGTGGTTGCGCTGGGCAATGTGCCCGTCGAGGTCCTGTCGCAGTCCTTGGACAGAAGTGGTCAAGGTTGCAGTACGAGCATCGGCTCTATCGAAACGATCGTCGAGGTAAGCCTGGAATTCAGAGAAGTCAAATCCTCTAGACCCCTGTGGTGCTCGAGGCGGTGCATGCGGTGCTCTATGGACAAATGGAATATCCGGGATAGGGGCTTGGCCATCATCAGCCTCCATAGCATCCTCATAATCATTCTCGTTATCCGAATCGCTCGGTTGGAAGGGTGCTTCCACATCAGCAGCGGCATCCGTGGGGTTCTTCATCTGATACCTAGCAAGCTGTACTTCAATAGTCGAGGGTGAAAGGGCAGCGACCTCGCAATCCCCCTCGTCAATGTCCTCGACCCCATGATATTTGCAGTAGGCAGTGATGAATCTCGGAAAGATGAAGGGCTTCTTCTTCTTTTCCCAGTGGCGCTCATACTCTTCATACATGATGTGCCCGATGTCGATCCGATGTCTGTCTATCAAGCAGTAGAGGAGCTCGGCGTAATTTGGCTGTATCCAAGTGTCATTCTTCCTAGGGATCAAGTTGAAGATGCAGAATTTCATCATCACCTTAGCCTCAATGCTAAGGTCGCTCTGACGGATCCGTGCAGGTTTTGCTCCGATTTCTGGATATCTGTACTCCCTGTTGCAGATCACGTCCGTAATATGTCTTCCTATCTGATGAATGTGTATTTTACACTTTCATTTGAGTCTTTTTCACCTATTTTAGCTATCCTCTATGTTAATTTAGCTATATTTTAATGCATTTTATTAGAATAGTGTCACGTTTCCCTTTAGATTTTATTTTACAGGTTTTGGTTGAAATTCGAAGATTTCCGGGCAATTATATTGAAGTTGACAAGGAATTGGTGTTCCAGAAGCCTATTTGGAGTATCTGAAGGTTTCCAGATAGGATTTGAAGTCTAGGGGCCGAATCTGGAGGTTAGAAGGCTACTAGAAGTCAGAAACCGAGTCCGAAAAGGGGAAGAAATCCAAAAATGCGGAATTCCGCGAAAAACACTCTGGGGCGAACCGCCCGGTGTGTGGGGCGAACCGCCCCACAGTATTTCGGGGCCTATATATAGTTGCTCAGTTTTCTCCGAAAATCATATCTTTCCAGACCTACTTTCTCACCTCTCTCTATAGTTTTAGGTAGGAACTTCCCGGGGCCTGTCCTGGGAGTTCTGTAGCTTAGGGGATACTTTTTCATAGCGGATTGAAGCTCGTAGGATCGCAATTCTTCGGAGATTGAAAACCTTCGGTAACTTGTATCTTACAGTTTAATCTGCTTATTTTATATATCTTTCAATATGTTTTCTTCTATGATTTCTGTTGATTGCATGCCTATTATGAGTAGCTAAACTTATCGTTGGTGGTAGTATGTGAATTCTTAGCGAAGGGAAGATAATCATGCCAATGGCTATATCGCGCATTATACTCCGTGTCATTACTTTATTTCGTTGATCAGCCACAACCTAAATTCTCGTATGTTGTATTAATTATTATGCACAATCGGACACTTGTCGACCATCAGACCAATTATCTTCGTAGTGTTGAATAATTACGGAACACATTAGGACAATAGTGATTGACTTGTCAGACCAATTATCTTCGTAGTGCTTAATATTTGCAACAGGACACTAGATTGATTCAAAAATCTCTATGCAAGACCGAGGAATTTATGCATGATTATCGACCCGTTATGTTAAGAAGGACTATACTATCACCAATCTCCATTATCTTTTAGAAACCCCCTTTGCTATCTGTCTGTTGTTTATATTCTCTTGTTAAATAGATAAAGCTAGTTATAGTCCTGAGAGAACGACACTCGAGTCATTCTACTGCTACACTACGGTTTTCGTTGAAGTTGTGGATTGCCTTTGGCTTAATTCCAAATTTATTAGATCCGTTCGCGTTGGAATACGACACCAGCGCGTTCATCACTATCCCCCTAGAGGCCCTCGAATATAGGTAGGCATGGTTGCTCCCTGTGAACTCCTGTTGCCCAAAATGGATGAATGAAGAAATTGACTCTGGCGTCCATGTTATTATCAGGCCTCGAACTAGTACCCCATTCTTCTCCTCGAGATCAGTGAATCCAGTGTAGAACTCTTGGAGGAGGCTCACGTCGTACCCCTTGAACCTGTTGGAACTATACCAAACCCAATTCCTTCTTGATGCCAATCAGGAGAGCATCCTATACCCCGCTGTTCCAGCTACTGCCTCCGGAATATCAATCCTTCTGTCTGGAATGATCGATCTTCCCCCTTCGGCTAGCTCCGCTTCGAGCCTTTGTCGGACATCTATCGCAGCTAAAGACAACTCGTACATGTTGTGAGAAGGTTGGGAGCTTGATGCTACCCCCTTTCCCTTCTTGCTCGAGCCAGCTCTCCTCGATCCTCTTGGAGCCATGATTCCTACAAACAGCCATTAGTATCTTGTATGACGCAAAACAGACTTATGCATATGTAAATGTAGGAGCGAACAAACGAGTAATATCTACAACAATCCAACTCCTCAAAAACCCAATGTCTAGTCTAGCTACTTCATCATGCAACATATCAATGTAACTACTACAATCACATATCACATTATGCTCTTGCTAGACAACAAATGCCTTGAATCACAAGGCTCAATTCATACCATAGTAACAAAAAATCTAACAACATAAATCCTCAACTCCATCAATCATGCATTCTACCATTACATCCATCATTATCATATCAACAAACACATGTTTAAACATGGAATGAAAGTAAAAGATACATTTCCTAACAAGATATATCATCTAATAGCAAAATATCTCAAACCAACAAACCAAGCCTAATTGAACATGCAATTGATAATGAATAACGTTTCGAATCACATAAATCATCAACCCATACATCATACAAGCTTAATTGAAGCATAAATCAAAAAAATCCCAAATTTGAAAAATTAGGGTTCATGTGAGATTACCTCAAATCCGAAGATTGAATGAACTAGGAAGAGATTTGTTCGGATGAAAAGAAAGAGCACGTAACGGGCTTCGATTGAAGCTAAAGAACACACAATTTGATGGAAATATGAAGAAGTTATGAAGGTTTGAAGATATTTTGAAAATGGGGAAGTTTTTTGGAGTTAGATGAAGAAGATGGAGAAAAAATGAAGAAATGGGGAAGAACCCCGATTTTGTTTTTGCAGAACGCGGGGCGAGTCGCCCCACGCCTGGGGCGAGTCGCCCGTGCGGAGCGAATCGCCCCGCGCGTCCAGAGCGCGCAACGCGCTCTGGACTCGTAGGGCGATTCGCCCCCCACCTCCTGAGGCGGGGAGACGAACTTTTCGAAAAAATGCGGTTTTAAAGTCCCCGAAAACCATTTTTCTCACAAAACACTCGAAAAATCTCACTCAAACATAACATAAGCACATACGACACAGAGACGAACAAATTCACATATGAAAAGCAAATTGTTCAAGAATGAATGCATGCAAAAAAGCAGTAAAGAAATAGATAAAAACTCCGGGTTGCCTCTTGGATAGCGCCATTGTTTAAAGTCTTTGACTCGACTCCTGTCTGCGCCTACCTTTTCTTCTTGAGGGTACTAGACTTTCCCTTCATGGATATCCTCCTCATGCCACGAACCTGTGAATAAGAATGAATATAGGCAGCAAGACCACAGTAGTGAGTAGTGTGAGAAGTATCAGGCGGATCAGATATCGCTCGCAACACATGTCGCTTGCCATCCACCTCAATAGTACAAGTCCTTCGGTAGATGTCCATCACGGAGCGTAGCTTAGTCAAGAACGTTCGTCCCAAGAGAATGACATCCCCCGTCCCAGGTGTAGACGCCGGCATAACTACAAAATTAGTGTATACAGAAGCTTCACCAATCTTGACCAATACATTCTTCACAACGCCTTCGGGTTTCACAAAGGATCCATCCGCCAGTTGCACAATAGCCTTATGCTCAGATAGTTTTCCAAGGCTACTCTTCTCGAACACATTCAAAGGGAGAACATTAGAGTAGGATCCCGTGTCTAGTGTGGCACGGACATCTTCAAGCTCACCAATCCCGACCTTAACATCGAAACTTTGAGGTAGTGGCTCGGGATCCTCTTGCTCCTCTTCACTCTCGTCAGAACTAAGGTCTTCTCTTCTTCCTTAGCCTGTGGAGGTTTTTCCTTCTTGCAACATTCGCACTTAGCAACCTTCTTGATGGTGATTTCAACAGGTAGTTCACCCGCCATGGTAATGGACATCGACTTCTCAGTGTTTCTATGCAGCTTGCCTTGTTCCCTACTTGCTCCTCGGTCGATCAACTCTTGCATCTTTTGTTGGGCAAACCTAGTGTTCTACCAACCTATCAAGTCTCTCTCTAGTCATCTCAGAATCTTCTTCATAACATTTGAGAAAACTTTGGGTGTGATCAACCATGTTTCGCAAGTTCTCCATCAGTTGAGCCGACTTCGACTTCGGTTGCTCTTTCGGAGCGGGGTTTTCGCAGTGGTCATTACCATAGTTAAGCCTACTACGGTCTTGGTTAGGACCATAAGTTTGGCTAGCCGGTGCATATCCTTGATTGTTTCGGTACCCTCTTCTCCAAAATCCACCTCGAGGATACCTACCGTCTTGTCCGTAGCTAGCTTCTTGAGTACCAAACTTCGTAGCAAAGGCTTCCTCTTCGCCTCCTTGAACCCAGTTGCCATCATCATATGCAAGCTCCGATCTACACATATGAGCTCCATGTCCATAGTTCTTGCATATTCGGCAAACTTCGTTTGAAACAGTTGTTCCAGTGGCGCTCTTGAGGACTTGTTTCAATTCGTTGGTAAAGCACTCGAACTGATCCCCATTCCCCCTATACATAGGGGCTTCTTGAGTCGGTGGAGCTTCAGGTCCACGTCTCCTAACCAACGCTCTTGGGTCCTTGAACTGCGAACCCTTAGAAAGCTTTTCGAAAACTGCCCAGACGGCTTCTGCGGTTTCCTCCCAAATATTGTCTCGGCATTGGAAATCCACCACTTGTTGGTTCTCGAAGGTTAGTCCATTGTAGAAGTGTTGGACTAGGTCAAAAAGTTCAAAACCATGGTGAGGGCAATTGTTCGTGAGATCTTGGAACCTCTCAAACGCGGTGTAGATGGTCTCATCATAGTCTTGTTTGAATCCAGTGATTTGCGCCTTGAGCGCGGTAGTCAAGGTGTGAGGGAAGTATTTTTCCATGAAAGTTGAAAAAACCTTCTCCCAAGTGTCCAGCGAGCCTGCTGGTAGAGAACTCAACCATGACTTGGCTCTGTCGCCAAGCCCCATAGCAAAAACCTTCATCCTCAACTCATCCGTTGTTATTTCAGCTCCGGGTCGTGGGAGTTGGTTGACGAAATCATCGATATCGTGCAAGTACCCCATCACATCTTCCCTTGCTAAGCCATAGAACCTCGGAAGTTGTTGGAATGCGTGGTTCTTGATTTCCAGAACTCGAGTTGCAGACGAAAGAATAATCGCCGGTCCCCTCATACGATGCTTGGAGGGATGAACCCATGCTTTCAGTGGTCTAGCTTCTGCCATTCCGTCGATTTCCTTGAAAAGACTGTGTAGAGATTCAGAGAAATCGGTATCCTCTATTTCCTCTAGTTCACGCCTTTGAAGTAGTCGCCTTCTTTGGTGGTAGACTCTGTCGATCTCAGCAATTGAATCAGCAAGCGGTGTTCCTCTAGATCGTGTATGTGGCATACACTATCTGTAACACACTAGGAAAGCAGTATCAGAGAGAGATTAAATAGGAAAACTAAAACTACTAGAATTAGGAATTGAATGCTGAAAATATAAACAAATTAAACAGAAAAAAGGAGTATAGTCCCCGGCAGCGGCGCCAATTTGATGATGCACGGATTGTTGTGTTCCAACGTATCAATGAAATAAATTTATTATTTAGCCAAAGGCAATTCACAACTACAACGAAAACCGTAGTGTAGCAGTAGAATAACCTCGAGTGTCGATCTCTAAGGACTAAAACTAGCTTTATCTAATCTAATTTAGAATATAAAATAGCAGACGATTTAGCAAAGTTTTTTCTTAACAGATAATGGAGATTGGTGATAGTATGGTCCTTCAAAGCATAACGGGTTAATAATCATGCGTAAATTCCTCGGTCTTGCATGGAGATCTTTGATCAATGAATTGTCCAGTTGTAATTATCAAACACTACGAAGATAAAGATTTAGATAGGTCGAAGACCAATGAATTGTCCAATTGTGTGCAATAATTAATCAGCCATACGAAGATAGAGATTTAGATAGATCAAAGAAATAAAGCAATAACACAGAGTATAATGCGCGATATAGCCATTAGCATAATTATCAATCCTTCGCTAAGAATTCACATACTATCACCAACGAGAAGTTTAGCTACTCATAGTTGTCATGCAATCAACAGAAATCATGGAAGAAAACATGTTGAAAGATATATAAAAATAAGTAGAAAAACTGTAAGATACAATGTTACCGAAGATTGTCAGTCTCCGAAGAATCGCGATCTTACAAGTTCCAAACTGCTATGAAAAAGTATCTCCTAAGCTATGAACCCCCAGAACAGGCTCTGGGAAGTTCCTACCTAAAACTACAGAGAAAGGTGAGAGAAAAGGTTTGGAAAAGTATGAAAAACGGAGAAAAATTGAGCAACTATATATAGGCTTCGAATTTGTGTGGGGCGAAGGGCCCCACACACCGGGCGAGTCGCCTGGTGTGGGGCGATTCGCCCCACATCCCGGGCGATTCGCCCGGGAGTATTTTTCGGGAATTTACGCGTTTTTGACGCGTTTTTGGATTTCTTCCCCTTTTCGGACTCGGTTTCTGACTTCTAGTGGCCTTCTAACCTCCAGATTCGACCCCTAGACTTCAAATCCTATCCGGAAACCTTCAGATACTCCAAATAGGCTTCTGGAACACCAATTCCTTGTCAACTTCAATATAATTGCCCAGAAAACCTCGTTTTTCAACCAAAACCTGTAAAATAAAAACTAAAGGGAAACGTGACACTATTCTAATAAAATGCATTAAAATATAGTTAAATTAACATAGAGGATAGCTAAAATAGGTGAAAAAGGCTCAAAAGAGAGTGTAAAATACACATTCATCAATTGCATGACAACTATGAGTAGCTAAACTTCTCGTTGGTGATAGTATGTGAATTCTTAGCGAAGGGTTAATAATTATGCTAATGGCTATATCGCGCATTATATTCCGTGTTATTGCTTTATTTCTTTGATCTATCTAAATCTCTATCTTCGTATTGTTGATTAATTATTGCACACAATTGGACAATTCATTGGTCTTTGACCTATCTAAATCTATATCTTCGTAGTGTCTGATAGTTACAACTGGACAATTCACTGATCAAAGATCTCCATGCAAAACCGAGGAATTTATGCATGATTATTAACCCGTTATGCTTTGAAGGACCATATTATCACCAATCTCCATTATCTGTTAAGAAAAACCTTTGCTAAATCATCTGCTGTTTTATATTCTCATATTAGATTTGATAAAGCTAGTTATAGTCCTTAGAGATCGACACTCGAGGCTATTCTACTGCTACACTACGGTTTTCGTTGTAGTTGTGAATTGCCTTTGGCTAAATAACAAATTTATTTGATACGTTGGACCCGACATCCACACGTTCATCACGATTACAAAAGCTGAAAAATAATGCAACACTTTGCTAAAACTGCTTTTGGCTTGCTTGGACCTTCTTTTGCTTTTTGGGGTCTTATTCTTTTTTTCCTTCTTCTTTTTTTTCTTTTCTTTTTCCAGATTCTGTAATTTTTATCTTTTTTTTCTTTTTTCCTTTTATAGCCAACAGTAGCACAATGAAAGTACAATGAAAGTAAATAACAATGACACTACAACGACCTCCCCAAACCTATTCGAAAGAATAGGTTGGAGCACAAACTTACAAGAAAAAATAAAAGCAGACTGAACATGACTCAACAAGACGAAAAACAAGTCATAATAAAGGTAACCCCCCCCCCCCCAAACCTATTCGTTAGAATAGGTTTCAAACAAATGATCACACACCTCACTCTACCTCCTTCCTAGGCATTTATCAATCTCAAAAAACAAGGTGAAGACTTGTTGCCTCTTAGATACATAATTATACGGGAATACAACCAAAGACTCTAACATGCAACAATTTATAAGGCCTTCGCGAACCGCAGTAGGGAAAACACCACATAGTGATGTCGAGACTACCAAGTTTAACTAGTGCACATACAAATATGACAAACCAAGCGAGATAAACCTCAAACTATTCCATAGAGATGCAATGTATGGGCAATAGTCATAAACACTTAGTCTATGCAATAAAAACTTTCAAAAAATTTGGAAATAAACTCCACAGAACATCATGCAAAGACTAGACTATGGATGAATGCATACGAACAATCCAAATCCTAAGAAAGCGGTAAACGTGCAAACAAAGGTTTTCACGAGTGATCATAAGAAGAATAAGTTATAGAAATACACATCGATAACCCCCCCCCCCTCCAAACTTGAACTTCGTCATTCGTCCCGAACGTCGAAAGTGGATATGAGGTAAGAGCTAGACGTATACCTGTAACCTGTATTACTCAAGGAAACTCGTGAGAAACCAAAACGGGTGATAAAAAGGGTAAAAGGGTCGATACGGTTGCATTCGCGGGTGATTTGCGGTGTCCTGGGTCAAATCCGGGCACCCGGGTCACTAGCGCACCGCCCCATGTGGGGTGGTCCGCCTGGGGTGCCCAGGGGGCGCCCAGGCCCCTGCCCCTCCCGGGCGCACCGCCCCGGGTGTGGGGCGGTCCGTCTGGGAGTGGCAGAACGCCCGGGCATTCTGCCCTTCCCGGGCGCACCGCCTCGGGTGTGGGGCGGTCCGCCTGGGAGCGGCAGAAAATGCCCAGGCGTTCTGCTGCTCCCAGGCGCACCGCTCTGTGTGGGGCGGTCCACCCGGGAGCTGCAGACTCCTGGTCCTCGTTGTGTCCCTCCGAATACGAAAAATATGAACCTTTTACCTATGTTATCACCAAAAACATACTCTAACACAAATGGAAAAACACTAAAGACTCAAAAAATATGCATGCAATGCAAGAAAGCGATAAAACTCCGGGTTGCCTCCCGGAAAGCACCATTGTTTATTAGTCTCTGACTCGACTTCTTCATCTCCTTCAGCTCCTACCCGGATGGGTACTAGCCTTCCCCCTCATGGATCTCTTCCTCATACCTAGTACCTGAGAATGAGAATGAACAAACGCAGCAAGGCCAATAAAACTTATGGGGTGAGAAGCATTAAAGCGTGGGCTAGGATCAGAAATGGCCTGCAACACATGTTGCTTGCCATCCACCTCAATAGTGCAAGTTCACCGATAGATGTCGATTGCAGAGCGCAATTTGGTCAAGAAAGTTCTTCCCAAGAGAACCACATCACTCATCCCAGGTGTTGATGCCGACATCACAATGAAATTGGTGTAAACAGAAGCGTCACCAATCTTTATCAACACATTCTTCACTATGCCTTCCGGTCGTACAAAGGTTCCATCTGCCAGCTGCACAATGGCCTTATGTTTCGCGAGCTCTCCCAGACCACTCTTCTCGAACACATTCATTAGAAACACATTAGAGTATGCTCTCGTATCAAGTGTAGCGCGGACACCATCGAGGCTACCAATCCAAACCTTAACATCAAAGCTATCAGGAATTGGTTCAGGATCGTTAGGTTCTTCATCACTTACCTCGAATCCAAGCCCTTTATCTTCCTCCTTGGCCAATGGAGGCTCGTCTTGTGCACTACACTTGCACGCAACAACTTGCTTAATGGTGATTTCCACCTGAAGATCTCCCACCAAGGTGATCGACATGGACCTCTCATTGTTACTAGGCAACTTCCCCTGATCCCTACTAGCTCCACGGTCTATCAACTCTTGCATCTTCTGGTGTGCAAGCTTAGTACTAGCTTCCAGCTGATCTAGACGAGCACTTGTCTTCTCCGAATCCTCCTTGAATCTCTTCAGAAATCCTTGGGTGAAATCTACCAATTTCTGTAATTTATCCAAGAGAGTAGCAGACTTGGATTGAGATGCTTCGGCAGGATTTCCACAATGGTCGTTTCCATAGTTGACGAACGTCGAATTTGTCAGATTCTAGTTAATCAAATAAAATTGTATTTAGCCAAAGGCAATTCACAAATACAACGAAAACCGTAGTGTAGCAGTAGAATAACCTCGAGTGTCGATGTCTAAGGACTATAACTAGCTTTATCTAATCTAACTTAAGAATATAAAATCAACAGACGACTTAGCAAAGGTTTTTCTTAGCAGATAATGGAGATTGGTGATAGTATGGTCATTCAAAGCATAACAGGTTAATAATCATGCATAAATTCCTCGGTCTTGCATGGAGATCTTTGATCAATGAATTGTCCAATTGTGTTCCATAATTATTCAACACTACGAAGATAGAGGTTTTAGATAGATCAAAGAAATAAAGCAATAACTCAGAGTATAATGCGCGATATAACCATTAGCATAATTATTAACCCTTCGCTAAGAAATCACATACTATCACCAACGAGAAGTTTAGCTACTCATAGATGTCATGCAATCAACAGAAATCATACCACGAATGAATGAAAACATGATGAAAGATATATAAATATAAATAGAAAAATTGTAAGATACAATGTTACCGAAGGTTGTCAATCACCGAAGAATCGCGATCTTACAAGCTCCAAATTGCTAAGAAAAAGTATCTCCTAAGCTAAGAACCCCCAGAACAGGCTCTGGAGAATTCCTACCTAAAACTACTGAGAAAGTTGAGAGAAAAGGTCTGGGAAAGTATGAAAAATGGAGAAAACTGAGCACCTATATATAGGCATTCGGCAGGTGTGGGGCGAAGGGCCCCACACACCGGGCGATTCGCCTTGTGTGGGGCGATTCGTCCCACGTCCCGGGCGATTCGCCCGGGAGTGTTTTTCGGCCAGATACGCATTTTCAACGCGTTTTTGGATTTCTTCCCCTTTTCAGACTCGGTTTTTGCCTTCTAGTGACCTTTTAGCCTTCAGACTCGACCCCTAGACTTCAAATCCTATCCGAAATCTTTCAGATACTCCAATTAGGCCTTCGGAACACCAATTCGTTGTCTACTTCAATATAATTGCCCGGAAAACCTCGTTTTTCACCCAAAACCTGTAAAATACAAACTAAAGGGAAACGTGACACTATTCTAATAAAATGCGCTAAAATACAGCTAAATTAACATAGAGGATAGCTAAAATAGGTGAAAAAGACTCAAATGAAAGTGTAAAATACACATTCATCAAACTCCCCAAACCGAACCTTTGCTTGTCCTCAAGCAACTAAGCTAGACTCTAATGCAAAAAACAATGCAACACAAAAAATGGAGTCTCATGCCAAATCAAATGAACCAATCTATTGAATCTATCAAAAAACATATGAACAAAAACCATACAAATCATAACATGAATATAGGTTGAAGAATGCCTCGATTGACTCATACACATTCACATAAGCACTTATGTCAAGACAAGATAGTCTCTCGTAACATTCTCTACCTAGACCTAGTCAGTGACGACGTAATGAAACATGTTAGAATACGAATGGTTGTCCCGTGCTTATGAAACTGAGGACTTACTACTGTTCACCAAGTTAAGACTTTTCCTCAAAGAGGTCGAACCAATACTGGCTCTCATCAAACGAAGGAGGGTTCCCTAAAAAAGATAACACTCCCCTATTCTACCCATCTCTCAAGCAAAGCTTTAAGCTATTCACCACTTCCTGAATGGCAGGACGAGGGTGGTCTAGAATAGATGACACTTAAACAAAAAACAAAAATTACAACACGATTACGAACATTACAAGAATTCGAAAATGAGACACAACCTTTTGCTAAACTGCTTTTTGGCTCTCTTTTTTAGGACCCTTCTTTGCTTTTTTGGGGTCTTTTCTTTTTTTTCTTTTTTTTTTCTTTTCCAGTTTTTTTTCCTTTTTTTTTCTGGAATTTTTCTTTTTCTCTTTTTTTTTCGAATTTTTTTTAGCCAGCAGTAGCACAACGAAAAAGAAACAAAAAATGACACACAAACGACTTCCCCAAACCTATTCGAAAGAATAGGTTGGAGTACAAACTTTACGAAAAAGGAAAATAAACTCACAACACAAAATTGAAAAACGAAAAACAAGTCTAATGATCGTGTAACCCCCTCCCCAAACCTATTCGAAAGAATAGGTTGCAAACAAAGGATCACACAACCTCACACTACCTCCTTCCTAGGCATTTAGCAATCTCAAAGCAAGGTGAAGACTTGTTGCCTCTTAGGTACATAATTACTCGGGAAAACAACCGTAAGACCCTAACATGCATCATCCTATTATAAAGGCCTTCGTGAACCGCAATAGAGAAAACACCACTAAGTGATGTCGAGACTACCAAGCTTAACTAAATGCAATACATAAATGTGACAAGCCAAGCGGGAAAAACCTCAAACAAATTCATAGAGATGAAGCATATGATTAATGGCATAATTAGTTGATCTACCCAATAAAAAAGTTCAAAAAATTTGGCAATAAACTCCACATAAAACATGCAAGACTATCCTAGGATGAATGTAGTGTATGCAACCTAAAAACTAAGAAAGCAGTAAACGTGCAAATGCAAATGCGAAGGATTTCACGAGTTTATCATAAGCAAAACAAGTATAGAGATAACCAGCGATAATCCCCCCCCCCCCAAACCTGAACGTCGTCGCTCGTCCCGAACGTCGAAAGTGGATTCAAGGTGAGAGCTAATACTTGTATAAGTGACCTATAATACTCAATCAAACTCGTGAGAAAACAAAACGACAAAACACACTAACCTTTAGTGGAGGCGGTAAGGGTAAGCTCAAGGTGATCAACCTCCCTTTGATCACTAGATATCTCGAAGTATGGCTTCACCGCTGGCCATTCACCTTGAAGGTATTGCCCGTCTTTGGATCAAAGAGTTTTACAGCTCCATGGGGAGCTACTTCGATAATTTCGTACGGTCCATCCCAACGAGTACGGAGCTTTCCAGGAAATAGTCGAAGGCGAGAATTAAATACCAAAGCTTTTTGTCCAGGAATCAATTCCTTACGTACTATACCACGATCATGATACCTCTTAGTACGTTCCTTGTAGATCTTGGCATTTTCATAAGCACCTAGTCGTAATTCATCAAGCTCATCTAGTTGCAACAATCGTTCCTCGCCAGCTTTTCCCATATCAAGATTGAGTGATTTTATAGCCCAATATGCCTTGTGTTCCAGTTCTACGGGAAGATGACATGCTTTCCCATACACAAGTCTGTACGGAGTGGTTCCGATCACCGTCTGTAGCTAGTCCTGTATGCCCAAAGTGCATCATTCAATTTTCCTGCCCAATCTTTCCTACTAGGCTTCACTACTCGCTCCAGGATCTTCTTAATTTGACGGTTGCTGACTTCGACTTGACCCGATGTCTGTGGGTGATATGGCGTAGCGATACTATGGTGGACACTGTATCTCTTAAGCATGGAGGCAAAGGTTCTATTGACGAAGTGTGACCCTCCATCACTGATGATTGTCCTAGGGCACCCAAATCTAGAGAATATTACCTCCTTCAAGAACTTCATAACAACTGCGCCGTCATTTGTTTTTGTAGGAATTGCCTCCACCCATTTAGTCACATAATCCACCGCAACAAGAATGTATACATAGCCTCCACTTGATGGAAATGGTCCCATGAAATCAATGCCCCATACGTCGAAAGGTTCGACCACTAGATTCCCTTGAAGGGGCATTTCGTCTTTCTTGCCAATATTACCACCTCGTTGACATGGGTCACAATTTTTCGCAAAAATTCGAGCATCTCGGTATATTGTTGGCCAGAAAAATCCTGCTTGCAGTACCTTGCGAGCTGTTTTCAAGCCACTATAGTGTCCCCCACAATTAAGCTCATGGCAATGACTCAACACACTTTGTTGCTCTTCTTGTGGCAGGCATCTCCTTAGAATCCCATCAGCTCCTTCTTTGAATAGATGCGGATCATCCCATATGTAAGTCCTGCAACGCTTGGCAAGAGCTCTCTTGTTTGAGGCTGAAAAGTTAGTGGGGCAAACATTCATAGCCAAATAGTTTACAATATTTGCATACCATGGCTCTTCATTAGCCTTCATTAAGTTCTCATCAGGGAGGTCCTCATTGATGGGTGTCGAATCAACAGGGATATTAGGTATTCTAGATAAATGATCTGCTACTAAATTCTCCCTACCAGCTCTATCCACTATGGTCAAATCAAAGTCTTGCAGCAAAAGGACCCAACAGATTAATCTAGGCTTAGAATCTTGCTTTGCTATCAAATGTCTCAAAGCAGCAAGATCAGTATGGACATTCACAGGATGACCAATTAAATAAGACCTAAACTTTTGTAAAGCAAAGACAACAGCTAAAAATTCCTTTTCAGTAGTTGTATAGTTAACTTGCGCAGAGTCTAGAGTCTTAATAACATAATAAATCACACGATACTGCTTATCAACTTTTTGGCATAAAACAGCACCCATAGCAAAATTCGAAGCATCACACATAATCTCAAAAGGAAGACTCCAGTCAGGCGGCACAACAATGGGAGCAGAAACAAGCTTTTCCTTAAGGGTATTAAAAGCAACTAAGCATTCATTAGAGAAATGGAAAACCACATCTTTTGCAAGCAAGCTACTTAAAGGTTTAGCAATTTTTGAAAAATCTTTAATAAACCTCCTATGAAACCCTACATGGCCAAGTAAAGATTGCAATTCTTTCACACAAGTAGGTGGGGGAAGTTTTTCAATGATTTCGATCTTAGCCTTGTCTACCTCAATACCTCTTTCAGAAACTACATGTCCTAGAACAATGCCTTCTCTAACCATGTAATGACTTTTCTCCCAGCTTAAGGTCAAATTGCATTCAATGCACCTTTTCAAAACAAGATCTAATCGTTGCAAGCATTCATCAAACGAATCACCAAAAAGGAAAAAATCATCCATGAAAACTTCAACAAACTTAGTTACCATGTCAGAGAAAACAGAAAGCATGCACCTTTGAAAAGTGGCGGGAGCGTGCATAGTCCAAATGGCATCCTCCTATAGGCAAATGTTCCGAATGGGAAAGTGAATGTCGTCTTCTCCTGATCCTCCGGTGCAATCGGAATCTGGTAGAAACCTGACAAACCATCAAGAAAACAATAAAATTTCCGCCCCGCAAGGCGGTTTAGCATGTCATCTATAAATGGTAAAGGGAAGTGGTCTTTCTTAGTGGCGGCATTTAATCTTCTATAGTCAATGCACATCCGCCATCCAGTGGTCTTCCTAACCGGTACCAACTCTCCCTTCTCATTCTCTTCCACCGTGACTCCTGATTTCTTAGGAACTACATGTACCGGGCTCACCCATCGACTATCAGGAATGGGGTAAATCATATCGGCATCTAGCAACTTGATCACTTCTTTCTTTACCACCTCTTGCATGGCCGGATATATCCTTCGCTGAGGTTACCTAACGGGTTTGGCATCTTATTCTAGAGTGATGTTGTGCACACACCGTGTAGGGATAATTCCTTTGATATCACCAATCCCCCATCCTATAGCTGCAGAATTTTCTTTCAATACTTCAATCAGCCTACTTTCTTCATCGTTGGAGAGATGTGAGGAGACTATTACAGGCTTCTTCTGATTTTCTCCTAAGTACACATACTTGAGGTGCGCAGGAAGTGGTTTCAATTCTAAGCTAGGCTCTTCAGGAAATCTACTTTCTTCCTCTTCTTCATCTAAAGGTTCAAGTACCTCCTCTCCTGCGGGAATTTCTGGGGTGCTATCCATTATTTCAACTAGTTCCCTTGCTTCCTCGGTCATGTAGCACGTCTCAGTTTGCATGGTTAGTGCCTCCTCAAGTGGTTCACGATTATCATGGTAATGACGAAATTCGGAAATCACGGAATCATAGCAATCGACAAAATTTAACTCTTCCGCGACTTCCTTATCTCCGATGCTACATCCTACCAACTCAATCTTCTCGCCTATTATCTCCATGGTTATTTTCTTGCCCTTAAGTTCAAGGAATGTGTTGGTAGTCGCCATGAATGGTCTCCCAAGTAGTACCACGTGCTCGCGAATATGGCTCTTCCCCTCGTCTGCAGACTTCATTACTACAAAATCAGCTGGGATTATCAATTTGTCCACCTTCACAAGGATGTCTTCTATTATCCCGACCGGCCTCTTCACACTTTGGTCCGCCATTTGGACGACCATATCAGTTGGTGTCAATTCTCCGAGATCCAGGGCCTTCGTGGTCCGACCGTTCCCCAAAGCGATGTTGATGATGAAACTTCCAGGATCTTTTTTCTTCACGGGTAATCCGGCAATTGAGTTAACCGTTTCAACCCCATTCACTTCCTTTCCTGAAGTAACCCTTTTGTTCTTTATCTCACGAAAGAATTTCGTATAAGCCGGAATGTTTTGGATTAACTCCAAGAGAGGTACATTGACTTCCACTTTACAGAGGCGTTGGAATAGGGGTGACTCTCGAATATCCTTCTTGGTTGGCTTGATCCGACTTGGGAATGGTACATGTGGCTTTGGAGGCACATATGGATTAGAAGATTTGTGAAGTTCCCCTGGCGTAGGAGTTCCTACGTCGACTTCATCATCACCTATGTCTTCCACAGATGGTCTTGGTTCATCATTCCTTCCCGGAACTTCTTGAGGTTCTTTGGAACTTTCGCTAACCTCTTGTTCTGTGCTTGGTCCTGTATTTTCGGTCCGAGTAGATTCAACCTGTTTAGGACGCACGAAGTTAGGAATTTTGGTCATCTTGCCTCCACGGAGTAGTAGATTCACCTCTTCGCACTCATTCTCCTCGGTAGTAACATTTGGAAGTGGCTCGGGATCAGTTTCAGGTGTCACATCGGGGGAACTGGGTCGTCCAATTCCCTGGAGTTGGGGGGCAATTCGCCCCCCACTTCTAGGGGGGCGTCTTCGACTGCTTTTCCGCACTTTCCACACTTTAGCAGGTGATGAATGTGAATTTACACTTTCATTCGAGTCTTTTTCACCTATTTTAGCTATCCTCTATGTTAATTTAGCTATATTTTAATGCATCTTATCAGAATAGTGTCACGTTTCCCTTTAGATTTTATTTTACAGGTTTTGGTTGAAATTCGAAGATTTCCGGGCAATTATATTAAAGTTGACAAGGAATTGGTGTTCCAGAAGCCTATTTGGAGTATCTGAAGGTTTCCGGATAGGATTTGAAGTCTAGGGGCCGAATCTGGAGGTTAGAAGGCTACTAGAAGTCAGAAACCGAGTCCGAAAAGGGGAAGAAATCCAAAAACGCGTCGAAAACACGGAATTCCGCGAGAAAAACTCGGGGGCGAACCGCCCCGTGATATTTCGGGGCCTATATATAGTTGCTCAGTTTTCTCCGAAAATCATATCTTTCCAAACCTACTTTCTCACCTCTCTCTATAGTTTTAGGTAGGAACTTCCCGGGGCCTGTCCTGGGAGTTCCGTAGCTTAGGGGATACTTTTTCATAGCGGATTGGAGCTCGTAGGATCGCAATTCTTCGGAGATTGACAACCTTCGGTAACTTGTATCTTACAGTTTAATCTACTTATTTTATATATCTTTCAATATGTTTTCTTCTATGATTTCTATTGATTGCATGCCTATTATGAGTAGCTAAACTTATCGTTGGTGGTAGTATGTGAATTCTTAGCGAAGGGAAGATAATCATGCTAATGGCTATATCGCGCATTATACTCCGTGTCATTGCTTTATTTCGTTGATCAGGCACATCCTAAATTCTCGTATGTTGTATTAATTATTATGCACAATTGGACACTTGTCGACCATCAGACCAATTATCTTCGTAGTGTTGAATAATTACGGAACACATTAGGACAATAGTGATTGACTTGTCAGACCAATTATCTTCGTAGTGCTTGATATTTGCAACAGGACACTAGATTGATTCAAAGATCTCTATGCAAGACCGAGGAATTTATGCATGATTATCGACCCGTTATGTTAAGAAGGACCATACTATCACCAATCTCCATTATCTGTTAGAAAAAACCCTTTTGCTATCTTTCTGCTGTTTATATTCTCTTATTAAATAGATAAAGCTAGTTATAGTCCTGAGAGAACGACACTCGAGTCATTCTACTGCTACACTACGGTTTTCGTTGTAGTTGTGGATTGCCTTTGGCTAATTACAAATTTATTTGCTTGAATTCGGAGCACGACATCCGCACGTTCATCAAATTGGCGCCGCTGACGGGGACTATACTCCTTTTTTCTGTTTAATTTGTTTATATTTTCAGCATTCAATTCCTAATTCTATTAGTTTTAGTTTTCCTATTTAATCTATCTCTGATACTCCTTTCCTAGCTTGTCACAGATATTCAGGTCTTGTGATGGCTCGCCCACTTTTGAAATCATGGTTCAACCCAACAAAGCACTCATGAGAGGTCCAACTATTGTTCTTTCTACTGCAACTCGAGATTTGGAAATCAAAAGTTGCATGTACCAGCAACTCCCGAGGTTCTATGGGTTGGCTAGGGAAGATGTTATGGGATACCTTAATGATATTGACGACTTTATCAACAATCTTCCAAGGCCCGGAGCAGGGATAACGGACGATGATCTAAGGATGAAGGTTTTTGCTTTGGGGCTTGGTGATAAAGCCAAGGCATGGTTAGGCTCTCTAGAAGCCGGATCACTAGACTCCTGGGACAAGGTGTATTATGCTTTTATGGAGAAATACTTTCCTCACACATTGACTACCGCGCTTAAGGCGCAAATCACAGGATTCAAACATGACTATAATGAGACCATCTACATCGCTTTCGAGAGGTTCAAGGACCTCATGCACAAGTGCCCTCACCATGGTTTTGAACTTTCTGATCTTGTCCAGCACTTCTACAATGGACTCACATATGAGAGTCAACAGGTGGTGGATTTCCAATGCCGTGGTACTATCTGGGAAGAGACCGCCGAGGATGTGTGGGCGTGTTTCGAAAGGCTTGCTAAAGGATCTCAATCCAAGGATCCAAGAGCAATGGTTAGAAGGCAGGGACCTGAGGCCCCACCAAACCAGGAGATCCCAATGCATGAAGTGAATGGTGTGAGTGGCGATAGGTTCGAAGGTTTCGCCAATCAGATGAGGCAAGCTCTAAGTGGCCTAATCGGAACTTCTCTCTCCAACGAGGTATGTAGGGTGTGCAAGAATTATGGGCATGGGGCTCATATGTGTAGATCAGATCTAGCACGAGAAGATGTTCACTTGAGAAACCATAGTAATCCTACTCCTAAGGACGAAGCATCTACATCCAAGTCAGCAACTCTCTTGGATAATTTACAGAAATTGGTGGATTTCACCCAAGTGTTTTGAAGAGATACGAGGAGGATTCGGCAAAGATCAATGCTCGTCTGGATCAATTGGAAGCTAGAGCTAGTAGAGAGCAAGGGAAGTTACATAGCAGCACTGAGGGGTCCATGTCGATCAACTTGGTGGGAGATCAACCAGTGGAAATCACCATTAAGCAAGTTGCTAATTGCGAGTGTTGCAAGGATGAAAAGCCTCCACTAGCCAAGGAAGAAGAGAAGGACCTTGGTACTGATGAGAGTGGAAAGAAGCAAGAGAATCCCGAGCCACTCCCTCAAAGTTTCGATGTTAAGGTCGGAATTGGCGAACTTGAAGATGTCCGTGCCACACTAGACACGGGATCTTACTCGAACGTGATCCCTTTGAATGTGTTTGAGAAGAGTAACCTTGGAAAACTATCTGACCATAGGGCTATTGTGCAACTGGCGGATGGATCCTTTGTGAGACCCGAAGGCGTTGTGAAAAATGTATTGGTCAAGATTGGTGAAGCATTTGTATACACCGATTTTGTAGTTATGCCGGCGTCTGCACTTGGAACGGGGGATGTCATTCTTTTGGGACGAACGTTCTTGACTAAGCTACGCTCCGTGATGGACATCTGCCAAAGAACTTGCACTATTGAAGTGGAAGGCAAGCAACATGTGTTGCAAGCCATATCTGATCCACCTGATCCGCCTGATAATTCTTTCACTACTCACTATTGTGGTCTTGCAGCCTATATTCTTTCTTATTCACAGGTTCGTGGCACGGAGAGGAGATCGATGAAGGGGAAGTCTAGTACCCGCAGAAAGAAGAGATAGGCGCGGACAGGAGTCGAGTCAAAGACTTTAAACAATGGCGCTATCCGGGAGGCAACCCGGATATTTTATCGCTTTCTTTACCGCTTTAGATTTTATCTCACGAGTTTGATTGAGTATTATAGGTCACTTATACAAGCATTAGCTCTCACCTTGGATCCACTTTCGACGTTCGGGACGAGCGACGACGTTCAGGTTTGGGGAGGAGGTTATCGCTGGTTATCTCTATACTTATCTTACTTATGATAAACTCGTGAATTTTTTTGCATTTGCACGTTTACTGCTTTCCTAGGATAGTCTTGCATGTTTTATATGGAGTTTATTGCCGATTTTTTTGAACTTTTTTATTGGGTAGATCAACCAACTATGCCATTAATCGTATGCTTCATCTCTATGAATTTGTTTGAGGTTTTTCTCGCTTGGCTTGTCACATTTATGTATTGCACTTAGTTAAGCTTGGTATTCTCGACATCACTTAGTGGTGTTTTCTCTACTGCGGTTCACGAAGGCCTTTATAATAGGATGATGCATGTTAGGGTCTTATGGTTGTTTCCCGAGTAATTATGTACCTAAGAGGCAACAAGTCTTCACCATGCTTTGAGATTGCTAAATACCTAGGAAGGAGGTAGTGTGAGGTTGTGTGATCCTTTGTTTATAACCTATTCTTCCGAATAGGTTTGGGGAGGGGGTTACACCATCATTAGACTTGTTTCTGTTTTTCATTTTCGTATCGTGAGTTTGTTTTTCTTTTTCCGTGAATTTTGTACTCCAACCTATTCTTTCGAATAGGTTTGGGGAAGTCGTGTGAGTCATTTTATTTCTCTTTTTGTTATGCTACTGCTGGCTAAAAAAATGAAATCGAAAAAAAATAGGATGATGCAAATTCCAGAAAAAAGAGAAAAAGAAAAAGAAAAAAAGAATCTGGAAAGAAAAAAGAAAAAAAGAAAAGACCCCAAAAAAGCAAAGAAGGGTCCAAAAAAGGAAGCCAAATAGCAGTTTAGCAAAGTGTTGAGTCTTATTTTTCATTTTTTGTAATGTTCGTAATCGTGTTGTAATTTTCTATTTTTTATCCTTTTTGTCTTAAGTGTCATCTGTTCTAGACCACCCTCGTCCTGCCATTCAGGAAGTGGTGAATAGCTTAAGACTTTACTTGAGAGATGGGTAGAATAGGGGAGTGTTATCGTTTATAGGGAACCCTCCTTCGTTTGATGAGAGCCAGTACTGGTTCGACCTCTTTTGAGGAAAAGTCTTAACATGGTGGAACAGCAGTAAGTCCTCAGTTTCATAGGCACGGGGCAACCATTCGTATCTTAGCATGCTTCATTACGTCGTCACTGACTAGGTCCAGGTAGAGAATGTTACGAGAGACTATCTTGTCTTGACATAAGTGCTTATGTGGGTGAGTATAAGTCAATCGAGGTATTCTTCAACCTATATTCATGCTTTGATTTATATGGTTTTTGTTCATATGTTTTTTGTTAAATTCAGTAGATTAGTTCATTTAATTTGGCATGAGACTCCATTTTGTGTGTTGCATGATTTTTGTATTAGAGTCTAGCTTAGTTGCTTGAGGACAAGCAAAGGTTCGGTTTGGGGAGTTTGATGAATGTGAATTTTACACTTTCGTTCGAGTCTTTTTCACCTATTTTAGCTATCCTCTGTGTTAATTTAGCTATATTTTAATGCATTTTATTAGAATAGTGTCACGTTTCCCTTTAGATTTTATTTTACAGGTTTTGGTTGAAATTCGAAGATTTCCGGGCAATTATATTGAAGTTGACAAGGAATTGGTGTTCCAGAAGCCTATTTGGAGTATCTGAAGGTTTCCGAATAGGATTTGAAGTCTAGGGGCCGAATCTGGAGGTTAGAAGGCTACTAGAAGTCAGAAACCGAGTCCGAAAAGGGGAAGAAATCCAAAAACGCGTCGAAAACGCGGAATTCCGCGAGAAAAACTCGGGGGCGAACCGCCGTGGAGCTGGGGCGAACCGCCCCGTGATATTTCGGGGCCTATATATAGTTGCTCAGTTTTTTCCGAAAATCATATCTTTCCAGACCTACTTTCTCACCTCTCTCTATAGTTTTAGGTAGGAACTTCCCGGGGCCTGTCCTGGGAGTTCCGTAGCTTAGGGGATACTTCTTCATAGCGGATTGGAGCTCGTAGGATCGCAATTCTTCGGAGATTGACAACCTTCGGTAACTTGTATCTTACAGTTTAATCTACTTATTTTATATATCTTTCAATATGTTTTCTTCTATGATTTCTATTGATTGCATGCCTATTATGAGTAGCTAAACTTATCGTTGGTGGTAGTATGTGAATTCTTAGCGAAGGGAAGATAATCATGCTAATGGCTATATCGCGCATTATACTCCGTGTCATTGCTTTATTTCGTTGATCAGGCACAACCTAAATTCTCGTATGTTGTATTAATTATTATGCACAATTGGACACTTGTCGACCATCAGACCAATTATCTTCGTAGTGTTGAATAATTACGGAACACATTAGGACAATAGTGATTGACTTGTCAGACCAATTATCTTCGTAGTGCTTGATATTTGCAACAGGACACTAGATTGATTCAAAGATCTCTATGCAAGACCAAGGAATTTATGCATGATTATCGACCCGTTATGTTAAGAAGGACCATACTATCACCAATCTCCATTATCTGTTAGAAAAAACCCTTTTGCTATCTTTCTGTTGTTTATATTCTCTTATTAAATAGATAAAGCTAGTTATAGTCCTGAGAGAACGACACTCGAGTCATTCTACTGCTACACTACGGTTTTCGTTGTAGTTGTGGATTGCCTTTGGCTAATTACAAATTTATTTGCTTGAATTCGGAGCACGACATCCGCACGTTCATCAGCAGGCTAAGCTCCTTGATAAGTTGCTCAGTTACTTCGACTGCTTCAAAAGCCTTTTAGATGCGAAGATTATTTTCAGCTTGCCGTTCGTGTGCTATCTCGAAAACACTCTCAATGGCTTTAATCCCTGCGTAAAACGCAAGTTCCTCCTCTTCACTGATATCTTCGTCTTCAGAATATCCTTCGTATAAGCCGTCAGTTTCGCCCCGATTTGAATGTATGTTGGTGACTTGACTCGCCATTATCTTCTCGGATTGTGCAGATCCATTGGCGTACTTTAGAAAGACCTTCTTTGCCTCTTCAACTGTACATTCTTCTAAACCTCCACACATCCCATCCACTTGAAGCCTAACATCATCACGTAGTCCACCAACAAAAAACCAAATCAGCTCCCCGTCGTCGAAACGGTGGTGGGGGCACTCACGTTTATACAACTCAAAACATTCATAGGTGTCACCGAACCGCTCGTATTCTCCTTGCTTGTAGTGTTCGATCCGATTCCGCAGTGCAATCGTCTCATGGTAAGGCATGAAACGTTCCAAGAACTCCTCTACTACTTGGCTCCAGGTCCTCAGTGATCCTGGTGCTAACCTTGCTATCCAAATCCTCGGTTCATATCCCAAAGCAAAAGGAAATAATTTCCTACATAATTGATCCTCGGTGAACCCCTTTGCTGGAACTTTTGCTATTTCCTCTTCATACGACCTGATGAAGCTTAACGGATTCATCCCCACTCCATCTTCGAACCTCGGTATCCTTCTCACTATAGAACTCGTTACCTCATACCCCGATAACTCTTCTTCCAAGTATATAGCTGATCCTTTCTTGACTTGCGAGAACGTAGGTGTCAAGCGAGCTTTTAAGGTCGTCATACCTGGAAATCTGGGACAGGAGTAACTCAAAACTGAAAATTAGCCTCGTTAGAAATCTCGAAGATCAAGAAAATTTCTAGAAATCGAATACTACTAAGACTAGGAAAGGAGTATCAGAGAGAGATTAAATAGGAAAATAAAAACTACTAGAACTAGGAATTGAATGCTAAAAATATAAAAAGCTAAACAGAAAAAAGGAGTATGGTCCCCGGCAACGGCGCCAATTTGACGAACGTCGAATTTGTCAGATTCTAGTTAATCAAATAAATTTGTATTTAGCCAAAGGAAATTCACAACTACAACAAAAACCGTAGTGTAGAAGTAGAATAACCTCGAGTGTCGATCTCTAAGGACTATAACTAGCTTTATCTAATCTAACTTAAGAATATAAAATCAACAGACGACTTAGCAAAGGTTTTTCTTAGCAGATAATGGAGATTGGTGATAGTATGGTCATTCAAAGCATAGCAGGTTAATAATCATGCATAAATTCCTCTGTCTTGCATGGAGATCTTTGATCAATGAATTGTCCAATTGTGTTCCGTAATTATTCAACACTACGAAGATAGAGGTTTTAGATAGATCAAAGAAATAAAGCAATAACTCAGAGTATAATGCGCGATATAGCCATTAGCATAATTATTAACCCTTCGCTAAGAAATCACATACTATCACCAACGAGAAGTTTAGCTACTCATAGATGTCATGCAATCAACAGAAATCATACCACGAATGAATGAAAACATGATGAAAGATATATAAATATAAATAGAAAAATTGTAAGATACAATGTTACCGAAGGTTGTCAATCTCCGAAGAATCGCGATCTTACAAGCTCCAAATTGCTAAGAAAAAGTATCTCCTAAGCTAAGAACCCCCAGAACAGGCTCTGGAGAATTCCTACCTAAAACTACTGAGAAAGGTGAGAGAAAAGGTCTGGAAAAGTATGAAAAACGGAGAAAACTGAGCATCTATATAGGCATTCAGCAGGTGTGGGGCGAAGGGCCCCACACACCGGGCGATTCGCGTGGTGTGGGGCAATTCGCCCCACATCCCGGGCGATTCACCCGGGAGTGTTTTGCGGCCAGATACGCGTTTTCGACGCGTTTTTGGATTTCTTCCCCTTTTCGGACTCGGTTTTTGCCTTCTAATGACCTTTTAGCCTTCAGACTCGACCCCTAGACTTCAAATCCTATCTGGAATCTTTCAGATACTCGAATTAGGCGTTCGGAACACCAATTCCTTGTGTACTTCAATATAATTGCCCGGAAAACCTCGTTTTTCACCCAAAACCTATAAAATACAAACTAAACGGAAACGTGACACTATTCTAATAAAATGCACTAAAATACAGCTAAATTAACATAGAGGATAGCTAAAATAGGTGAAAAAGACTCAAATGAAAGTGTAAAATATACATTCATCAATAGTTACGATTACTACGGTCTACCCAGTACACACTATCGTTTGCCAAATCAGATCTACACATATGAGCCCCATGCCCATAGTTCTTGCACACCTTGCAAACTTCATTGGAAAGAGGCTGCCCCATCGAGCTCTTAAGAGCCTGCCTCATCTCATGGGCGAAGCATCAAACCTATCCCCACTCACACCGTTCAACTGCACCTCGGGTTTCGTTGGAGCTTCAACTACACGCCTCATGTTCATACCCCTTGGATCCTTGAACTGAGATCCCTTCGCGAGCCTTTCAAAACACGCCCACACATCTTCGACGGTTTCCTCCCAGATATTTCCTCGGCATTGAAAATCCACAACCTATGGGCTCTCATATGTGAGCCCATTGTAGAAGTGCTGGATAAGGTCAGAGAGTTCCATCCCATGGTGTGGGCACTTGTTCTTGAGGTCCTTGTACCTCTCGAGAGCAATATAGATGGTCTCATCGTAGTCTTGCTTGAAACCACTGATTTGCGCCTTCAGCGCGGTAGTAAGAGTATGGGGAAAATACTTCTCCATAAAATCATAAAACACCTTAGCCCAGGTGTCAAGTGATCCGGCTTCCAGAGAGCCTAACCATGGCTTTGCCTTATCTCCAAGACCCATAGCAAAGACCTTCATCATCAACTCATCATCCGTAATCCCAGCTCCAGGTCTTGGAAGATTGTTGATGAAATCTTCAATATCATTCAAGTATCTCATAACATCCTCCCTAGCCAACCCATAGAACCTCGGGAGTTGCTGGAACATGTGATTCTTGATCTCCAAATCACGAGTTGCAGCAGAAAGAACAATAGCCGGACCTCTCATCCGTTCTTGGTTGGGTTGAACCCATGATTTCAAAAGTGGGCAAGCCATCACAAAACCTGAATTTCTACGACAGGAGTAACTCACAACCAAAAATCAGTCATGTTAGAAATCGCCAAAATCTGGAATTCAACTACTAATCGAGACAAGCTAACTAAACTTATCCTGGAAATTGAATGCTGAAAATATAAACAAGCTAAAGAGTAAAAAGGAGTTATAGTCCCCGGCAGCGGCGCCAATTTGATGAACGAGATTGTCAGACTCGAAAAATCAAATAAATTTGTTTGCAAGCCAAAGGGCAACTCACAACTACACAAAACACGTCGTCCAGAGGTAAGATGACCTCAAGTGTCGATCTCTAGGGACTAAACTAGCTTTAACTAAGTAACTATATATAATTTCAGAAAACAAATTTATATTAACTCGACTTAACAATATATGGAGAAAGCTGGTGATAGTATGCTCATTCTAAGCATCAAGTTCTAATTATGCATGAAAGTGCAACTCGTACTGCCTTAAAAGTAATTCGATTTACAAACACCAAAGACAGATTTGTAGACGTGTATTTTGAAAGCTTCCTATCTATACTAATACTTGGCTAAGGTTGTCAGTCTTGTTCAAGCAGTACTTGCAAATTATATATAATCGAATCGATGATCTTGAATTGTCCTAGTGTTTCTAACACTTTTCTACGAAGATATATGACTTAGTCGGATCAAAGAATCGAATTAAGATAATTAAACAAGTAAAAGACTCAGAAACTCAATCATGCATAATACGAACCCTAGCTACGAATTCACGTACTATCATCAACTAGATGTTTAGCTACTCATATCAATAACACAATCAACAATCATAATTGAAGCAATAATGAATGAAAACATGTTTAATTGAAAGATAAATAGCAGAATTGTGAGATACAAGGTTACCACCAAAGGTTGTCAATCTCCGGTGAATTGCTAAACTCACAAAAATCTAGCAAGGTGAGATAAATCGGTGTCCAAATCTCTCCTCTAGCTCCAAATTCGCTAAGTTACAAAGGTTCTAAGAGAAAGTTTTCCCAGAACAAGCTCTAGGGTTTAAGTCTGTAAAATAATGATGAAAGATCTGAAAATTCGTAACTTTTACAATTATATATATAAAATATCGCAGATTTCCGGAATCTGAGGGGCGGTCCGCCCCCCGTCCCCGGCGGTCCGCCTGGGGCTGGCAGCAAGTTTGCCAGTTTTTTTTCTCTATGCATATGGTTACATGATTACTGCAGTACAAACCCCCTTAGTTACAAGACCCCAAGAACATTTAATTGTAATTTAAATGTAGACAGAGCCTTGGAACTAAGGGAGTTCGTACTGTTTACTCCATGCATATCATATTTAACTACACTTCTAGTCATCAACCTATATATGGTTTACATGATTACCGCAGTACAAACCCCCTTAAGTTATGAGACCCCGTGTACATGTAATTGTAATTTAAGTGTAGACGGGGCCTCGGAACAAAAGGAGTTCGTACTGTTTACTCCATTCATACCATATTTAACTAAACTTCTAGTGCCATCAGCCTATATATATGGTTTACATCATTACCGCAGTACAAACTCTCTTAGTTACAAGACCCCGCGTAAATTTATTTGTAATTTAATTAAGTGTACACGGGGCCTAGGAACCAAGAGAGTTCGTACTGTTTACTCTACGAATACCATATTTAACTAAACTTCTAGAGTCATAAACTTATGTATATATATGGTTTACATGATTACCGCAGTACAAACTCCCTTAGTTACGAGACCCCGCGTACATTTAATTGTAATTTAAGTGTAGACGGGGCCTAGGAACCAGGGGAGTTCGTACTGTTTACTCTATGCATACCATATTCAACAAAATTACTCTATGGAATCCATTTATTACTAGGCCAGGCGATAGAGAATGACTGAAATACGTCGGTACAGTAACAACGGCATTCGAAATGTTGTTGTTACGGTACCTGTGTACTACAATCATTTACAACACAAGGCCAAATTGTTTATTACTATAATGGTGTGTTCAGTCAAATACACACAGTTCGATATAATGTCGGGGAGACTTTTCTATGGGCACTAACCAATATAACGCTTACAGCTCGATAGTAAGCATATACTATTAGTTAGGACCCAAGAAAAGTCTTACCAACGCATCGAAACCAATTATAATAACATCATCACACTTTATAAATTATATAAAATTATGAAATAGGACCAAAACTATAATAACTCTTATTGTGTGTTTAGTAAAAAAAATCAGTTCGATTAAATATTGGTGAGGCTTTCCAATGGGTGAAAACCAATATAACGCGTTCTGATCGACAATGAACGTATAATATTAGTTTTGATCCGAGAAAAGTCTAAACCAATACATCGAAACTAATATGTGTATAGCATCATCCCACTTTATATTTCCAAAATAGAGTGATAAGCAAAATTTTAATCTAATTACTGATTCTAGCTAACATAACTAATTTAATGTAATTTAAACTACAGTTAACATATTTAATTAAGAAATCTATTTAATTTAATTTTCAGAATATTATAAAAATTAATTAACATAAATTAACAAATATGCAGAATTAAAATAAAAACATTATTAAAAATTATGAATAATGGACTGGCCAAATATGCAGAATCTTAAATATACAAAATTCATTTCCAGAATCTTTAATTAACATAAATTAAAAGAATAAATTCTATTAATTCATAATTAACATAATATATTTAATTAATCCACATTTCAACCATTAATTCCATATTTAATCCAAATTTAATACAATAATTCCTATAATTTCATATTTAATCCAATAATTTCAATAAATTCAGATTTAATTCAATAATTCAATATTTAATCGAAAATTAGGAAATTAATCCAAGAATGAACAAAATATCCAGTAATTAATTCAACTAAACTGAAAATTATGAAAAATTAATAAGAAAACGTAATTTAACTAGCTTATGCAAATTTAATCCTAGTTTTATCATATGACCTAAATGCAGACTTAAACTAAATTAAACTAAATTTATTTCCAATTAAACTAAATTAATCTAATTTTCATTTTCAAAATTTACAAATGCAAAATTAAACTAATTTGGACAAAGACTTATATAACGCATAAAAAAATACCGGATCAAGCAAAAAAAAGAAAAAACCCCCAAAAAATTAAGGTTAGGGTTCTAACCTTATTTGGACAGAGAGTCGGCAGAAGAGGAGGAGCTGGATGTTTCCGGTGGCTGTGGTGGTGGTGTCGTCACGGCGGCACAATGGTGGTGGCTCCTTGGGGATTCAACCGATTAGCAAGAGAATGAGAGGAAATTAACGATTGGGGAAGAACAAGAGAATGAGAGGAAAGGGAAGAGAACACTTACCGATCGGAGGTGGTGGTGGATGTGGTGGCTCCGGTGGTGGCTCTTGTGGTGGAACCTGTGGAGGAGACAGAGAAGAAGAGAAGAATCTAATGGGGTTTAGGGTTTGGAGTGGGAGAGAAATGGGGGACTGCAGCCATTCGGGCATTATATACTCAGCCGTAGCCACGGAGAAAATCTATACGTGGCTACAAATTTATTTTAGTTTTTCTTTTTATTAAAAAAAAAAACCAGTCAACTACATGCATATGGTTTACATGATTACCGCAGTACTGTTTACTCCATGCATATGGTTTACATGATTACCGCAGTACAAACCCCCTTAGTTACAAGACCCCAAGTACATTTAATTGTAATTTAAATGTAGACAGAGCCTTGGAACTAAGGGAGTTCGTACTGTTGACTCCATGCATACCATATTTAACTACACTTCTAGTCATCAACCTATATATATGGTTTACATGATTACCGCATTACAAACCCCCTTATGTTACGAGACCTCATGTACATGTATTTGTAATTTAAGTGTAGACGGGGCCTCGGAACAAAGGAGTTCGTACTGTTTACTCCATGCATACCATATTTAACTAAACTTCCAGTGTCATCAGCCTATATATATGGTTTACATCATTACCGCAGTACAAACTCTCTTAGTAACGAGATCCGCGTACATTTAATTGTAATTTAATTAAGTGTACACGGGGCCTAGGAACCAATAGAGTTCGTACTGTGAACTCTACGCATAACATATTTAAACTTCTAGAGTCATAAACTTATGTATATATATGATTTACATGATTACCGCAGTACAAACTCCCTTAGTTACGAGACCCCGTGTACATTTAATTGTAATTTAAGTGTAGACGGGGCCTAGGAACCAAGGGAGTTCGTACTGTTTACTCTATGCATACCATATTCAACAAAATTACTCTATAAATCCATTTATTACTCGGCCAGGCGATAGAGAATGACCGAAATACACCGGTACAGTAACAACGACATTCAGAATGTTGTTGTTACGGTACCTGCGTACTACACTCATTTACAACACAAGGCCAAATTGTTTATTACTATAATGGTGTGTTCAGTCAAATCCACTCAGTTCGATTTAATATCGAGGAGACTTTTCTATGGGCACTAACCAATGTAACGCTTACTGATCTATAATAAGCATATAATATTAGTTAGGACCCAAGAAAAGTCTTACCACCGCATTGAAACCAATTATAATAACATCATCACACTTTATATATTTTATAAAATTATGAAATAGGACCAAAACTATAATAACTCTTATTGTGTGTTTAGTAAAAAAAATCAGTTCGATTAAATATTGGTGAGGCTTTCTGTTAGGAAACTTGTAATTTTGATGAGCAATTAACCATGCTAAATTAATAACAGTCCAGTAACTAGTACTCTTATGGTCCATAGGATTTTAGAATTTTAAGGACATTGTAAAAGAGGAACGTTTGTTGATGACTTAGTTAGGTATTAGATAAGTTATTTCTTTTGCGTATGATGTATTTTATTTTCTGAAAAGAAAATATCTTATTGATGCTTAGCTTTAATGAATCTTATTTTCTGAAAAGAAAATGACCTATTGAAGCATTTGCTGAAGATATATTTTGTTTATTACAAACAAATTATTGAAGCAAATAAGAAACCGGTCAGAATCTTGAAGACTTTTGATGATCTGAAGAATTGAAGACTTGAAGACTTGAAGCCTTGAAGATTGCTGAAGACTGGTAAGGCACGTGTTTACTCAGAAAGTGGAATGTTCAGCAACAGCATTGCATAAGTGAAAATCTGAAAGACAGAGTAGGTTGTGCTTGTTGAAACTGAGACTGAACACTTGCTGATGAACATATGTGACCTCTTGCTGAATGTACGAGAATTTGCGCTCCAATGTTACTGTTTGAATTCTATTCAAATGTGCATTTAATGCAAAGCTTACACGCAAAGGACATGAAGACTAGAAGACAAACAAAGTCGCTGCTGAAAGTACAAAAACAAGATAGTGACATGTTAAGGAACAAAAGCCTTAGGATTTGAAATTCAAACGGCTCCTTACTTGCACTATAAATAGAGGTCATCCGGCAAAGAGTTGAAGTGTGTCAACAACGTGATCAAACTCTCACTTGTGCTTAAAAACTCACAAACCTTCAATCACTCTTACTGCCATTGATCCGTTCCAAGACTTAAAGCTTGAAAAAGCTACTTATGAAGATGTAGAACAAACTCGGCTAAGAAATTAGTTTAGTGTTCTTTCTTTCGAACAAGAACAAGTCTTGACACCAGAAACAATCAAACTTGTTTACTGCAAAGTATTCCAAGTTGTGTTTCTTAGATTACTTGTTGTAACTGAATAAGTTATAATTAAGTCATCTCACCCCAAAACTCTCTAACTGAAAATACACCCTTTCAGGCGTGATATTCAGGGGGAACTCAATCGAGCATAGTTTTGCTGATAAAAAGTACCAAGTTTGGTGGAGAACAAGGTTGAGTTCTCTAGTTTAGGTTGGAGACAAAGCAATTGTGCTTTGGTTTCTGTTGAATCGCTTTAGATAGGAGATTGTAAGGAACCTCAATCATATCTTAGTGGATTCAGTCCTAGAAAGGACAAAGTAGATTAGTTGAGAGATTACGCCACTCTCAGATACCACTATAAAAGCGTTTGTGTGATTTACTTACTGCATTTAGCTTTCAGCAAATTATATCTGTTTGTACACAGTCACTCACTTCACTTGCTGAAAACTCTTTACTTGCTGAAAGAGCACTTATTGTTTCAAAGACTTCCGCTCTCTGATTTCAAGTATCAGCAAACCAAGCTACTGTAAAGTAACTAACGCTTGCTGAGAAAGTTAAGTATCAGCAACCTCATTACTGAAAAGTAATAAGTACTTGCTGAGAAAGTTTTTAAACGACGAAAGTTTGAAAAGACTATTCACCCCCCCCCCCCCTCTAGTCTTTTCTTGTTGTATAAAGGGACCAACAAGTGGTATCAGAGCAGGAGGTTCTATAGCCTTCTGCACTGAACCTAGATCCCCTTAAGTGCTTTCCGTAAATCACGCTCACTTGATCAGTTTGGTAGTGCTTTGCTGACAGGATGTCTTTAGGAGATGCTCCCTTGCTGAAGCTGGAAAATTACGAGAAATTGCGAAACAACATGATGCTACATCTTGAGGCCATTAGTGATGAGATGGTAACTGTCATTAATGATAGACCTATCAAGATCACTATGATTGAAAGGAGTTTCCCTCACAAGACCACTGAAGCTGGGAAGGAAACCATCCTTGGCGAACCATCAGATACTGTTGTGCCAAAACCAAGAGAGGAATGGACTTCTGACGAAGCTAAGAGATTCCGTCTTGATGGCCAAGCAAGAAACATCATCATCAGATCAACTCCGGATACCATACAGTGCAAACTGTGGGGTGCTAAGACTGCAAAGAAAGCTTGGAAAATGGTTCAAGATCTTTGTGCTGGATCTGACAAGACCAAGGAAAACAAACTTGAAGTACTTAAATTAAAGTTTCAAAAATTTAAGCAAGGTGCTAACGAGTCACTGGAAGACTTGGACTTCAGATTCACAACTCTTGTTAGTGAAATGGCAGCGCTGGGTGTTGGAAATCTTTATTCAGATTCTGAGAAAGTGAAAACTATCATTAGAAGTTTGAATCAAGAATGGATCCATACTCAGAATTTCTATTATAACCAAGGAATGCCTGACATTACACCAACAGAGTTGTTCTCTCATCTTGCTACTGTCAATTATGAGACAAAGCAAAGAGAAAATGTGTTTGCTGAAAAATCGCAAAACATTGCTCTTGCTGCAAAGCCGTCATCTTCTGAAAAGAAGAATGATAAAGAGCCTGCTGATGAAAATGCTTTAGTTGTTAAAAACATGAAGAAGTTCATCAGTAAGGAACTTGAAAGGCGAAAAGCAAAAGAGAAGCTGAAAAAGCATCTTGGTAACAACTACCATAAGTACAAGAATGATACTAGCTCGCTGAACAAGCAAGCTCAGCAAGCTACATCTTCAGAAGAACCAGCAGTTGGAAATGATCTATGTTTTTACTGCAAAAAGCCTGGACACTTCAAAGCTAATTGCCCTTTGCTGAAAGGCAAGTCTGCCGAAAAGAAGAAGAAGTTCAAAAGAGCTTTCATTGCTGAAGAAAAGAAGAAGCTTCAAGCAAAAATCGATGCATTGTGTATTGATACAAGCTCAGAAGACAGTGAGGATGAAAGTTCAGACACCGACGATGAAAAAGCCACTCTAGACGTGGAGATTGGCAAAGAAGTGTGTGGAATAGCTATGGAAGCTTATCCAGATGTGTCGAACTACGAATTCTGCCTCATGGCCGGTCAGGTAAATAACTCTACCTCTGACTCAGAATCAGAAAGTGAAGACGAGATTGACCTTGACAAGATTCAAGGAGAAATCGAAAGATTTGAGAAAACTCTCAGCAAACAGCAAGAGAAACTTCAACTTGCTGAAACTCTGACCAAGCAAACTACTGAAAAGTATGTTTTGCTGAAGGAAGAGACAGAAGAAAAGGATGCTGAAATAAGGCGTCTTAAGAAGTTGATTGCTGAGGCTGCAGAGAAAAATTCTCAAATGGCATTAGAATTGGAAGAGTATCAGTCCTCAATTCTAAAGTTACTTGTTGAAATCCAAGAGATGAAAAAGATGAAAATCAATTTCAAATCCTATGTGGAAGCAAGTAATACGCTGACTGAACTAAACTCTTACTTGAGAGATCCATCTCAGAAAGAAGGTTTAGGAGCAACGTGTGAAGGTGATAACGTAGAAATCTTGAGAAAAGATAAATCACCTATCTCCTTTGTACGTGCTACTGATAGTAGTCCACCAGTGATCTATCAGTTTGGTCAAACTAAGGTTGCTGAAACATGCAATCAAGTACCTATGACCATAAAGCCCGATGTTGCTACTCAAAGTAACAAGACTTTAAAAGGAAAACAGGTTGTTGAGAAGCAAACTGGAAAGAAAAAGAATGTCGTGAAGCATTCCGCCAAACAAGTTGCTGAAAAGCAAGTTGTTAAGACTAAAGGCAAGATTACCAAAAGTAATCAGAAGTCCTTTGCTGACAAACCTGAATCAAGTAAGGTTGCTGAAGCTAAAGCTCAGCATTCTCCAAAGAGTGGACTAGGTTTCAAAACCAAGCAAAGTCAACTCTTTCATGAGTATAAGCAAAGTCAGCAAAGATACTTCAAAGAGATGAAGAAAATCAAGCCTAAGAGTTCTGAAAAGACTCCCAATGCTAGGACTAGAAGGAACCTTGCTAGAAAAGAACTTACTGAAAAGTATGTTCAGCAAAAAGGTCAACAGAGCAAGACACCACATCAGAAAGTGGATTTGACCAGCACGAGTCAAAAGTCTTTCAGCTCAAATCCTCCTAGTTCCTCAACAAGTAGAAAACAAGTCAAAGTTGAAAAACTTCAGACTTGGGTTTCCACTGGACGCATTCTTGAACATGTTAATGGACATCCATCATTGGATAATTAACTTGTTTGCTCTTGATTGTGCAGACTGCAGCCACGGAGACAAACGATGCAATCTGGCACTTTGATAGTGGTTGTGGAAAGCACATGACGGGCAACAAGAATAACCTTATAAACTATAGACGGTGGTCTAAAGGTCCAACAATAAGGTTTGCTGGTGGAGGCTCCGGATCTACAAAAGGCTATGGTGATGTGAAGTTGGGATGCATAACCATTTCTGGAGTTCTTTATGTCAAAAATCTTAAGTTTAACCTTTTCAGCATGAGTCAATTTGCTGACAAAGGATACTTCATCGAAATTAAAAGTGATGAATGTAAACTTGTAGATTTTGAGACTAAAAAGGTTATAATGATTGCAAGAAGATCAGGAGGCTTGTACACTGTTGATTGGTCTTCAGCAAACGTTGAAAAATGCCTTGTCTCAGATCATGATTGCCTTGCTGAAAAAGCATGGTTATGGCATAAACGAACAAGTCATCTAAACTTTAAGACGCTGGATAAGCTGTCTAAAAAGGCACTTGTAGTTGGATTACCTAGGGTTACTTTTAAGAAGGATGGTGTTTGCAATGCATGTCAGTAAGGAAAGCAAACCAAATCTTCTTTCAAGAACAAGGCAGTTCCGTCAACTACAAAACCTTTACAACTCTTACACATGGACTTGTTTGAATCTTCTTCAACAAGCTATGCTGGTAAGAAGTATGGTCTAGTCGTGGTAGATGACTATTCAAGATTCACTTGGGTAGTGTTCATCAAGCACAAATCTGAAACCAAGACTGAAATACCTAACTTGCTGAATAAGCTTGAAGTCATGAAAAATGACAAGGTAAAAGTCATAAGGACAGACCATGGTACTGAGTTTGTAAACCAGTACATAACTGAATATTGTACCTCCAAAGGTATTCAACATCAGTTATCCTCAGTAAGGACACCACAGCAAAACGGTGTTGTTGAACGGAAGAATCGTACCCTGAAAGAAGCCGCAAGAACAATGCTTGCTGACACTGAAATAAGTGAGGCTTACTGGTTGAAGCGATTAATACCGCCTGCTATACTCAGAATAGATGTTTGATTACTAAGGAATACACAAAACTCCTTATGAATTGTTTGTTGGAAGACCTCCTAACATCACTCATCTAAGAGTATTTGGTTGCAAGTGTTTCGTTCTTAACAATGGTAGAGAATACCTAGAACATTTCAACCAAAGGCAGACGAAGCGATATTTCTTGGCTACTCCTTGCATAGTAAAGCTTATAGAGTTTACAACAAAAAGGCACAAAAGATTGAAGAATCTGTGCATGTTGTATTCTACGAAAAGTCACATGGTGTGCCTGCTGAAGAAGAAATATCAGAATGTATGAAAAAGCTAATCATACATGAGCAAAGAACTGAATCTGATGCTAGGCAAATTAAGTCAATTGAACTAAATGATGATTCTGACAATGACTCTCCTCCCCCGAGTCATGACAAGATAAATATAGTTCACGACAAAGAATTTCCAGCAAAAGATGCGGTTGCTCCGGAAGTTGCTGAAATTACGCAATCTCCAGTGCCTGCTGATGAAATACCTCAATCCAGCAATGCTGAACAAGCAGTTGCTGACGAACAAATCTCAGCAGAGACACAAATTCCCAGTAGTACTGAACAAGTACATACTGAAGAGTCACATGCTGATGAGCAAACATATCCTGATCCAACAACAGGAAACCTGTTAATAAATGGATTAGAGATCATCCCTCTACGGATATGATTGGCGATATTAATAAACGCCAAGTGACTAGATCCAAGCTACTCAAGGACTTGTTGAAGAAGCAACTGTCGGAGAAGTAGAATCTCTATTCTCTTGCTTTGTATCAGAAATTGAACCTAAAACCATAGAAGAAGCTTTGAAGCATTCTGAATGGATAAAGGCAATGCAAGAAGAATTGGATCAATTTGAAAGAAACAAAGTCTGGAAACTTGTGCCACTTGCTGAAGATAAGAAAGCTATTGGTAGAAAGTGGGTGTTCAGAAACAAGCTGAGCGAGTCTGGTGAAGTAACAAGAAATAAAGCACGCTTAGTTGCTCAAGGTTACTGTCAGACTGAAGGATTGGACTATGATGAGTCTTACGCTCCAGTTGCAAGATTGGATGCAATTAGGCTTTTCTTGGCCTTTGCTGCTCACAATGACTTCATTGTTTACCAAATGGATGTTAAGAGTGCATTCTTAAATGGTGAACTTGCTGAAGAAGTCTACCTAGAACAACCCCCTGGCTTTGAACTTCCCTCAGAAATCAAGATGGTATACAAGCTTCAGAAAGTTGTATATGGTCTAAAGCAAGCACCAAGAGCATGGTATGATACCTTGGCTAAGTTCTTGCTGGAAAATGGTTTCAAGAAAGGTGAAGTTGACAAAACTCTTTTTACCATGAACCATGATGGTAAATTAATCTTAGTTCAAATTTATGTGGATGACATAATTTTTGGATCTAAGGACAAGCAACTTTGTGATGATTTTGCCAAACTCATGACTAATAAGTTTGAAATGAGTATGATGGGAAATTGAATTATTTCCTAGGGTTGCAAGTCAAGCAACTCAAAGATGGAATATTCATAAATCAAGCAAAGTATGCGAAAGAAATGCTCATAAAGTTAGGATCAAAGAGGATGAAAACCTGAAAAGATCCCTATGAGTGTTGGTACCAAATTGGGCTATACTAAAGAGGACAAAAGTGTTGAAGAACACAAGTATAGGAAGCTCATTGGTTCCTTGTTGTATCTAACAGCAAGTAGACCTGACATTCAGTATGCTGTTTTTGTGTGTGCAAGATTCCAATCTGATCCAAGAGAATCACACTGCAAAAAGGCAATTAAATACTGAAATACTTTAAAGGTACAGTCAATGTTGGATTATGGTATCCTAAAGATTCTGGACTTGAATTGGTTGGCTATTCTGATGCTGATCATGGTGGATCAACTCTTGATAGAAAAAGTACCTCTGGAACTTGTCAGTTTTTGGGTACTAGATTAATATCATGGTTCAGCAAGAAGCAAACGTGTGTCGTCAATTCATCTACTGAATCTGAATACATTGCAGCTGGTTGTTGCACTGCTAAAATCCTATGGATTCAGCAACAATTAAGAGATTATGGTATTTCTGCAAAGAAACACCAATCTTTTGTGATAATACAAGTGCTATTGCAATTACGCAAAATCCTAAGTTTCACTCTAGGACCAAGCACATTGATATTAGACATCATTTCATTAGAGATCATGTGGAAAAAGGTGATATTGAGGTTGTCAAAGTATGCTGACATCTTTACCAAGCCCCTACCGGATAATAGGTTCGCAATGCTAAGGTATAACCTTGGATTGATTGAACTACCTCAATAAAGGATACACTTGGCAGAATGCTGAAACAGGTATTCAGCAAGCCAAGTATTCCTGTCCAAAAGACCAAGTCACTATTTTCTTCTAAGAAATGATAAGTCACAACATGATTGCTGAAACAGGCATTCAGCAAGTAATTCCTTCAAAACAGGTATTTGTTAGGAAACTTGACCACTTGCTGAGACAGGAACTCAGTAAGTGAAAGAACTTAAGGATTGCTGAGACGGGTACTCAGACAATCAAAAGATACTGAAACAGGTATTCAAGTATCAAAGGAATTTTCTGAGACGGGAACTCAGAAAAGAGCAAAACTCATCCTTCAGATTTACCAAGGATGTCTCAAGTGCAAAAGAATTTACTGATACGGGAAATCAGAAATATCTTTTAAACTTAGAAATATGAGATATCTAAGTAGGGGAACTTTCAGCAAGTATCTAGATTGTAATTCAAACTCGCTGAAAAGATTCTTGTCTATTTCAGCAAGCAATCCTCCCTTATTACTCGGTAAAATCAATTTGTGACGTTAAGCTGGCACAGATAAACTCGCAAAATATCATGACATGAAATTCAATCGTGGCCATTGATTAAAAGGAGTTATTAATCTAACGGCTAACAAACAAGAGAGAGAGTGCTCTGACGGTTTTAGTTAGTGGGCACTACGCATTCAATGCAAAGGCTCCACTACTCCAGTGTTCTCTGTTTTACCTTGCTGAGAACTCAAATCGATTGAGTTTCTCACACACCAGAGACACTATATAAAGAAGGAGTTAGAGAAATGACAAATTCTTTAACTCACATTTCTTTCTCTGCAATTTCTAGCCTGAAACTACTGTACCTCCGGTCAAAAAGCAAACTATCTCTTTTCGTACAATCTTTCTTGCTCTATATAAGAAAGGCTCCCAATGAGACAGTTATCAAGTCTCAAAATCGTCAA
>CM051457.1:90623200-90698155 GCA_028274465.1 Plantago ovata | reverse complement strand
GATCATTTATAAAATGGAATTACTTGATGAACAACACTTGGACATTTCAGGGCCATTTTCATCTCATTCAGGCCCAACGTGTTTAGTATAATTCCAATAGGCATTCCCATTTTCATCTCATTCAGGGCCCATCACCATACAATGGAGATAATAATGTTGTAAAGGGCTTTTGTTCAATTTTTAATTTTCGGTTTTATTTGTTTTTTTTTTTTTTGTGTGTGGAAAGACTTTTTCATGATGAGTATTGTATATTGTTTTTATTTATTTATTTATCCACGAATTTTTGTAAAAATCAAGCATGACCAAAATACAATGGTTATTACAAAGTAAACTGACAAATGTCACATGTGATAGGTGGATGATGAATTGATGAGCATCATGTGTGTTTAAACCGATAAACGTTATCCAGACCCAAGTTGGACATATGTTACTTTAATCGAATAAATAAGAGTAAGAAATTTAAACCCGACCTATATAATTGATTATGGACTATGTTGATCGAGGACAACCTAAGTTGGATATATATGTTGCTTTGGAACTATTTTCCCCTTGACACCCATCCCTAAACCCTAAACCCCAAACATCAACGACCATTGAATTTATTTTATAGGGTGACATAAGTGAGTGTTTTTATCATATTGAATGCGCGATTAATTAGAATTTTTAAATGTGGTCATTTATAACAATTTAAATAACCGATTTCATGCACCGCTAATTAACCAATCATATATACTTCATAAGAATAGTATGTTACACCTAAAAACAAATAAGAATAGTATATTACATTTGATAGAATGGTATAATTTCATGAACCGCTAATGAAACACGCGATTCAGCACTCAATTGAGTGACCAGATGGATCATGAACCCCAAACCCTAAACCCTAAACCCCTACACCGTAAACCCTAAACCCTAAGTGAAGTTAGACTTATTAGACTTCTTGATGAGCTCATTATTAATTAAATTAAACACCGGAAACAATCAATTTATTAAATTTTATTCCGTTTAAATTTACACTAAAAAATAATAATATAGTTTGAATTGGACTGAGGTTAATTATAGCTAAAACAAAATCAGCGTATATATATATATATATATATATATATATATATATATATATATATATATATATATACACATACATATATATATATATATATATATATATATACATATATATATATATATATATATATATATATATATATATATATATACATATATATATATATATACATATATATATATACATATATATATATATATATATATATATATACATATATATATATATATATATATATATATATATATACTGTCATCGATTTAAATCCCTCGTTAAGGTTTTCAGTTGTAATTTAAAATTTTGGGAGTCCGCCTATTATTTAGAGTTGGATTTTGTCAAATTGATAGTTGAAACCGTCAAAGCAGTCTTTGCTCTCAACTTTGTTTTTTTTTTTAGGGTTTCCAGAGATTCAAATCTCGGTAAAGACGTTCTTTCATATCTCTTGAGCTCATTTTACATCCTTCGATCGTAAGCCTTGGAGGTTGCCGCGCGCATCGTTCATTTCAAAAATTCAGATTTAGCAAGGTATTACTTGTTCCTTTCTGGTATATATATAGGTTTCCCTAATAATTACCGATGTTGATTGGATTTATGAACGTGACAGAATTTTCCCCTCCATACTAATACTCAGAGATGCAACTTTATCCTATAGATCATTAGTAATTAGGTTTCTCAATATTCCTTCATCGTTCGAGTTGATTGTTTACAAAATTATGAGACGTTTTTATTATGTGATGTTTTAATTTTGATCCACGAGACTGATTTATGTCTTTTTTCATATTTGGATCGGTTCATCCGTCAGTGTTACTATGTGCTTTTGGATTGCAGCATCCTATGTCACGATGTTCTTGTCATTTTGATTTCTCTAATTATTTGGGGAATCACTGAGGCCATCTTTAATATATTGTGACTCTATATGCAGCATGGCATTATGTAAACTATTTAGAAACTTATTAAATTGCTTACCAGTTTAATGCAGATGTGTTAGTTGATTTTTTTTCCTTTTATTTGAAACGGCAGATGTGTTAGTTGATAAACTTGTAATGTTTCCTTAGGTAAAATAATGCAGCGCAGAAACAGGTCATTATCAAATGAAGAAAAGAATGTACATGGTCATCAAAATTCTGATCGGGCTCTTGTATGCCCAAATTCACTTGAAGAACAACCACTTGAATGTGAGAATTCACTCATCTGTGTGAATCAATTTGAAGATCAACCACTTGAAGGTGTGAATCCACTTGAAGATCAGCCAGAGCCAACAGAGCTAATTGAGTGGAATCAGGGAACTAATGGAAATATATATCCGAAGCCAATGCGATGTCGAGTTCAACCATCTCATACTCGAATTCTAGCATCTAGTGAACTGGCTTTTCTGCCACCTGCTAAAACGTCTAAAGGTCATAAAAAGCCATCTGCTAAGTTATGCGGGTCACCTCTTAAAGACGATGTCACTTTAGGATCCAATAGCGCCCACACGTATTCATACTCATACAACAGTTACCCTGATGAGCTCCAGGTACCAAACATGGTACCTCACTTGTTAGAATATCATGAAGGCCACAGTATGAAACAACCGTTGCAAACAACTAGGAACTCACCAATAGATTGTGTGGAGGATGAGGACACTTCCATTGGTAAGATCAATTCTGGCATAGGGAATGCTGAAACTTACAACTCTGAACCACATTCAAGCTCACCAAAAACATACACAGATTTTATGGACGCTGAGGACAACGCCTCTACCATTGGTGAGACCAACCATGGCAAAGGGTATCACGGAACTCAGACCTCTGAACCTGTCATGGATGTCTTGATCTCTGATACTCACAGAGCAGACAACCCTCTTCCAACCGAATTAGGTTGTCGACTCGAGGAAGCACATGTAACTTTGCAGAGGATTGCAACACTGATATATCCACACTTACAGCAAGGAACCAGTTTTCTGAGTGACAGGCAGGCGGCCCGGATTACTAACCTGATAAATGAGATCTCGATACTAATAGAGCGTATGCCAGAAATGATTGGAGAAGCGGTAGAATCTGCTTTGCAGTCATCCATATCTGAGCTTCTTCAGGAAGGACGGCCTGGCACGGAAAGCAAAGTGACTGATACTGATAAAAGGTGTGCACCTTCTTATTTTGTAAGTATAAGTAATGTCAGTAAAAATATCATGCTAACGTCGAAAGCATTTTGATCTTAACTGTAGGTTAATGTTCTTGGTTGAAAAAGGCAACATGAGTATTGCTTTGGATTTCGATACTGATGGTATGTCTGCATATAGCCTAATGATGAACATTAAGAATTATCTTGAATGGGAGATGTTCGATTACGTGCCGGTGTTGTTTATGAAACCATTAGGGGAGGATAACTATGTGGAGGTTGGAAGTGATGATGAATTTCGTGCCATCATTAAAAAGCACATCGAAGCACGTTCCGCCGGATTAAAACCATATGCACGGGTGAAGATAGAATTAATTTAAGTGTTGTTTTTTAAATTCGTATACAGTATTCAGATTTGATCACAGAGACGGAGGGCCACTGTGTTGGAGGAATAATTGGGTTTAGGCTTCTACTATGTGTTTATCATTTTCAGTCTATCAATGTATCAACTATCATTTTCAGTATTTTTTTTGCAGGTTTCTTCCTAATCAAAACACATTATAGACAATTGTTTTTCATGACTCTTGTACTTTACTTTCTTTCATTTAATATACGTTCGGCTTATTCAAAAAAAAAAACACATTAAAGACAGTAAACCTGAATTACATGAAATTAAAAGGAACCTTGAAGGCAAAGCAATAGTGAGAAAATTGTGTTCGATAAGAGAATCACACCAATAAGTACATGACCAAGTATCTTCCAGCAATATATAAATCGAAGAGCAGTACAACATTATCTTGCCATTGTAATTTACCAAGCTAGATAACCCTAATAGTTGGAATCTATGTTCTTCTTCTTTTTCTTTTCGATGCAGCTTTTTTCCGTGCTTCTTCCTCTTTCTGTTTGGCTTTCTTTAACTGTTCGCAAGACTTTATGTTGTGTCCTGGTGCGCTGAAAGATTATTGCAAAACAAATTCAGCAATTCACAAGTGTTTAAAGTTTGGAATATAAACTTTATGCTTTACCGGTAATAAACAATAATAAGAACTTACTGGCAGTGACTACAACATCGCCTTCTTCTGGGTTCTTCTTCTTCTTCTTCTTCTTCTTCTTCTTCCTCTTCCTCTTCTTGTTCAGTATAATATTCTTGTTCTTCTTCTTCAGTATCATATTCGTGCTCTTCTTCTTCATTAGCAGCTTTCGCTGCAGCTTCCTCGGCCTCAGCTTGCTTGAATTTTTCGCAAGCATTAATGTTGTGTCCCGGCTGGCTGAATTGTTATTGCAAAACAAACTAAGCAATCCACAAGTGTTCAAAGTTTGATATATAAACTTTTTGCTGGTGATAAAAAATAACTAAATACTTACCGGCAGAAACTACAACATTTCGGCGTTTTGGTGGGCAGCCTTTGGGTACTACTTTTTTCGGATCCCCAACATTGAAAGACCTCTTATGAGGTCTGGATGTTTTCTTTTTACCAGGAGCATTCTGTTCAGCACTACCCCTTGATAATATTTCCGCAAGTCTTCTAAAATCTTCAGAACTTTGGATATATTGGAATTATCTTTCCCTCCGACCAAGAGTTGTTGAACGTTGATCACTGCTTTCACCATTTTAGCATCAGCACCATCAACATCATTGGAGGTAAACATTTGTTTAAACAATAGCCGCAATTTCTTCCCTGTCTCAATGAACCACCGACTATTTATACTTCCATCAGGGAACTTCTTAAGGCCCATATACTTAAAACAAGAAATCAGGTGTGAGCATGGCAGGCCTTCGGATTCATGCAACTTGCAATCACATTCAAACCGCTTGTGTTCGATATCAACTGTAGCAGTCCACAAGTTCTCCTGCTCCTCGCTACCACATTCTCTAAAGTAGAATTCTGCACAGTTGCCATTAAGTTGAACAAAGTTTGTTCTTTCGAGTGTCTGCTCATCTCTAATATTTTGTAGAATAGACTTGAATGCGGTCGATGTGCATTTAGTCCCAGCATCAATTTCTAGACCACGGAGCCCAGTCTCTGTTTTAAAACCTCTCTGGCAATTGATCTCCTCTGCCACTTGCTTAAGGATACTCCTTTTCCTATTAAGTTTCACAACGAGCTGGTAAAAATTTACAAAGTCAGTAGCTGAACATTTTTGTTTCAGGAACTGCTTTACAAATGAATTTACGGCCTCTGCACGCCCCGTTGTCCTGTGTCCTGCAAAGAAAACACCTTCAAAATAGGGCTCGGCCCACTGCTCCCTTTTTTCATAGGTGTCCTTTACCCATGTGTTATCATGTAATTTGTAATCGTTGACCAACTCTGTCCAGCGCCTCTCGAATTCAGCAATGCTGCACTTCATAGCTGCCAATTCGCAAAACTTTTGCGGAAAACCACCCTTCTTCACCCTTTTTACCGCGTTCTGTTCCATGTGCCAAAGACATAGTCTGTGTACAACGCCCTCAAATTCTTCCTTAACTGCAAGGCAGATTGATATATCTTGATCTGTCAGAATGGAAATTGGCTTCTTTCCATTCATTGCTTCCAAGAACTTTTCCAAAATCCAGCAGTAAGACTGCTTAGTTTCTCTACGCAGAAGCCCAGCACCAAAAATCACACATCGTCCAGCGTTACTTACACCTGAAAATATAATAAGCGGATATCGATATTTATTGGTCTTGTACGTAGAATCCAAGAGCAGTACATCACCATAGGCTGCGTATTCCTCTCTGGAATGCGAATCACACCAGAAAACCGATGATACATCACCATGTTCGTCGACCCGGTGCTCGATAAAAAATGCGTCATCCTCCACTGTGTAGGACGAGAGGACCTGAAATGCGGTATTAAAATCTCCATTTTTTTCTCGTTCCTTTTTCTCCTTTTGAAGAAGGTTATAAGCATCTTTTCTCAGGAAAGGTAATTCCTGATTTACCGAAAGCTGCTCCAACATATTCATAGACTCACCAGGTGTTTTCCCACCTTTAATCATGAAATTCAGTATTACTCTTTCACCAGCGGCGATATACCTGTTACATTTTAAGAACCTCTCCTTTTCATGCCCGGCCAACTCATGATTATGGTCCGGTATGAAGTCTGTCACTTCCCATTCTTCTTCTCCAATCTTCCTCACCCTAAACATTGCCTTGCATCTACACCTTGTATCTCGTCTTCTTATTCGCCGACGAAGCGCAATTTCCTTTTTGACTCCCTCACGGTTGCAAACCCGCATGCAATGTTTATCTGGTCTATGATCTCGAGTTCTTATATCGAACCCCCTCTGTCTAGCATATGTTAAATAAAATGACTCAGCCTCTATCATTTCACTAAAAACATGGCCCGTTATTTCATCAACTATTTGAGCATCATCCTTAGAGGCAAAAGCTTGAAATGACCATCCGTTCTTCGGGGTGACATATCTATTTCTACGCTTCTGCTTATGAGTAGCAGGAGTACTAGGAGCAGATGGAGCTTCCATATCTACAATAAACCCAAGATGTTTTAGTTTGTACTCGCAACAAAATGGATACCTAATAAAACTACTACATAACTAGTGCACATAAATTACTGTAATCATAACCAAACGGCGATAGCCAATGCACATCTATAACCATAACCAAACTACGATATCAATTTCGCATCTATAACCATAACCAGTAGTACTCGACATCGAGGATCAGAACAACCTGGAATACCAATACTACCCCACCTTGACTATCCTCCATTTGCAATACCATTGGAAAATCCAAATGAACCCAACTAGACTAACACAACTTAACGAAACAAGTAATTTGAATATTAAGGCCAACTAGTAGGCATCATGAGTAACTAGAAGCATTGCAATATCTTATCCACCCCTAATTTCAACCGTGATAGGACAAAAGTAGACCAAAACAACTGAACAGAACAAGGAATTTGACTATTAAGGCCAACTAGTAGGCATCATGAGTAACTAGAAGCATTGCAATATCATATCCACCCCTAATTTCAACCCTGATAGGACAAAACTAGACCAGCACAACAGAACAGACGAAGAAATTTGAATATTAAGGCGAACTAGTAGGCATCATGAGTAACTAGAAGCACTGCAATATCATCTCGACCACCAATTTCAACCGTAAAATTACAATTCGCATAATTGAACGAGATTCAAATTACTAACAATGAGTATGATTGTTATGTTACCTATGAATTGAACTCTCCGGTGTCAAGAAAGAAGTTTGCAGTATCGGGATGAATCGAATGATCAAAGATTGAAGAAGAATCGACTGATCTACAAGTAGCAATATTTTTGAACTCCGTCTGTCCTAATGAATGGTAGGGTTATGAAATTTTGAAATTGTAAATTACATTTATTGTTAAGTAGTACTATTGTTTTTGAAATTGTAAATTACATTTATTGTTAAACTAGTATTGTTTTTGATATTGTGCATACATCAAAACGTGGCTGAGTGGTAATGTTTGGATTCTTTTACTCCAGCGACCAGAGTTCGATCCCCACCGTCGTTAATTTTTTTTAATAAGAACGGAATTTATCATTTACAACCAAGATAACTCAGTTGTAAACGGAAAATCCCATTTACAACCAAGATAATCAAGTTGTAAATGGTAGATGATGGTTGTAAATGATTTCCAACCGTCCAGATCATGATTACAAGTGTTTACAACTGTTTACAAGTGTAAAGTCGTAACGTTACGACTTTACAACAGTTACGTCACCATAGCATTACCCCTTGTTTAATTATCTTAATTTGATTCTTTGATCCGACTAAGCCATATATATTCGTAGAAAAGTGTTAGAAACACTAGGACAATTCAAGATCATCGATTCGATTATATATAATTTGCAAGTACTGCTTGAACTAAGACTGACAACCTTAGCCAAGTATTAGTATAGATAGTAAGCTTTCAAAATACACGTCTACAAATCTGTCTTTGGTGTTTGTAAATCGAATTATTTTTAAGTCAGTACGAGTTGCACTTTCATGCATAATTAGAACTTGATGCTTAGAACAAGCATACTATCACCAGCTTTCTCCATATATTGTTAAGTCGAGTTAATATAAATTTGTTTTCTGAAATTATATATAGTTACTTAGTTAAAGCTAGTTTAGTCCCTAGAGATCGACACTCGAGGTCATCTTACCTCTGCACTACGTGTTTTGTGTAGTTGTGAGTTGCCCTTTGGCTTTCAAACAAATTTATTTGATTGTTCGAGTCAGACAATCTCGTTCATCAGTTGGCTAGGCGCCAACGGGCCTGACAGGTAGCCAGTCTGCTGTAGAGGAATTTTCCGAACTTTTATTGTTTCTAATTGCTCGAAACTCCTTCAAAAGCCAGATTTTGCACTTCTCGGACCTGGGGAACCTCTGGTTACTCCATGGAAAAGTCAAGACTCCAAAGTAAGCTCAAATTGCACCAAAATAAGCTTATTTTACGCTATTTTTACCACATTGCATCCGGGGACCATGCGACAAAAAACATATCAAAATTAACTACTTCTTACTAAAATTAAAGTAAAAGAACAATAAAGGGTCGAAATAAGGCCTTGATGACGGCTACTAATTTATCAGTCATCAAATATTGCCATTCTTTATGAGTCTATGCATAGTACTCTTTCCGGTGATAAGTTTACACTCACTCTTAGTAGTGATTGCTTTGAGCTCAACCTTTTTCTTTCCTTCAGAACTTCATGTTTTTGTAATCGAATTCTATTGGACTTGATTGTCTCATCCAATCCCCTCCAAGGACCATCTGATATCCTCCTAATTTCACCAACCTTAGAGGGAATTTGAACTCATGACCCTATATCGTCCAACAAAATTATTTACAAATATGTTCACTAATGAGTTGGTTTCCATCAGCAACACTAATGAGCATTGGATGAGCTTGTTCTACCTTGGAACCCACTTGATAGGCAGTTTCTTCATCAATGAAGGAGTGGGTGTTGACGGTGTCAATAAGCAGGCAAAGATGATGTTTTCCATGCTCTCCAAAATATTTTAGAGTGTTACAACTGATATTTCCAGCAATGGCATCAAGAGATATTTCAGCACTTTCTTTCTCAATGTCTGAATCTGTGGGGTTGTCATCATTTTTTTTCTAAGTGCAATCCTTCTTCTTCTTCTTCTTTCGACATGAGAAGATATAGCGTTGTTGCTTTGCACTTATGCCCCTTAACCCACTTATCATCGCAATTATAACATAAACCTTGAGAGTTCCTAACTCTCATCTCTTCTCGAGTAAGCATTTTTCTCGGTATCTCAGTAACTTCAATTCCCAGTTAATTAGGCTTTCTAGTAGTGCTCGTTGGATTAAAAACTCTACTGAACCAGAAAAGGACTTGGTAACTGATTTCATTCTTTTGCAAACGGACTCTAGTAGTTGTTCTTGCTCAAGTGCTATTTCAATAGCTTGTTCGATGCTTGTTGGATGTTGAGCAAGTATAGCAAGCTTGAGTTCTTATTTTTAGCCACCAACAAAATTTCCGATATAAAATCCCTCAGTTTGGTCTTTAACAAACATGCTCATAAGAGCTCTCAACTCTTCATACTTTTCAATATGTTCAACCAAACTACCAGTTTGTTGTAACCTAGTAAACTCAATAACAACAAACTTCTCTTATGTTCCCAAACTTTTGGCATAAACAGGATACCATGTGTTCCCAAGTGATATTGCCTCTGATGGTAGCAGAAAAATTTTGAAACCACAAGTCAGCTTTACCGTCAAAACGCATTGCTGCCAAAGAAACTCTTCATTTATCCGAAAAATTCGGGACAATAGTGAAATACTTTTGGCATTTCAAGATCCAAGAATGAGGATTTATGCCATCAAACCGCGGGAACTCGATTGTGGGCATGTAGTGATTTGATTTGGAGGACTCATCATAGTCGTGATGATCTCTCTGTGAATCATCATCACATTGATGAGTTTGTGAAGTACTACCAAATCTGGTGCTATTCAGACTAATTAAAAGGACTTGGCCTCCAGTGGACCTTTTTGGTAGTTTCGTGCACCTTGTTACCTGTTGAAGGGTGATTCGTGCTTTCTCTTAAGTTCGTACTAAACCGTCAAAGGAAACTACTTAGCTCTTCTTTGTGTAGTCTTCCTCTGATAATGTTAAGTGTTCTTCACGTAGCGTCCTCGTACCTGAAAGAGACTAGAGGGGGGAGTTAGTGTCTCTTGCCCGATCTGTAGTATATCAGACCGGAGTGACGACTTTACGTGTAGGGAGTTGAGGACTTCCCTAGTGAGAGAAATATTGTGTGTAGGTGAGTAGTAGGTGAGAGCTATTATTGCTTACCCAGTGGATAATGAATGTTTCCCCTTTTATACTTGTAGTATTTTATTGTCACTTTATGTAGGATCATGACAAGTGTCCGGCTGAGATAGAGGTCTTCTTTGGCCCAAGCCCATTAAGGAGGTCCATGGGCTTTGACCCAAACACCCTGACTAGGGCTAGAAGGGCATTATTGACTTTTCGGGTCTTACGGAAGATTCTGGAAGGCAGGCCCCCCAAGGACCGACCAGGGGTGGTCGGCCGGGGTCCTCGCGCTCCACAGCCCGAGTAGTTCTCTGCCTAGTCTCTTTTGGAGGATGTCACCTTGACATAAGGTCCTCTTCGAGCCATAGAGATGCCCCTCGAGCCCCAGCTGCCTTGTCCTTGTAGTGAGCCTATCTTGAGGATCGGACTCACAGTGATGGTCGGACCGTATGTTTGGTCGAGCCACACTCAAGTGACATACTTGGGTGTGGTCGCGCCCCTTGATGGACGGCCTATGATGCCTTGTCGCGCTCTTAAACCGCTTTTGTTCGTATATGCGGACTGGACATATTTTAACACCAACATTATCAAAGCTATCAAGCTTCTGCTGCAATAGTTGCAGTGTAACTTTTAGTTCTTGTGATTATGTGTTCTGCCTATTAACTACTTGTGTAAGCAGTTGTTGCATAGCATTATAGTTTCAGTATCAGAGTTTCTCTTTAAGGAAAGGGCAACAAGTTGTTCTTGGATTTGATGTTGTGTAGTGAATAACTTAGCCATTCTTGCCGCTTGAGCTGGACCGGGAGGGGCAACCATGTGTTTAACACTGGCTCTGGGTACCAAATGTTACACCCCTGTTATGGTCAACTTATGTCGACAAGAACTTTCAAAGATTAACAGATGAATAAGAGGAGGGAGGGGGAAATTAAAAGAAGACAATATAGAGAATTGCTAAAACTATGTACTATTTCCTTGATCAAAAGAACACAACCGAAATAAAAATAAAGGAGCAAGTTCTAAACGTAAGGTGCAAAAAAGAAAGATAAAAGCGACAATGTATCTGTCTTGAAGTTTCAGCAGCCGTTTGATGAGATATTTGAATCAACTGCTTGGATTGAATATCTTGAGACGACGACGTTTTGATGTTTGAGGCCTAAGTCTTGACCTTGGTTGACTGGAGCTCTGGATGTGCTTCTGGGGCGTGAATTACAGCAAGCGAACTAGTAGAATCGTCTTTTGCAGCTAATATGTCTGGAAAGGCGTCGTCCGTACTAGAACTGGGTTTTTGGGAAATTTCAGTTTGAATTTCCAGCTCTTCTGCTTCTAAGACATTACAGATCTCCATTTTCCATCAATCAAACACCTAATACACAATGACCAATTCTTCTTCAGATCTCTCTCGTACTCGCAACCAATCTGAGCTCACCGATTCGGCCAGATCATACGCATTCGGCAACTTCGATTTCGGCCAGGACACCGATTGACGTTTCGCCTTTTCTCCCCAACCTTCCTTCCATCTAAACCCTCACAATCCTAACCCCCTATTCAAGCGCAACGTCTCTAGGGTGGACTCGAGCTCGTTAACAAACGACCCAACTCGTTAACAAAACAGCCTAATTTCAGGGTCGATCTCGAGCTCGAACCACTGTATATAGGCTCGAGCTCGGCTCGTTAAGCTCGAACGAGCTCAGCTCGAGTATAAATACCATGAAAAAATATTAAAATATTAAATAACATAAAAAAATTCAAGATTACACATTACACTCAACTCCCCAATGATAAAGTTATCAAAGTCTAACAAAACGCAAACATATTGGGCTGATAATACTAGAAAAGGATGACAAGGAGTCAATGATTTAAGTTTAGGGCAAATGATTTGGGTAGGATTTCATTAATATGGGGATGGGCCGAAGAAATGTGCATTGGGTCATCATATTGGGCTCTCATGAGTTGGGCTGGTAATACTAATGTACATATATTATTTGGAGCCGAGCTTTAATAGCCTTACCGAGTATTCACAGATCGGGCCTAACTTGTTAATGGAACGAGCTTAAGTTTAGGCTCAAGCTCGACTAAAAAATTTTATCGAGTCGAGCCAAGCCGATTACTCTCGATTCGCGTACCAACTCGGACTAATTCTTTTCTTTTTTTTTAATTTTTTTTTTAGTAATGGGTCTACCCGTTCTAGTACTCTGGTTGTTGGTCTTAGTTGGTGACTATAATTTTTCCGGATTGGTGTGGGAGTGGGCGAGTGGCAGATATCGACCACCACTCTTTGGTTACGGAGAAACAAACAAGCGACACAGATTTTGATCTCCATTTCCCATCAATCAAACACCTAACACACAATGACCAATTCTTCTTCTTCTCCTTCAGCTCTCTCTCGTACTTGCAACCAATCTGAGCTCGCCGATTCGGCCAGATCATACGCCGCCGGCGACTTCGATTTCGGCCAGGACACCGATCGGCGTTTCGCCTTTTCTCGCCAACCTTCCTTCCATCAAAACCCTCACAATCCTAACCCCCCCTTGTTCAAGCGCAGCGTCTCTAGCATCGATATTCCCCCGGACGATCGCTACTCTCAGGAATCTAGGTTTTCCAGTGATGTTGATGGTGATGATGTTAGGGTTTCTGTTTCATCGTACCTGTCGTTGCTTGTTGTTGGTTGGAGGTCTGGTAACAAGCAGATGAGGCGATTGCTCGTTTTGATTTGGCTCAATGTCTTGTATTCCACTGCTGAATTGCTCATTGGCCTCTTTTCTGGTCGAATTGGTGAGTATTCAAGCTTTTTTTGTTTATGTTTGAGATTTATCATTTTTTTGTTGTATCATTTGTTATTGTACTCCCTCCTAGTAATTTTTAGGTTTGTTTTGTTGACTTTTTGGAAACTTAGTTTGACTCTAATATGAAGTATAATCTTATCGAAAATAATTAATAAAATTATATAATGAAATAGAAGTAAGAGAAAATTTCTTAATATACTTTTATAAAATAAAGTTCGTTATAGTTTAGGAGTAAACACAGGTCAAACCGAGCACAGAAATTCTACAGAAATAGAATTTCTGTTTAGTTTAGTTTGTAGCTTCGGTATTCGAGGATTTGATATTTGACTATTTAAGTTGTGCAGAAAATGTATTCGTTGGTTGATATTGATATATTAGCTCAGTTTGACGATTCTAGTTATTCACATTGTGAGGTTTGTTTGTTTCAGAGCACTTAAAATGGCAGTCATTTTGTTTCCTTGAAGACAATGAAGTGTGCTAGATGGTCTAATGGGTAGATGTACCTTACATAATAGGAATAACTACAACATCACCGCTGACCCAAGTGTTGGTGCATTTTCTTAATTTTTACTTATAATTGTTTTTTTTTTGTTTTTTTTTTTTCATAAAATGATTTACTACCATCTCTTATGATAATAATGATGGTGACTTGCGCATTCTCTCAGTTTTCATAGTCAGATGTTTTATTTTTTTAAATGTCAGGGTTATTACTTCCTTTTCACATAATATACTTTGTTCCAACAAGATAAAACTTCACGGTTTTTTAAAACCCATGAGCAAAATGCACTTGACTAATGTAAAGTCGGGGAGCATGAACATTCTTAATCTTGAACCACCAAAAAAACTACTATTTGAACAGTAACTAAACTCAGGCAACTATTGCCCGCAGGTGTCTAGCAATAAAAGAATTAAGGAAATGTAAAGAAAAAAAAGAGAAGAAAGGAGTGATTAACTTCCTTGGATAAATTACTCACATGCTGTTGGATGACCTTCTTGTATCCTAATCCTTTTCATTTGCTTGAGTTTTTGTTGTCTGGTCCTTTGTCTTTTTCAAGGCTATTGTCATTTTTTTTAATGCCTTGAAGAGATGAAAACCTCCCCATAGGCTTAGCGGTACTGTCCTCAGTAGAATCATCAGAAATTCAGAACGTATACTTAACCTAGATTTCCTCAACTTAAATGGAGTATTACCATCCAATGGCCACTGGTCTTACTTGAATGATTCCATAAAGGTGAATGTTTAATTACCAAATTAAATTTCTTGGGGCTGCCTACAGAATTAAATTTCCCATGGAAACATATTTGGAGAAGTAAATTGCCACCTCGGGTGGCATTTTTTCTTTGGACAGTGACTTTGTGTAAGGTGTTAACAACTGATAATCTACGGCGCCGGGGCTGTTTTGTTTTGGAATGGTATTTCATGTGTAAATCTAATGGGGAATCAAGTGACCACCTGGTTTGGAAAGATGTAAGTTGTCGTGGGCCATGCCAAAAGATGATGGGTTTGATATTGGCTTAGAAAAGGAAACTCAGATATAAAGATAAAGGAAACTCTCAGGAATCTGATCCCAAATTGTTTGGTTTGGAGTATTTGGATTGAAAGGAATATAGATGCGTTGAGGATGTGTCCAACCCGTACTGGAAGATTTTGAGGAATTTCTTTGGTTTGCTACTATTCTAGTTTAATGGGGCTGCTGTTAATCCCTTACTGATAATGCTAGCCTTTTTTTTTTGTTTTCTTTTTTGTCTGACCTGCTGTAGTACACTTGCATGTATCATCAGTTTTGTTCATAAAACCTTCTTGATTACTTTTCAAAAACAATAAAGAATAAGAAAATTACCAAATAATTACCTTGGGCAAGATTTGTCCCTAGGAACAAGTTAATTTTCTTGAAAGGGCTGAGGCTTTTGAAAATTGACCCTTATCGAGACCCACAGAAGGCTTGTATCAAAGGCTTTGTTTCTGAATTTGAATCCGAGTCTCTTGCTTACTAACATTGAAATTTTCCAATCATAAGTATTCTCTATGTTATCTTCATCGGTTTAAACCGGCTTGCTCTCCAGAGTACATTTCTTTGCAGCCGGTGTTGTGCATTACTGATGCTCTATGTAATGGTATTTCTCTTTTTCGTTAGCTTGAATTGCAACTGATAGACTAGAGGAAGTTGGTATAGCTTGAGCCCCCTGTTACTTGTGTCTCCATTGTGTATTTCCCTAAGAAGCACAAAGATGAATACGGGTATAAATACGAATATAAGATGGGTACGTAAAAATGTCAAAATCGAAGAAAATAGGATACGGATATGTGTAGGATACTTCTAATTTCTTATATCTATATTTAGTATTTAAGCTTGAATTTCTAAATCTAGTGAATACTAAGCAATCAAATAGGAAAAATATTCATATAAATGTCCAATAAACACAAAAATACATAAATCTTCTATCTCAACTGCATCAGTGTCACACACACACACACACACACACACACACACTCACACTCACACACATAGCCTCATTCAATATATTCATTTTTTATTTCTGTAGTATTATTACCACCTTAGGGTGTGCCTGCCATTTCAGCAATCTCAAAAGGAGCTACAGGGTTAAAACCATTAAAAGATGATTTTTTGAAGTAGGGAATATAGGACAGAAAAAGTCTATATTTGTATAATCTAATTTGAGTCCCAATCAAGCTACCTAAACCTTCTCCTTGTTGGTGTATTGGTTTTGGGTCTGTTGACTCTCGACTTTTGTAGATGTGCAAATCTTGTGCACCTCTTTGTATAGTTGTTTTGTGATGAATAAAATTTTGGCGTTTCCAAAAAAGCAAGGGGAAACTATACTATCTAAACCTTTTTCATATACATATATCCTTTCCTTTTCCCACGGTTGAGATTCTTTTCCTCCAATGAGTCCTGTCTTAATGATTATAATTACTAAGAACTGGCACTACTCTAACTTCAGCAACATGTTGAGAACTGTTGTTAGAGAATCCAAGAACTTGAAGAATCACCCAGGGGAGATGGGGTGGGTGTTAGGCCGCACGTCGTACTCAAACTGCAAGAATTCGTCTCCTAACAAATTACAAATTATATCTGAGTATCTGTAAAATGCTTGTGGGGGCGGGGAAGAATTTAGGGAATGTTGGGTCGAGGTGAACACTTTGAAATCTTACTGGAGTAGGTGTTTAAACTTCGAAGGTTACTGTAGTGTCCCATTTGCCTGCTGCAGTGATGGAGGCCTGGTCGGGTTGGTTGATTTAAACCATAGCATTTTGTTTTGGCTTTGTGAATCTTTGTTTTGTTGTTATAGTTGTGTCAACAAAACATTTTGTTTCTTGGATATTAGCAGTATACGTTTGCAGTTTACTGCTGTGTGATGGCATCTTGATACTGGGAACTCAAGTCAATAGTCTGATTTGCTGTTATGCTGCAGAAAATTTTGTGTCTCAAAATTTGCATTGTATTGGTAGCTGCATTTGTAAGACAAACTAGGTTCTATATTATATGTGAGATGAAGCCTTGGAAATATCAATTGACTAGGTGAGCAACTGCAGTTTGCCCCTTTACTGATTGCTGAATTGATTTTGTTGTTTCTATGGCTTCAGGTTTGGTGTCTGATGCATTTCATTTGACGTTCGGCTGTGGTTTGCTGTCATTTTCTCTATTTGCAATGGCCACTTCTAGGCAGAAGACTGATCGTGCTTATACATATGGGTATGATTTCTATTGTCATCAATTCACATGATTTAGCACCTATCAAAATTACTTCTGTTGAGGCAATGCCTATGAACGATACAGAAGAAAATAAAATAGACGACTGAGAGTTCCTGCCTTAAAAACAGGTACAAGAGACTAGAAGTTTTAGCTGCTTTTACCAACGCTGTAAGTACTCCCTCTTTCGCAACTGAAAACTTAAATGCTGCATCTACTGCAATTCTCTTCTTTCATAAGTTGCATCTACAGCTGATATTTAAACCTTTTGTTTATGCTGCCTGTGTAGACAGCTGTTTCTTTTGTTTATGTCATTTTCCTTGGCCGTGGAAGGACTCCATGCATTCATCCAAGATGAATCTGAGCATAAGTAAGTTCAGATTCCAATGTTCTCATACACTCTTAATAACTGGACTTTTAGGTATATTTATGCAATTATTAATGATTTTACATGATATGTATTTTCTTCCAGGCATTATCTGATTATCTCAGCTATCACAAATTTGCTGGTAAATCTGATTGGTGTTTGGTTCTTCAGGAATTATGCCCGAATAAATATCGGTACAATGTCTCGACCTTTTTCTTTTAATTTTCTAAATAACTGGCAGGGCAGTTGAGAATTCCTCGGTCTCTCTCCCTATCTAAAACCAACCATTATATAACTTGGACAGTTATATAACTGCTTTCTGTTTTAGTTGACATTTTATGTTATTGTTGCAGCATACAGGAATGCCGAAGATATGAATTACCACTCAGTCTGCTTGCACGTTCTTGCAGATTCTATTCGTAGGTACTAAGCAGAATCCTATTGTTCTTTTATCTCTAAATATCTTCCCTTCTGAATTATTATTCTTTATCATATAATAAATTTCACATTAATCATTTTCAGTGCAGGATTGATCCTAGCGTCCTGGTTGCTTTCCCTTGGGTAAGTCGATATGATCTAAATATGTTAATTCATGTGCATGCATCACAGTAATGTTTTAATTATTTATTTTTTCATGTTACAGGGTGAATAATGCTGAAGTCTTGTGCTTGGGACTGGTTTCAGTGACAGTTTTTATGCTTGTCATGCCGCTTTTCAAAGCAACTGGTGGTGTTTTGCTGCAGATGGCACCGCCTAACATTCCGTACTCGGCTCTGAGTAAATGCTGGAGACAGGTCAAATCTCCAGACTTGTAATCTATCTTAATTTGTAGAGAAAGGAACTTGGAAGATTAACATATGTTATTTGTTATGGGTCTTTAGGTTAGTTCCAGGGAAGATATTGCAGAGGTTACCCAGGCTCGATTTTGGGAGTTGGTGCCTGGTCATGTTGTTGGATCGATTTCATTGCAGGTAAGTGTGATGATACCTTCATTTCATAGAGCTAGGTGTACTTACCTATCAGATGGTAATGTTTATTATCATATATCTCTGGACGTTCCGTCTGTGCAGATGAAGCAAGGGGTGGACGACCGGCCTGTTCTACAATATGTCCATAGTCTGTATCATGACCTAGGCATACAGGATTTGACAGTACAAACAGATTATGCTTGACATACACCTATGAGGCGAAAGAGTGTTATCGTTGAAGAAGCAAGTTCTTGTATAGCCTGTCAGTAGAACTTCAGAACATAGAAATCATCTTGAGCCACAGTTTTATAATTGCGGAAAATTTTAGGCCAACAAAGTAGGATCTTTTCAGCAGATCAGTCTTAGTTGTGCACAGTGCCAACTAATACCTAGCCTCGCCTGTCTACTGTTTTCAAGTGTCGTGAGAGATTTTGAAGAGACATCAAAAGAAATTGTATTTGTATATTTTGATTATAAAGAGAACAAAAAGGGATATTAGGTGTCATATTTGGATTTTTCTACAGCTGAAAGAGGCTAAGACCATCTTCTTACATTAAACTATCAGGCTATTCATCTCATAACCCTCATAGTGCATCCAACTCAAATTTTACTTTTCTTTTTTTTATTTCTTTTTAAATTACTTTCTTCTTTTTCCATTTTTTTTTAAAATTCAATAGCATAGCATTAGATTAAACTACCAAAAGCATCCAAAATGTCTTAGGTTTGAATTAAAAGAGTCTAAAGCAAGTAAATTGTTCAGTCAAATTGGGGATAAATCCCAAACAAAATGCAAAGAATCACAAAAGTTTTGAATTCCTCCAAAGGTTCTTTTCTTCCTTCATTAGCTAGATGGTCGACTACTCAATTGGCTTCCCTATATACAAATTGGATCTGGACTGCCTCCATTTTCTTCAGGTCTTCAGTGGCGTCCCGCAAAAGCTCTTGATGTCTTAAGTGCACTGCTTCCACCCTGTTTAAACATGAAATCAAATATTTAGAATCAGTTTGGATGATAAGATTCTTTATGTCTATTTGTGAATAAAGTTGTACGCATAGTTTGAATGTGTAGCATTCTGCTGTGTTGACGTCTACATCTCCCAAGAATGAAGAAGATGCTCTTATGAAGTTTCCTTCAAGATTTCTGACAATACAGCCTGCCCCAGCCGTTCTGAAAGTTGGACAAACACTTCCATCAATATTGAGGCAATAGAAGTTCTGTGGGGGTGGAGACCATTTGACTAGGATAGGTGTTTTTATGTGGACCTGTTTTTGGGAAAGGATTGAGTGGTTTTGTATGAGGTTTGGAAGGGCAGTATTGAAGGTGAAAGTGTTTAAGTTAATCTGGTTGTAGATCTTATCATTTATGTATTTCCAGATCATCCACCATAGTGGGAAGATTTTTGTGAATTCATCATTATTAGCCTTTTGGTGGAAAATCAGTTCTTGGTACACCCTTGATGGTTCTAAGGGATTGTGTATGAGGTTTCTTACTTGTGAGAAGTAGGAGCAATCCCACAAGAGATGTTGCATTGTTTCTGGAGTGGTATTGCAAAGAGTACAGGTTGGGGATGGTAATATGTTGTGCCTGTGTAATTTTGAAGTTGTTGGTAATTTGTCATGAATTAAAAGCCAGAGAAAGAATTTTATTTTTGGTTGGATTTGAAGCTTCCAAATCTTTTCCCAAGGCCAGTTTAAGTTTTGTGTAGAATCTTTATTGATGAGGGAGTTATAGGCAGATTTGACTGTAAAAAGTCCATTATCTGTTTCTCCCCATACAATCTGATCATCATAGTGGTTTCTTGGTAGAGGGATACCAATTACTTCATTAACCATTTCAGAAGGTAAAAGGTTAAGTAGTAATTGTATATCCCAATTACCATTTTCAATGACTTCTTTCACCAGGAGGTTCTCATCCTGTATGTTAGTGACATAGTCTTTTGTTTTCTTGTTTTTGATCCAGTTATCATTCCAGAAGTTAGTGGAGTCACCTCCATTTATTTTATGGGTGAGGCAGTCCTTGAACTCTTCTTTTAATTTAATGATATTCTTCCAGAACCAACTACTCTGGGGTTTTGATTATGCTAGGAGGATAGTTGAATCAGAAAAATACTTCTTTTTATAAACCATGTTCCATAGAGAAGAGGGGCTAGAGAGGAGTCTCCATAAATGTTTGAAAGAGAATGCTTCATTAAGAATAGTAAGGTTCCTGATTCCTAATCCACCTAGGCTTTTTGGCTTGCAAACTTTAGCCCAATTTATCTTGCTTCTTGTTTTTCCATCCTTTTTGTTGTTCCAAAGGAAGCTTCTATTGAGTTCCTCAAACCTGGCTATACAAGAAGAGGGGATTGTTGTAATGGACATACAGTAAGAAGGTATTGCATTGGTTATGGACTGGATAAGGGTAACCTTTCCAGCATAAGACAAATGCTTAGCATACCAAACATTAACTTTGGCCATTACTCTATTGACTTCTTGGTCAAAAATATCTCTCTTTTTGTGTCCAAGGAGGAATGGTAGACCAAGATATTTGTCAAGTCTTTTGTTGGGGATAACACCCATATGTCTGTATAATTTCTTGTTTAGTTCTTTTTCCATTTCTTTTAAATCATCATAATCATATTATTTAAATGTTGTTAATTAATCAAAATAACATAAAGTTAAAATAACATAAAACTTCATACTTCATATTATTTGTAACGCCCCGCCATAGATTTAACGTCTCAACAGAACGTCACCAACTCGATTACGACCACAATAAACACTTTCATGAAGTTGGAGAAGCGAACTTAAGGAAACCGATCCTCAGATCTTACACTTGAGCCATGGACTAAACCCATCGACATCATTCATTTGTTCACATACATCGATACTACATAGAGGCTACAGTTCACCATTGTCCCACAATATAACATTTTACTCCTGTCATGATAACTAGGCATTAGTACGGGAAATATCAAGGTTAGCTTAGGACCTTCTGATGTCGATAATTTATCCTTGAATATCCCAAAGACTGCTAGTTTGCATCTCGTTGAACTTTTCAATCTGTTAAAAGTTCAAACAAAGGGGGTAAGTCTTTGATGACTTAGTGAGGGTTAAACGAAAAATGAGAAAACAAGAGATTGATGGCAGCGGAAATAAATTGAAGGAGATGACTGTTCAACACGTAACATAATAATAGGTCAGTTATCAGTATAGGAATGATAAACGGATAATAGTATTGAGCAATACAGTTGACAGTCTTGAACAATAAAACAGATAACGGTCTCGAGCGGTATGAGTTAACAGTTTTGAACAATAAAACGGATAATAGTGTTGAGCAGTAAAACGTATATGAGCATGAACAACAGTAAAACTAAGATACCTCCTTTTGTCTCCCATAACTGTCATACTACCTTGTGCCTCCCAAGCCGAGGAGCGACCTCGCACGGTAAATGGATCGGCATGCCTGGGTACATGCATAGTCAGACCGCAGAGCATAGCCAACCTTCGACTAGACTCGACGTCTGACGGGTGGGTTTCAGCACGTGATAACAACTCCGTCGGTCCGTTCCGCCCGACAGTCATCCGCCACTGTCCCAGGGCCCAACGGATACGGAAAACGGTAACGGTAACTGGTACATTAATCTTCATGCTCATTGAGATAACAAGAACACAGTCATGTATGAACACAAGAATACACATATAGGCCTCAGAATTGAAGATTTAGGGATTATGAAGAATTTGAATTTCAAGGACGGTGTCATTAGTTTATATGAAGAGAGGAATCAAATGACATGAAAAGTCAACAATATAAGTAAAGGTCAAGGCGATAGAGAAATGAAGGTACATAAGCATCAATCACAAAGATACTGGTTAGGGATAAATTGGCTTATTACAATAGATGGTTTTACAAGTGAAGAATAAATAGGGCTCTCATATAAATAATTAGGGACAAAATAGTCGAGAAGTGAAACATCAAGGTGTTGGATGATCAAATCTAGTCAACGGATATAACGAGACCAATAGATAATCAATCTCAAGGATGCCAATCAGGGAGAAATTAATTGAAGGCAACAAGTGATTATTGATGGAGAAACAAGGAAGGTTCTGAATGTAAATACACCGGACATGGTGATCAAGAACTGAACATCAAGGTGATGGATGAATAAAGCCAACAATGAATATAACGAGACCAGTAAACAATTGGTTTGAATATTGAAAGCCAGGTTAATGTTCGAATTCGGGTATTTGCATTACAATAGAAGTTGATGGTTCACAAGCACGGATAACAAGAATGCAATACAATAAGCTGTAAACGGAGTAGAAACAAATACACATGATAATAACAGATTATCAAGATAGATGTTGAAAAGTTTTAGAACCCTCACCTTGTGCCGTTTCCAAAATATAACCAAGATTCGGGATCAGATCCTCATAATCAACCCGTCACCTAGACAAGTCGATAATAAAAATAAATTTACTGTATATGAATCGTCCCATTAAATAGGAAAGTACCACTTATACTTGATCAAGCAACCAATTGCATGATAATCTTGTAGAGGCTTCTTAATAAGTAATAACTACCAGCAATTCTTCTCTTTATGGCCAACCAATCATTTCCTCATTTTGACAGAAAACTACTCCTTGATTAACAAGACATTTCACATATACATAACATTAAAATTCACTTTAATAAATATTCCAAATAACTACCATCTCTTAGCTTTCTAAGGACTACTTTTAGGTCTAATTACGATTAGTGATCTAAGCATAATAGTATCTCTAATTCCAACGCTCCTGCAGAGAGCAATGTTACTAACAAATTCATAAACTAATTTATGACATATTGGAATATTACGATTCCAGTTGGTAGTGTTTAAAGACTCAAAATTCTATCAACACATAAAATTTCAATTTCATTTGAAAACTTTATGATATTGAAAACCGAATTGAAAACCGAGTACGTCTCCCGTTTTATACATTTTACAGAAATACGAATTTGTTTGATTTTTAATTAATTCACGAAAATTCCAATTGCAAAAATTCCAACTCTCAGAGATAATCCAACGTTCTGTTACATCCATATAAATTTATATTAAAGTGTACCGTATTATCTATTTAATGAGAAGTTTATAAAAACACAGCAATTTACACTACCAATTTGTCATTCAACATGCAAGGCTCAAACGTTTACACGCCAACCCATCGGGAAATTCCTTTTTCATGTATTACACATACTTCATATGCTAAATATAGGATTATGTAACTTGTGCTTATGGTAAAATGAAGTTTTCAAGAAATACATAAATTAAATATACTAAAAATATCAAAAAGAATGAAATGTTGAACATGCATATTTGCAAGTAACACACGGTAGTGAAAAATGGGTAATACTAAAAATATGATCAACAAACACCTACTACTAATAAGAATTTTAATCGGAGCAATTAGAAAAATAGAATGAATTACAAGAATCTATATATACATGAAACGTAGAGGTCTAGGAGAGCTCAATTTCATTCTCAAGAGCTTTCACACTATGTGTAGCAAAAATTTTGAGCTCATGGAAAGATTCAATTTCATTTGTTTTTGTAAGTTTTCATTAATGTAATTTTGGTAATTTTAATTCTTCTTCCTCTTATAAAAAACGTCCAGCCATAAATAAATTAAAAATTCCGGAATTATACAACAAAACAAATTCCGAAATTTAAAATAATATGTTAATTGAATTATACAACAAAAAAAATTCCGGAATTTAAAAATAAATCGTTTATTAATTAAATGTTGAATTATGGTGTCGATTAAATTCTTGGCAAAATGAATTTTAAAATTAATAATATTTTTTTTATTTAAACGGTGAATTAAAATGTTAATTAAACTCTAGGTAAAATATATTCTGGAATTAAAATTAAATTCGTAGACACAATTGTACGAAAATCAGTTTAATTTTTTTTAGTTTATTCATTCACAATTAATTTTAATTATTGAAAAATGATATTTAATAAATCAGTGATTAAATTATTTGTGATTTTGATTTTAAGAATAATCTTTTTTGCAAATTGTATGGAAAGAATAAATTAAAAAAAAATCGCAAAAGCTGTGGCCAGGGGGAATTGAACCCGGGTGCATATACCATGAACATCACCACATTCCACTCAACCACAACTTTTCAATCGTTCGTTGTTGACAACATCAAGTATTGGTTTTGATTTAATATTTTATGTTTTTAATTTTATTTATTAACAATTAAGTTTTTTCCGTAATAATTACTCTAGATTATTAATTATTAAATCAGTGATTAGTCGAATAAATCATTTAACTGAAAAAACAAAAAGCTATAGCCAGAGGGAATTGAACCCGGGTGGCATATACCATGAACATCACCACATTACACTCGGCCACAACTTTTCAATCGTTCATTGTTGACAACATCAAGTATTGGTGTTTGATTTAATATTTTATGCTTTTAATTTTATTTATTAACAATTAAGTTTTTTTCCGTAATAATTACTCTGGATTATTAATTATTAAATCATGATTAATCGAATAAATTATTTAATTGAAAAAAAAACAAAAAGCTGTGGCCAGAGGAAATTGAACCCGAGTGGCATATATCATGAACATCTCCACATTCCACTCAGCCAGAGGAAATTGAACCCGAGTGGCATATATCATGAACATCTCCACATTCCACTCAGCCACAACTTTTCAATTGTTTATTGTTGACAACATCAAGTATTGGTGCTTGATTTAATATTTTTGTTCGTAACAATATCTTTAAGTTATTTTGGTAAGTCTTAATTTTCATTGTCTTTCCTTTCTTTCCATGCACGCCTCATCAATGCTGAAAATCAAAATATATGGAATGTTTAGATTTTTTGCTTTATTGTGGTAAGTAATTTTAAAATTCAAACGGAGCAAAAATTATTGCATGAATTAAGGATCTTCTAAACCCTAAAAAACGATTATATATAGGTAACCTCATTCTATATCTTCTCTACCAATTTTCGAATTTGTCTTTAGAAATCAGTCGAATTCGAACTAGAGGCAATGAGTGGTCCGCAGTGTTCCGTAGGTTCAACAAATTCGTATGAACACCATAAGAAAAGTCATTTGAAATGTTTGTTGCTTCTTGCATTCAGTGGCTGGATCGACTCTATTTCGATCATTGTGTGGTAAATTCTCAATCCTCAAGTTCTTTGTCGATTTTATTATTGTTTTCATTCGCTAATAACACGTTTTTTTTTCTTTTTAAGTATGGACTCATTCAGGAGCGTGTTTGATTACGAAGGATTTTATGAGAGCTTTGATCTTTCATCTATCTCTAACGAGCCATTAGCAACTCCTAATTTCTACTACATGATGCTAATTGTAAGTTTCATCTTTTGTAATAATTTTTAATTTTGTACAATAATTGTTTAAACTTGTTGTCTAATGTTTGCTTCATTTTTTTTCGTAGATCGATGTGTTTGCGTACCGTAACTTTCATAGGGTCGAACGCCTTCTAGGACATTTAACCGCTGCTAGACATCGAATGAACAGATATGCATCATGCATAGTTAGAATGTTGAGTGATGAAGAAGAAGTAAGACAACGAGGATTATGTCTCTTTAAAGAGATTGCAGCGGTGCCTGGAGGATTGTTTTGTTTGAAGAAATTTAGACAATATCTCTTAAAGCAGCTTTGTCAATTAAATCATGGTGTGTTTGCATTGAATTTTAACATTCCAAAATTTTGTTGTAAGGATCATATTGTTGGGGAGGGGGGATTAGATGACGGTTTGTGTCTTGATTGTTTGGCAGATTGTGAAGTCCTATGCTATAGTCGTTCTACTGAGTTTTACGCGGCTATAGCTGAAATCTAATCTTTTGAATCATGTAATTTTCAATTTCCAGATACAATTGATTCGTTTATGAACATGATTTATTTTCGCCTCATGAACAATTGATTATTATTTCGATTAATGTCGTTTTTGAGTTTATTCCATATACATATTCGTCTTTGTGTGTTCGAGCTCATGAATATTACATAGTTATATTTGAAATTTAATCTATGGAATATTGTTATAGTGGAATTTTTCCATAAGCTTTCATTCGTGTTTTGAATTTGGCTTCATTCGTGTTTTGAATTTGGCTTTGATCCGTAACTGTTTATTTCATCATATAATATGTTGTTATAAACATGATTCGTTGTATGAACATGATTTATTTTCGCCTCATGAACAATTGATTATTATTTCGATTAATGTCGTTTTTTAGTTTATTCCATATACATATTCTTCTTTGTTTGTTCGATCTCATGAATTTTACATAGCTATATCTGAAATTTAATCTATGGAATATTGTTATAGTGAAATTTTTGCATAAGCTTTCATTCGTGTTTTGAATTTGGCTTCATCCGTAACTGTTTATTTCATCATATAATATGTTGTTATAAACATGATTAAGTTTCTGAAAATTTACAATTGAATTTGGCTACGATTACGTCAGACTTTAATTGTATGAGTTAAGAGAAATATGACCAAAATCTACAATCTGTGCCATTTAAATACATTACTGTACATTTGAGCATTAAGAAAAGTTGGATTTGGAAGCATATTCATTGTCACGTTGCTATATGTTTAAATCAGTGGTCATTTTGTTTATATTCTGTATTTAACAATAATCTCTTTTTAGAATCCGTCGTATGATAAAAAAAAAAATCCATAAGTAAAAGCTGTGACCGAAGGGAATTGAAACCGGGTGGTGAGGATGATGAAGATCCTACATTCCACTCGGCCACAACTTTTTAATCTTTTATTGTTGATAACATTTGATACTGGTACTTGATTTACTATGCCTATGCATTTATTTCACTACACGCTTTATCATGATTATGGTATTGATTCTCGATTCTTTCTAATTTTAAAACTCTCTAAATTTAAAGGATTTAGTTTGACTGAATCCTAGGTCAGTATCTTTGTAAAAATTTGTTGGATTGCTTGAGATTTTGCATAATCAATTCAATTAACGTGCCAACTTATATACGGAAACGATATGAAAATCTCGAGCACCATATTTTGTTGATGCCAAAACTCTCGAGCACCATATTTATATACGGGATCTGTGATTTAATACATTTCAATTAGTCTAACACTTTTACAATCTTAACCATATTTAGAATTCAGTATTTTTTTTAGCCAGACATTATATATAAACAATTCGATTTTACAGTAATGAGAGTACCATATTTAGACTACTAACAATGTACTATAAAATCGAAGTCTGTTTAATTGAAATCATCACTACATATTGCGAAAATGAGGATTCCATTTGGTTTGGAGGCGGCTCAGTCGAATATTGAGAATCGAGTTCGAATGTTCCAAAAAATAATTGACGAGGGAACGTTTGAGCACTCTATCTTGATGTTGATAGTCACTCTCAACAGTTACGTTTATGGTGGTTAAGTGCTCATTTGGTATGAATAATATTTGGGCCCATAACTTTATAAGGGCCCCTTAGATGCTCTAATATTAGAAAAGGGCCCCTTAGATAAACAATTACAGATTAGGCCCCGACTTTGACCAAAACTCTGAAAACAAAAGCCCAAATTCTGAAAACAAACAGGCCTTATCTTTTAAAAAAAAAAAAAGTAAAAAAACATTAAAAAAAAGCAAAAAAAAAAAAAAGAAATAAAAAAGATTTTTTTTACAGCAAATCGGAGCTGATGCAGCTCCGATTTGCTGAGCTGCTCCGATCAGATCGGAGCTCAACAGCTCCGAACAGATCGGAGCTGTAGAGCTCCGATTTGATCGGAGCTGTTGAGTTCCGATCAGATCGGAGCTCAACAGCTCCGAACAGATCGGAGCTGTTCAACAGCTCCGATCTGTTCGGAGCTGTAGAGCTCCGATTATCAAATCGGAGCTCTACAGCTCCGAACAGATCGGAGCTGTTGAACAGCTCCGATCTGTTCGGAGCTGTTGAGCTCCGATCTGATCGGAACTCAACAGCTCCGATCTGATCGGAACTCAACAGCTCCGATCAAATCGGAGCTCTACAGCTCCGATCATATCGAAGCTGTTGAGCTCCGACCGACTTACAGCTCCGGTGCCGGAGCTGTACCGGAGCTGTTTTGAAGAAGAAACAAAAAAAAAAAAATGGAAAATAATTTAAAAAAAGAAAAAGGAAAACAAATATAGCTAAGGCCATGTTTGGAATCATGTTTTAAGGCTGAGGGCAATTCCGTAAATAACATGTAGTCAACCCAAAAAAACTCCAAATTGACCTAATCTGTAATTGTTAATCTAAAGGGCCCTTTTCTAATATTAGGTGCTCTAAGGAGCCCCTACCGTGATATTTTCTCATAATATTTTGATTTCTTAGATTTTTTATTTTTAAATTATACGAATTTCTTATTATTGGATCTTGATGGATGTTTGTATTTATGTTAACTGCAGCATGAAAGCGTTCAAGATCATGTTTGGTATTGATCGATTTTTTGAGGACCTTGACGTCTCTTCAATCCCAATTCATCCATTGGCATCGTTGGACACTTACTATAGCATGCTCATAGTATGTATTTGGTTGATTACTTATTTCTACGGAAATTTTTGAACAAATTTTATATTCAACTTCTTAACTATATTCTACAGGTTGATGTGTTCGAGTACAAGATTTTTCGCAGGGTGCCTTATTTGCTTGAGATGCTTGAGAAGCACTCTCACAAGATGGATGCGTATGCTTCGTGTATTTATAGAATGGTCGATCCGAATAGTGCAGTGAGGCAACAAGACTTCACTGCCTGCAAAGAAGTAGCGAGCAGTCGTGGAGGATTGACGAGTATCAAGATGTGGCGACAATCGCTATGCACTCAAATTTACAAGATACATGATGGAGTATTCGAGAACAATTTTGATATTCCTTCGTTTTGTAGTAAAGAGTGGACAAAGTGTGGTCACTATAACGATACTACATGCTACGAATGCCTTGCTGACATTGAGATTCGAACATTCAATCGTTACTTTTATTTTCAGTCTTCTATTGAAGGCCTTTAGTTATGAAGTAATGATCTATGTAACCTTGAATCGTTTATTATTTTATTTATCAAATCAGATTACATTATTATTAATTATTATTATTATTATTATTATTATTATTATTATTATTATTATTATTATTATTATTTTGCTTTGAGTTTCGTAATAATCGAATTATTAGAAATTATCTAATGAATCGAATTATTATTATTTAGAACTGTTCGATTAAAGATGAAAAGTCAGGTCTTTTGATATTCAACAGACACAACACTTGGATTAAATCTGTGAATGGGTGCATCTCTTTAAGTTAATGTTTGCAAATGAAAAGTCACAACTATTGAAGAAGGTGCCTCTTCAAATTTGGTATCTTTCCTCCATCTATAAATAAGGTACTACACAAAAACGTTTTTCATCATAGAAGAATACTAAATTCTGAAATAAAATCAGAGAAGAAGGAACTACTAACCAAAAAAGATGGCGCAAGTTCAGGCAGAAACCATTCTCATTGTTGGCAACAATGAAATTAGTCACCACAGAGGTCTGGCGTGCTGCAAAGTTATAAACATCAAGAGTCAAATGAAGATAAAGATCAAGTTTGTATGCAAGGAAGACGGGAAAATAACATGCACGATGAAACAGAAGAACATCAATCTCGATCAAGAGGAAGAGACAAAAAATTTGTGGATAAATGCTGCACAACCAATTGATGAGCCATCTATTGATTTCAAATCCTACATGAAAGAGAAGATCATGGAGAATAATCCCAACGTGTTCATCCTATCCTCATCTGGTTCTAGATATGATCCTGGATTGATGAAAAAACACATTGAGGCAATTGGTGGTACAATCCATTTTCATAACAACATTGGGAATGAACCTGGTGGCTTTTGCGTCGCTACATCACGTGGTGCACTAAATGGCACAGGAAAATCTGTTGAGGTGTCTGGCTTTCGATTCACTTATGATCATACAGACTGAATCATGATCATAAGCCTCGACCCCAATAATTCTCAATGTTCTTCTTTGATCTATATGGTTATATAGATGATGTAATATCAATATTAATAAAGTTGTTTCAAATATTTTATCTTCTCGGTTCTACAAATACTTATATCCAGAATGCAATTACCTGATGATTAATTTATTTGTGTTTTATTTTTGAATAATATTTGTTTTTAATTGAAGTAAGAATTTTTTTTTAAAAAAATCGCAAAAGCCGTGTGTTAGGAAACTTGTAATTTTGATGAATTAACCATGCTAAATTAAGAAAAGTCCAGTAACTAGTACTCTTAAGGTCCATAGGATTTTAGAATTTTAGAGGACATTGTAAAAGAGCAACGTTTGCTGAAGACTTAGAGTAGGTGCTAGATAGGTGTTTTAACCGCTTATGATGTATCTTGTTTTCTGAAAAAAAAACAACCTATTGAAGCATTTGCTGATGATGTACTTTGTTTTACACAAACAAACTATTGAAGCATTTAGAACCGTTCAGAAACTTGAAGAATTTGAAGACTGAAGACTAGAAGATTTATGAAGATAGGTATCTACAAAGGCACATGTTGCTCAGAAAGTGGAAACTTCAGCAACAACTTGCATAAGTGAAACTCTAAACGACAGAGTAGGTTGTGCTTGCTGAAACTGAGACTGACCACTTGCTGAAAAACATATGTGACCTCCTTGCTGAAAGTACTTGCATTTGCGCTCCAACGTTCATATTTGAATCTCGTTCAAATGAACATTAAATGCAAAGCATGCACGCGAAGGACATGAAGACTAGAAGACAAATAAAGGACGCTGCTGAAAGTACAAAAGCAAGATAGTGACATCTTAAGGAACAAAGCCTTAGAATTCGAAATTCAAACGGCTCCCTTGATTCACTATAAATAGAGGTCATCAGGCAAAGAGTTGAAGTGTGTCAACAACGTGATCAAACTCTCACTTGTGCTTAAACTCACATACCCTTCAAACACTCTTTATTGCCATTGATCCGTTCCAAGACTTAAAGCTTGAAAAAGCTACTTGTGAAGAAGTAGAACATACACGGCTAAGAAATTAGTTAAGTGTTCTTTCTTTCGAACAAGAACAAGTCTTGACACCAGAAACAATCAAACTTGTTCACTGCAAAGTATTCAAAGTCATGTTTCTTAGATTACTTGTTGTAGCTGAATAAGTTATAATCAAGTTATCTCATCCAAAACCTCTCTAACTGAAAATACACCCTTTCAGGCGTGAAATTCAGGGGGAACTTAATCGAGCATAGTGTTGCTGATTAAAAGTCCCAAGTTTGGTGGAGAACAAGGTTTCGTTCTCTAGTTAGGTTGGAAACGAAGCAAGTGTGCTTTGGTTTTTGTTGAATCGCTCTAGATAGGTGTTGTAAGGAACCTCAAACTTGTCTTAGTGGATTCAGTCCTAGAAAGGACAAAGTGGATTAGTTGAGAGATTACGCCACTCTCAGATACCACTATAAAAGTGTTTGTGCGATTTACTTACTGCATTTAGTTTTCAGCAAAGCATATCCATCTGTACACTGTCACTCTGTTCACTTGCTGAAACTATCACTTACTGACAAAGCACTTATTGTACAAAGACTTCCGCTCTCTGATTTTAAGTATCGGCAAAACTCGTTACTGAAAAGTAACTAGTGCTTGCTGAGAAAGTTAAGTATTAGCAAACTCATTACTGTAAAGTAACTAGTGCTTGCTGAGAAAGTTAAGTATTAGGAAACTCGTTACTGAAAAGTAATAAGTCCTTGTTCAGAAAGTTTTTAAACGACGAAAGTTTGAAAAGACTATTCACCCCCCCCTCTAGTCTTTTCTTGTTGTTTAAAGGGACCAACAAGTGGTATCAAAGCGAGGTTCTTTAACCTTCAGCACTGAATCTAGATCCCCTTAGGTGCTTTCCGTAGATCACTCTCACTTGATCAGTTTGGTAGTCTTTTGCTGACAGGATGTCTTTAGGAGACGCTCCCTTGCTGAAGCTGAAAAACTACGAAAAATGGCGAAACAACATGATGCTACATCTTGAGGCCATTAGTGATGAGATGGTTACTGTCATTAATGATGGACCTATCAAGATCACTAAGGTTGAGAGAAGTTTTCCTCACAAACCACAGAAGCTGGAAAGGAAACTCTCTTAGGCGAACCAGTTGATACTGTCATTCCAAAACCAAGAGAGGAATGGACTTCCGACGAAGCCAAGAGATTCCGTCTTGATGGCCAAGCAAGAAACATCATCATTCGATCAACTCTGGATACTATACAGTGCAAACTGTAGGGTGCCAAAACTGCTAAGGAAGCTTGGAAAATGGTTCAAGATCTTTGTGCTGGATCTGACAAAACCAAGAAAAACAAACTCGAAGTGCTGAAGTTAAAGTTCCAGAACTTTAAACAAGGTACAAATGAGTCACTGGAAGACTTGGACTTCAGATTCACAACTTTAGTTAGTGAGATGGCCGCTTTGGGAGTTGGAAATCTTTAAAGTGTGTCAACTGATGAATGTGTATTTTACACTTTCATTCGAGTCTTTTTCACCTAATTTAGCTATCCTCTATGTTAATTTAGCTATATTTTAGTACATTTTATTAGAATAGTGTCACGTTTCTCTTAGATTTTATTTTACAGGTTTTGGTTGAAATTCGGAGATTTACGGGCAATTATATTGAAGTCTACAAGGAATTGGTGTTCCAGAAGCATATTTGGAGTATATGAAGGTTTCCGGATAGGATTTGGAGTCTAGGGGCCGAATCTGGAGGTTAGAAGGCTACTAGAAGTCATAAACCGAGTCCGAAAAGGTGAAGAAATCCAAAACCGCGTCGAAAACGCGAAAATCTCGCGTTTACACTGGGGGGCGAACCGCCCCGGAGAATTCCGGGCCTATATATAGTTGCGAGTTTTCTCTCCGAAAATCATATCTTTCCAGCCTTCTTTCTCACCCCTCTCTATAGTTTTAGGTAGGAACTTCCCGGGGCCTGTCCTGGGAGTTCCGTAGCTTAGGGGATACTTTTTCATAGCAGATTGGAGCGCGTAGGATCACAATCATCCGGAGATTGACAACCTTCGGTAACTTTGTATCTTACAACTTTTATCTACTTATTTTATTATATTCTTTCAACATGTTTTCTCTATGATTTCTGTTGATTGCATGCCTATTATGAGTAGCTAAACTTATCGTTGGTGGTAGTATGTGAATTCTTAGCGAAGGGAAGATAATCATGCTAATGGCTATATCGCGCATTATACTCCGTGTCATTGCTTTATTTCGTTGATGAGTTGAACACCAAAATTCTCGTATGTTGTATTGATCATTATGCACACTAGGACACTTGTCGGCCAAACAGACTTAATTATCTTCATAGTGTTGAATGATTACGGAACACAATAGGACGTTAGTTGTTGACAGGTCAGACCCTTACTATCTTCGTAGTGCACAATACTTACAACAGGACCCAAGATTCATTCAAAGATCTCTATGCAAGACCGAGGAATTTATGCATGATTATCAACCCATTATGTTAAGAAGGACCATACTATCACCAACCTCCATTATCTGCTTGAAAACCCCCTATTGCTTTTATTTGCTGTTTTATATTTTCTTATTAAATAGATAAAGCTAGTTATAGTCCTGAGAGAACGACACTCGAGTCATTCTACTGCTACACTACGGTTTTCGTTGTAGTTGTGGATTGCCTTTGGCTAAATAACAAATATTATTTGACTGAACCGGGACTGACAAACTCGCGTTCATCAAATTGGCGCCGTTGCCGGGGACTATACTCCTTTTTTCTATTTAATTTGTTTTTATTTACAGCTTTAGATTCCTATTTCTTTTAGTTTTAGTTTCCTTTTTAATTTCTCTCTCTATTTTCCTATTTGTTCTAATTACTTTACCTAGTCTGTCACAGATTGTGTATGCCGCATACACGTTCTGCAGGAACACCGCTTGCTAATTGAATTGCTGAGATCGATAGAGTCTACCACCAAAGAAGGCGACTCCTTTTCAAGGAAATCGACGGAATGGCAGAAGCTAGACCACTGAAGGCATGGGTACAACCCACCAAGGATCGTATGAGGGGACCGGCGATAGTTCTTTCGCCTGCAACTCGAGATCTGGAGATCAAGAACCACGCATTCCAACAACTTCCGAGGTTCTATGGCTTATCAAGGGAAGATGTGATGGGGTATTTGAACGATATCGATGATTTCGTCAACCAACTCCCACGACCCGGAGCTGACATAACAACGGATGAGTTGAGAATGAAGGTTTTTGCAATGGGACTTGGCGACAGAGCCAAGTCATGGCTGAGTTCTCTACCAGCCGGCTCGCTGGACACTTGGGAAAAGGTTTTTTCAGCTTTCATGGAAACATACTTCCCACACACTCTGACTACCGCGCTCAAAGCGCAAATCACTGGATTCAAGCAGGACTATGATGAGACCATCTACACCGCGTTCGAGAGATTCCAAAATCTCACGAACAAGTGCCCTCACCATGGTTTGAACTCTCCGACCTAGTCCAACACTTCTACAATGGACTAACCTTCGAGAACCAACAAGTGGTGGATTTCCAATGCCGAGGCAATATTTGGGAGGAAACCGCGGAAGCCGTTTGGGCTGTTTCGAAAGGCTTGCCAAGGGTTCGCAGTTCAAGGACCCAAGAGCAATGGTTAGGAGACGTGGACCCTGAAGCTCCACCGACTCAAGAAGCCCCTATGTACAGGGGGAATGGGGATCAATTCGAGTGCTTTACCAACGAATTGAAGCAAGTCCTTAAGAGCGCCACCGGAACAACTGTTTCGAACGAAGTATGCCGAATATGCAAGAACTATGGGCATGGAGCTCATATGTGTAGATCGGAGTTGGCATACGATGATGGCAACTGGGCTCGAGGAGGCGAAGAAGAAGCCTTTGCTACGGAGTTTGGTACTCAAGAAGTTAGCTACGGACAAGACGGTAGAATCCTCGAGGAGGATTCTGGAGAAGAGGATACCGTAACAATCAAGGATATGCACCGGCTAACCAAACTTATGGACCTAACCAAGACCGTAGCAGGCTGAACTATGGTAATGATCACTGACGAAAACCCCGCTCCGAAAGAGCCACCGAAGTCGAAGACGACTCTACTGATGGAGAACTTACAGAAGATGGTCGATCACACACAAGTTTTCTCAAACGGTATGAGGAGGATTCCGAGAAAACTAGGGCAAGGCTCGATAGGTTAGAATAGAGCACTAGGCTTGCCCATCAAAAGATGCAAGAGTTGATCGACCGAAGAACAAGTAAAGAACAAGGCAACACTGAGAAGGTCGTTAGGTGCTAGTGTTGCATGAAGGAAGAACTACTACAGGCTGAGGAAGAGAGGAGGACCTTGGTTCTGACACAAGTGATGAGGAGCAAGAGGATCCCGAACCACTCCCTAAAAGTTTCGATGTTAAGGTAGGGATTGGTGAGCTTGAAGATGTCCGTGCCACACTAGACACGGGATCCTACTCAAACATAATTCATTTGAATGTGTTTGAAAAGAGTAACCTTGGAAAACTATCTGAGGAAAGGGCTATTGTGCGACTGGCGGATGGATCATTCATGAGACCCGAGGGCGTTGTGAAAAATGTGTTGGTCAAGATTGGTGGAGCATCAATAAACACCAATTTCGTAGTAATGCCGGCATCTGCACCTGGGACGGGGATGTCATACTCTTAGGCAAACATTCTTGACCAAGCTACGCTCCGTAATGGACATCTACCAAAGAACTTGCACCATCGAGGTGGATGGCAAACAACACGTATTGCAAGCCATACCTGATCCACCAGAGCCGCCATATATTATTACTCACAATTGTGGTCTTGCAGCCTATATTCTTTCTTATTCACAGGTTCGTGGCATGGAAAGGAGATCAATGAAGGGGAAGACTAGTACCCGCAAAAAGAAGAGATAGGCGCAGACAGGAGTCGAGTCAAAGACTTAAAACAATGACGCTATCCGGGAGGCAACCCGAATTTTTTATCGCTTTCTTTACTGCTTTTCTGCATGCATTTCATTCTTGAACTATTTGCTTCTCATATGCGAATTTGTTCATGTGTGTGTCGTATATGCTTTTGTTTGAGTGAGATTTTTCGAGTGGTTTTTTGAAAAAAATTAGTTTCGGGATTAAAACGCATTTTCTGACATCGGGACCCGTCTCCCCGCATTGGGGAGCACGGGGCGAACCGCCCCGTGGTGGGACGAACCGCCCCACAGTCCCAGATCTTAAAAAACGCGGATTTCAACCCCAAAACCATATTTTCTTCATTCTTCTTCATCCATACTCCCAAAAACCCGAAAAGTGCGATTTTGCTTCTAAATCTTCATAACTTCTTCGTTTCTTGACCAAATTGAGTGTTCTTTAGCTTAATTCGAAGCCTATTACATGATCTATCACCCTAACCGATCAGATTTCATCCTAATTCGTTAGATTTGCAGATCTGAGGTATCATCTTTAAGAACCCTAATTTTCGAATTTGGGGATTTTCTAATTTGAGCTTCAATTATGCTTGTTTGATGCATGGGTATGTTGTTTATGTGATTAGACATGTTATTTACTATCAATTGCATGCTCAATTTTGCTTGAATTGTTGATTTGGGTATTTTGCTATTAGATGATATATCTTGTTATGCATTATGTCTTTATCTTTGATTTATAGCATATGGATATGTTTATTGGTGTAATGTTGGTGGATTTGACGATAGAATGCTTATTAGTTGAGAATGAGGATTTATGCTGTTGAATTTTTGCGCTGCTATGGTATGAATTGAAACCTTGTTATCAAGGTTATTGGTTGTCTAGTAGGAGCATGATGTGATGTATTGCATGTAGTAGTTACGTTGATATGTTGCATGATGAAGTAGCTAGGCTAGACATTGCGGTTTGGGGAGTTCGATTGATGAATTTATCACTTGTGTGTCTCACTTTTACACTAGCATATATTTGAGTCTGTTTTGAGTCGTACGAGGTGCTAATCGCTGTTTGTAGGTACCATACTAAGGGAAGGGAGTATTCCCGTATGATCGCTGTGAAGAACCATGTCAAGGAAGGTGATCTCGCTAGATGTGCGTTCGAGCCAAGGGGGTTTGGCAACAACGTCGTGGATTATCCGAAAGGAGGAGCTAGAGTACACGTGGAGTAAGGACTCCTATGCCTATTCATGCACCACTGAAGGGTCAGAAACCACTATTATGTCAGCACTCCATCACGAGGACTACAGAGTTCAAGTGAATAGGAAGGCACCGGGATAGTCTCGCCACGACGGATTCGATCTTGAGTCCGAAGTTGCTCGAAGGTTCCAAAGGGCTAGCTTGGTTCCAAAACGTAACGACATGGGTACCCAACACCTTGTTGGGGTGCCCTTGCCTGCCTCTAAAAGGAGCATAACATTGATATTGGGAGCATCAACTATAGAGAATGTGGACAAAATTGGAGAAAAAGGTAGAAGACTTCTGAGTATCCGAACAGCTAACTGAAACCTTCTCGTGGAGTGAACCATTGGAGGGGGAGGTCCTGATACCACTGCCCTTCCCCTTCAACAGTTCACATCCTATTGGAGGACTACAGGATGGAGAATTCCATAACAGCGGCGGTTAATCTGGAGAATTCAACCTGCCACTACAACTCTACTAGTGACGATGTGCGTGAAAGTAGTGACAATGAAGACAAGAGGGACGATGATGATACAGATGGTTGAGTCGGTCCTGTCCAATCTTTTGATGGAACTATTGCCACTACGACAAGTCCCGATGATCATGTATGAAGCTCCCAAAGAGGCCCAATAACTCAAGAGCAGCATAACTCAGCCGACCAAGGCCAAACCATGGGGTAACATCTAGTATCGCATCTTATTTCCTCATTTTCTTACTGCTAGGGACTAGCGTTAATTTCATGAGGGGGGATGGGATTTAAGTGATCTGATGTTGTTAGTTTGGAGCTTGGATTTGGTAGGATGAGTATAGTACCTCGCATGCTTTATTTGTCTGCATTTGCATTTGCACGTTTACTGCTTTCTTAGATTTTTGGGTTGCATTCACTACATTCATCCTAGGATAGTTTTGCATGTTTTATATGGAGTTTATTGCCGAATTTTTTGAACTTTTTTATTGGGTAGATCAACTAGCTATGCCATTAATCGTATGCTTCATCTCTATGAATTTGTTTGAGGTTTTTCTCGCTTGGCTTGTCACATTTATGTATTGCACTTAGTTGAGCTAGGTAGTCTCGACATCACTTAGTGGTGTTTTCTCTACTGCGGTTCACGAAGGCCTTTATAATAGGATGATGCATGTTAGGGTCTTATGGTTGTTTTCCCGAGTAATTATGTACCTAAGAGGCAACAAGTCTTCACCATGCTTTGAGATTGCTAAATGCCTAGGAAGGAGGTAGTGTGAGGTTGTGTGATCCTTTGTTTATAACCTATTCTTCCGAATAGGTTTGGGGAGGGGGTTACACCATCATAGACTTGTTTCTGTTTTTCATTTTCGTATCGTGAGTTTATTTTTCCTTTTTCGTGAATTTTGTACTCCAACCTATTCTTTCGAATAGGTTTGGGGAAGTCGTGTGAGTCTTTTGTTTCTCTTTTTGTTATGCTACTGCTGGCTAGAAAAAATCGAAAAAAAAGAAAGAAAAATTCCAGAAAAAAAAAAAGAAAAAGAAAAAAGAATCTGGAAAGAAAAAAAAAAAAAAGAAAAAAAGAGAAGACCCCAAAAAAGCAAAGAAGGGTCCAAAAAATAAAGCCAAATAGCAGTTTAGCAAAGTTTGAGTCTTTTCCATTTTTCGTATTGTTCGTAATTGTGTTTTTCTATTTTTTATCTTTTTGTCTTGAGTGTCATCTGTTCTAGACCACCCTCGTCCTGCCATTCAGGAAGTGGTGAATAGCTTAAGACTTTACTTGAGAGATGGGTAGAATAGGGGAGTGTTATCTTTTATAGGGAACCCTCCTTCGTTTGATGAGAGCCAGTACTGGTTCGACCTCTTTTGAGGGAAAGTCTTAACATGGTGGAACAGCAGTAAGTCCTCAGTTTCATAGGCACGGGGCAACCATTCGTATCTTAGCATGCATCATTACGTCGTCACTGACTAGGTCCAGGTAGAGAATGTTACGAGAGACTATCTTGTCTTGACATAAGTGCTTATGTGGATGTGTATAAGTCAATCGAGGTATTCTTCAACCTATATTCATGCTTTGATTTATATGGTTTTTGTTCATATGTTATTTGATAGATTCAGTAATTTAGTTCATTTTATTTGGCATGAAACTCCATTTTTGAGTCTTGCATGTTTTTTGTATTAGAGTCTAGCTTAGTTGCTTGAGGACAAGCAAAGGTTCGGTTTGGGGAGTTTGATGAATGTGTATTTTACACTTTCATTCGAGTCTTTTTCACCTATTTTAGCTATCCTCTATGTTAATTTAGCTATATTTTAGTACATTTTATTAGAATAGTGTCACGTTTCCCTTTAGATTTTATTTTACAGGTTTTGGTTGAAATTCGGAGATTTACGGGCAATTATATTGAAGTCTACAAGGAATTGGTGTTCCAGAAGCATATTTGGAGTATCTGAAGGTTTTCGGATAGGATTTGGAGTCTAGGGGCCGAATCTGGAGGTTAGAAGGCTACTAGAAGTCATAAACCGAGTCCGAAAAGGTGAAGAAATCCAAAACCGCGTCGAAAACGCGAAAATCTCGCGTTTACACTGGGGGGCGAACCGCCCCGGAGGAATTCCGGGCCTATATATAGTTGCGAGTTTTCTCTCCGAAAATCATATCTTTCCAAGCCTTCTTTCTCACCCCTCTCTATAGTTTTAGGTAGGAACTTCCCGGGGCCTGTCCTGGGAGTTCCGTAGCTTAGGGGATACTTTTTCATAGCAGATTGGAGCGCGTAGGATCACAATCATCCGGAGATTGACAACCTTCGGTAACTTTGTATCTTACAACTTTTATCTACTTATTTTATATTCTTTCAATATGTTTTCTTCTATGATTGCTATTGATTGCATGCACATTATGAGTAGCTAAATTTATCGTTGGTGGTAGTATGTGAATTCTTAGCGAGGGAAGATAATCATGCTAATGGCTATATCGCGCATTATACTCCGTGTCATTGCTTTATTTCGTTGATGAGTTGAACACCAAAATTCTCGTATGTTGTATTGATCATTATGCACACTAGGACACTTGTCGGCCAAACAGACTTAATTATCTTCGTAGTGTTGAATGATTACGGAACACAATAGGACGTTAGTTGTTGACAGGTCAGACCCTTACTATCTTCGTAGTGCACAATACTTACAACAGGACCCAAGATTCATTCAAAGATCTCTATGCAAGACCGAGGAATTATGCATGATTATCGACCCATTATGTTAAGAAGGACCATACTATCACCAACCTCCATTATCTGCTTGAAAACCCCCTATTGCTTTTATTTGCTGTTTATATTTTCTTATTAAATAGATAAAGCTAGTTATAGTCCTGAGAGAACGACACTCGAGTCATTCTACTGCTACACTAACGGTTTTCGTTGTAGTTGTGGATTGCCTTTGGCTAAATAACAAATATTATTTGACTGAACCGGGACTGACAAACTCGCGTTCATCATCAACAACGTGATCATACTCTCGCTTGTGCTTAAACTCACATACCCTTCAATACTCTTACTGCCATTAATCCGTTCCAAGACTTAAAGCTTGAAAAGCTACTTGTGAAGAAGTAGAATTTACACGACTAAGAAATTAGTTAAGTGTTCTTTCTTTCTTTCGAACAAGAACAAGTCTTGACACCAGAAACAATCAAACTTGTTTACTGCAAAGTATTCAAAGTTTTTTTTCTTAGATTACTTGTTGTAACTGAATAAGTTATAATTAAGTTATCTCATCCCAAACCTCTCTAACTGAAAATACACCCTTTCAGGCGTGATATTCAGTGGGGAACTTAATCGAGCATAGTTTTGCTGATTAAAAGTACCAAGTTTGGTGGAGGACAAGGTTGCATTCTGTAGATTAGGTTGGAGACGAAGCAAGTGTGCTTTGGTTTCTGTTTGAATCGCTCTAGATAGGTGTTGTAAGGAACCTCAATCTTATCTTAGTGGATTCAGTCCTAGAAAGGACAAAGTGGATTAGTTGAGAGATTACGCCACTCTCAGATACCACTATAAAAGTGTTTGTGTGATTTACTTACTGTACTTGGTTTCATCAAATCATATCTATCTGTACACAGTCACTCACATCACTTGCTGAAACCTTCATTTACTGAAAAAGTGCTTATTGTATCAAAGACTTCCGCTCTCTGATTTTTAAGTATCAGCAAACCTAGTTACTGCAAAGTAACTTGTGCTTGCTGAGAAAGTTAAGTATCAGCAAACTCGTTACTGAAAAGTAATAAGCACTTGCTGAGAAAGTTTTTAAACGACGAATTTTTGAAAAGACTATTCACCCCCCCTCTAGTCTTTTCTTGTTGTTTAAAGGGACCAACAAGTGGTATCAGAGCTGGAGGTTCTTTAACCTTCAGCACTGAACCTAGATCCCCTTAGGCGCTTGATGAATGTGTATTTTACACTTTCATTTAAGTCTTTTTCACCTATTTTAGCTATCCTCTATGTTAATTTAGCTATATTTTAGTGCATTTTATTAGAATAGTGTCACGTTTTCCTTTAGTCTTTATTTTACAGGTTTTGGTTGAAAAACGAGGATTTCCGGGAAAATATATTGAAGTAGACAAGAATTGGTGTTCCAGAAGCCTAGTTGGAGTATCTGAAGGTTTCTGGATGGGATTTGAAGTCTAGGGGTCGAATCTGGAGGTTAGAAGGCCACTAGAAGTCAGAAACCGAGTCCGAAAAGGGGAAGAAATTCAAAAACGCGTAAATTCCCGAGTTTTACTCCCGGGCGAATCGCCCGGGATGTGGGGCGAATCGCCCGGTGTGTGGGGCCCTTCGCCCCACACAAATTCGAATCCTATATATAGTTGCTCAGTTTTTCTCCGTTTTTCATACTTTTCCAGACCTTTTCTCTCACCTTTCTCTGTAGTTTTAGGTAGGAAATTCCCAGAGCCTGTTCTGGGGGTTCATAGCTTAGGAGATACTTTTTCATAGCAGTTTGGAGCTTCTAAGATCGCGATTCTTCGGAGACTGACAACCTTCGGTAACATTGTATCTTACAGTTTTTCTACTTATTTTTATATATCTTTCAACATGTTTTCTTCTATGATTTCTATTGTTTGCATGACAACTATGAGTAGCTAAACTTCTCGTTGGTGATAGTATGTGAATTCTTAGCGAAGGGTTAATAATTTTGCTAATGGCTATATCGCGCATTATACTCCGTGTTATTGCTTTATTTCTTTGATCTATCTAAATCTCTATCTTCGTATTGTTGATTAATTATTGCACACAATTGGACAATTCATTGGTCTTTGACCTATCTAAATCAATATCTTCGTAGTGTTTGATAATTACAACTGGACAATTCATTGATCAAGGATCTCCATGCAAAACCGAGGAATTTATGCATGATTATTAACCCGTTATGCTTTGAAGGACCATACTATCACCAATCTCCATTATCTGTTAAGAAAAACCTTTGTTAAACCGTCTGCTGTTTTATATTCTCAAATTAGATTTGATAAAGCTAGTTATAGTCCTTAGAGATCGACACTCGAGGTTATTCTACTGCTACAATACGGTTTTCGTTGTAGTTGTGAATTTCTTTGGCTAAATAACAAATTTATTTGATACGTTGGAACACGACATCCACGCGTTGCATCAAATTGGCGCCGCTGCCGGGGACTATACTCCTTTTTTCTGTTTAATTTGTTTATATTTTCAGCATTCAATTCCTAGTTCTAGTAGTTTTTAGTTTTCCTTTTTAATCTCTCTCTCTGATACTGCTTTCCTAGTATGTTACAGATAGTGTATGCCACATACACAATCTAGAGGAACACCGCTTGCTGATTCAATTGCTGAGATCGACAGAGTCTACCACCAAAGAAGGCGACTACTTCAAAGGCGTGAACTAGAGGAAATAGAGGATACCGATTTCTCTGAATCTCTACACAGTCTTTTCAAGGAAATCGACGGAATGGCAGAAGCTAGATGATGAATGTGTATTTTACACTTTCATTCGAGTCTTTTTCACCTATTTTAGCTATCCTCTATGTTAATTTAGCTATATTTTAATGCATTTTATTAGAATAGTGTCACGTTTCCCTTTAGATTTTATTTTACAGGTTTTGGTTGAAATTCGAGGATTTCCGGACAATTATATTGAAGTTGACAAGGAATTGGTGTTCCAGTAGCCTATTTGGAGTATCTGAAGGTTTCCGGATAGGATTTGAAGTCTAGGGGCCGAATCTGGAGGTTAGAAAGCTACTAGAAGTCAGAAACCGAATCCGAAAAGGGGAAGAAATCCAAAAACGCGTCGAAAACGCGGAGTTCCGCGAGAAAAACTCTGGGGCGAACCGCCGCGTGCTGGGGCGAACCGCCCCGTAGTTTCTCGGGGCCTATATATAGTGCTCAGTTTTTCTCCGAAAAACATATCTTTCCAGACCTACTTTCTCACCTCTCTCTATAGTTTTAGGTAGGAACTCCCCGGGGCCTGTCCTGGGAGTTCTGTAGCTTAGGGGATACTTTTTCATAGCAGTTTGGAGCTCGTAGGACCGTTATCATCCGGAGATTGACAACCTTCGGTAACTTTGTATCTTACAGTTTTATTCTACTTATTTTATTATATTCTTTCAACATGTTTTCTTCTATGATTTTTGTTGATTGCATGCCTATTATGAGTAGCTAAACTTATCGTTGGTGGTAGTATGTGAATTCTTAGCGAAGGGAAGATAATCATGCTAATGGCTATATCGCGCATTATACTCCGTGTCATTGCTTTATTTCGTTGATCAGTTGTAACCAAAATTCTCGTATGTTGTATTAATTATTATGCACAATTGGACACTTGTCGACCATCAGACCAATTATCTTCGTAGTGTTGAATAATTACGGAACACATTAGGACAATCGTGATTGACTTGTCAGACCAATTATCTTCGTAGTGCTTAATATTTGCAATAGGACACTAGATTGATTCAAAGATCTCTATGCAAGACCGAGGAATTTATGCATGATTATCGACCCGTTATGTTAAGAAGGACCATACTATCACCAATCTCCATTATCTGCTAGAAATGCCCTTTTGCTATCTGTCTGCTGTTTTATATTCTCTTGTTAAATAGATAAAGAAAGTTATAGTCCTGAGAGAACGACACTCGAGTCATTCTACTGCTACACTACGGTTTTCGTTGTAGTTGTGGATTGCCTTTGGCTAATTACAAATATTATTTGCTTGAATTCGGAGCACGACATCCGCGGTTCATCAAATTGGCGCCGTCCGGGGACTATACTCCTTTTTTCTATTTAATTTGTTTATATTTTCAGCATTCAACTCCCAGAACAACTCTTGGATTGTCTCTCAAAAAATTTCACCTTCTTACCCTATTTCTTTCCTCCTATCTTCTTCAGTAAATTCATTTAATCTGATCTTGGTTACCTTGCGTGTTTGTGCTCTCGGAATTTTTGGTGATATTGTGTTTGACTACGCTAATAGAACTAACTTTTAGTTTTGAGTTACTCTTACTACAGACATACAGGTATGATGTCCATGCGCTCGCATGACACCCCAATTCTCGCAGGTGAGGAGAGGATCTTCCATATACCTGGAAGACGAGTTAAGGAGGTATGAGGTGACGCAGTCCATGGTGAGGTACTTACCGAGGTACGAAGATGGAGTAGGGATGGACCCATGGAGTTTCATTCGATCCTATGAGGAGGAAATAAAAAGAATTCCAGCAGAAGGGTTTACTAAGGACCAATTATGCAGGAAACTATTTTCTTTTGCTCTTGGGTATGAGCCGAGGCGTTGGATTGCAAGGTTTGAACCAGGATCGCTGAAAACTTGGGGCCAAGTAGTAGAGGAGTTCTTGGCGCGGTTCATGCCTTATCATGAGACGATTGCCTTACGTGATAGGATCCAATATTTTGAGCAAGGAGAGTATGAGCAGTTTTGTGACGCCTACGAACGTTTTAAGATGTATAAACGTGAGTTCCCCCATCACCATTTCGAAGATGGGGAGTTGATTTGGTGCTTCGTTGGTGGACTTCGTGAAGAGGAACGACTTAGAGTGGATCAGTTGAGCAGCGGTCTGGGAGAATGTACGGTCGACGAGGCAGAAGAAGTCCTCCGTAAGTACGCCAGAGGTTCAACACAATCCGATGAGGTCATACCAATTCACATCACCGCAAAGGAAGTAGATCGAGGTGAAGCAGGAAGCTCATCCGAGGAGTATTTTGAAACCGAAGAAATCAGTGAGGAAGATGCACATGCCGAGCAAGTTGAAGATGACCTTCGTATAGCAAAAGTTGTTGAAGAAGTTGAAGTAACTGAGCATCTTACGGAAGAATTCAGCTTGTTGAATTGTGCTGAAGTAGAAGAGGTTCGAGAACTTGAAGAGGAGAAAGGATTGGAAGGCGACGCCCCCCTGGAGGTGGGGGCGAGTCGCCCAGCATGGGGGAAGAACCGCCTCCCATGACCAGTGAGCTGGACGACCCCAGCTCCCCTGTTTCTTTACTCCCAGACATTCGCATCAACCCAAAACCACTTCCTTCCGTTACTACTGAGGTTCTTAAGTACATAGAGGTGAATCTACTTCTCCGAGGTGGAAAGCTTGACAAGCAAGATACACAGGAGCCACCACTAAACAAGCACCTCGATGAATTCAAAGTGAATGTCCTCCTATTGATGAAGTCCTTATTGGATATGCCTGCAAAGCAAACCAGTCCATTCACCATGGTGAGATCTTTGAAGCTTCCTAGGTCTCTTTGCTACATCGGACCAAGAGAATGGCGGCCACCGTCGGGAGGTACTGTTGAGTCCATTCTTGAATACTCAGCCGACCGAGGCCAAACCGTTCGGTAACATCTAGTATCACTTTTTATTTACTCATTCTCTTTTGCTAGGGAGTAGCTTAAGTTTCATGAGGGGGATGGGATGTGAACCATGATGTTAACACTACAAGAAAACAGCTAAATAGCAACCACTTTTAGCAACCGATCGATCGGTTGCTAAAATTAGCGACCGATCGGTCTTTTAGCGACGGATGGGAGAGATTAGCGACGGACGGGTTAAATCGTCCTTAGAGCGGCTGGAACTCTAGCGACGGATGACTTATCCGTCGCTATTTAGCGACGGTTGTCCCTTTCAAAGGCCGGAAGATGGTCTTATGTGGAATGGTCGCCCTGTCCTTTACCCCAATGGAGAGAAGTAAGTATTAGGCATTAACTGATTTACGAACTTTTAATATATATATACCGAACTAACCTTGTCACTATTGACTTACCTGTTCTTCACAGGTTGTATGGGGAGCACGCTGCTAAAGTACTCAGTTCGATAATACGGAATAGAATGGTCCCACCGCAAGAGGGTGGCAGCCAGTGGCATTGCATCCCGGACCAAATTAAGGGAGAGCTCTTCGAGGAGCTGAGGGTGAGTTAATATATGCATGTTTAAATACCATGTTTTTACATTCCGTTCGACCGCTATGCATGCGAGGGTAGGCGGCACCCTCTTATATGTCGGACCGCATATTTATGTATGGGTAGGCGGCACCCATTATATGCTTGACCGCGTTTAGAACTAGAATGGATAGGCGGCATCCATTACGTGTAGACCGTTCATGCATGATGGGTAGGCGGCGTCCTTATTTGTTTGTAGATGGCTGTTAACAACCCGATATACCTGAATAGATGTTGTTTTCCCTTGTTATATATTTGATACATGTTAGCTCCCCTTGTTATACTTGAATGTTTTTTAAGTATTCACCAACGTATGTGTTTCGATGTTTATTTGTAATTGTGTAGAAAGAATTCTTCCTTCCGAAAGCATTGCTGATGGATCTCTGGTGGAGCTTCAACTCTCACGGTAGTGCCCTTTACAAGTGCATGGTTCATAGCCTGAAGAAAATGTGGAAAGAAAACCGTCCACGTACCGGTGATTGGCCCGGAGATGAGATTTGGGAGGCGTGGAAGGTGTATTGGGCTGACGCGAGAGTCCAGGCGCAGGCTGACCAGAACACTGAGAACCGGAAGAAGCAGCCGAGTGATGGGACACGTACCCTGGTGACACACCGTTTTGGCTCTGAGTCGATCGCTACAGCACATGTGAGGCAGAAGGTAAGTATATTAACTTTGTGAATTCATCATTCTTATACTTGTTATTTACTTGCATTTCGAACTTTCAAACTAAGTATATGATGCTTTCATGTGTCATTCAGTTGAAGGATAAGGAGAGTCTCCTATTCACCCTGTTCTCGAGATCTCAGAAGGCCAAGAACGGACAGTGGTTGTGTGACGAGGCCACAACAATTGGGGTAAGTATCAACAATACATGTGTTTATTAAATACTGATGATTTCATAACTAATTAACAATATAACTAACACCTTATACTCTTGATTTATAATTTCAGACGGCCTACGAGGACAGGATTCGTGATCAAGATCTCACTGTTGAGGAAATGAATGCCATTTTCCTCGAGGTGAATCCTCCAGACGAGAAGGGTCGTCGCTTAGGACTTGGGAGTGCAGCAGCCGTCCCTGAATTGGACTCGAGGCCGACTCGTCGTTCCCGTGCCAGTACATCTTCATCATCTTCAGCAGCAGCAGCAGCTTCCGCTCGAGAGCAGGCCCTCTTACTTCAGTTGCAGGAGAGGGATGAGGAGGTGAAGAGGTTAGCTGAGGAGCAGGCTGCGCAGAAGGCACAATTTGCTACTATGTTTGCTGAGCTGTATGCGAAGCTGGGGATGCCTCCACCTCCCTTTCCATGATACCCCTATCCTTTCGACTTTATTTACTATTTTCTACATGAATACTGTGTACACTATGATATTATTTTGGATTAGTATTGTGTACGTATGATTATTATTATATGTATGGAGGGTTTTGGTACATTTATTATGATTTTTTTGGACTATTTTTTGGTTTATTTGGTCTATAGAATTTCTGTAACATGTTGCTTAATTAAACAGGTTGCATTTGATTTTGAGTCTCATTATTATATCTAAAAAAAAAAAAAAAAAAAAAAAAAAAAATTTAGCAACCGATGGTCTCATCCGTCGCTATATACAGCGACGGATAAGGCTTATCCGTCGGTAAAAGTCCGGGACTTTTAGCGACGGATAAGTCATCGGTTGCTAAAAGTCAACCTCATTTTCCGTCGCTAATCCGTCGCAAATTCGCAACGGATTACTCATCGGTCGCTAATTCGCTAGCGACCAACGGTTTAGCGACGACGATTTTATCCGTCACTAAAACACCGATCGGTCGCTAGCGAATTTTAGCAACCGATCGGGGTGGTTTAGCGACGGATGGTTCCGTCGCTAAACTCGATATTGCTTGTAGTGTAAGTATTGTTTGGCTTTGTGATGTTGAGTAGGATAGTCTTTTTTTTTAATTGCATTTGCACGTTTACTGCTTTCCTAGGATAGTCTTGCATGTTTTATATGGAGTTTTATTGCCGAATTTTTTGAACTTTTTTATTGGGTAGATCAACCAACTATGCCATTAATCGTATGCTTCATCTCTATGAATTTGTTTGAGGTTTTTCTCGCTTGGCTTGTCACATTTATGTATTGCACTTAGTTAAGCTTGGTAGTCTCGACATCACTTAGTGGTGTTTTCTCTACTGCGGTTCACGAAGGCTTTTATAATAGGATGATGCATGTTAGGGTCTTTGGTTGTTTTCCCGAGTAATTATGTACCTAAGAGGCAACAAGTCTTCACCATGCTTTGAGATTGCTAAATGCCTAGGAAGGAGGTAGTGTGAGGTTGTGTGATCCTTTGTTTATAACCTATTCTTCCGAATAGGTTTGGGGAGGGGGTTACACCATCATTAGACTTGTTTCTGTTTTTCATTTTCGTATCGTGAGTTTATTTTCCTTTTCCGTAAATTTTGTACTCCAACCTATTCTTTCGAATAGGTTTGGGGAAGTCGTGTGAGTCATTTTGTTTCTCTTTTTGTTGTGCTACTGCTGGCTAAAAAAAAATCGAAAAAAAAGAAAGAAAAATTTCCAGAAAAAAAAGAGAAAAAGAAAAAAAAAAAAGAATCTGGAAAGAAAAAAAGAAAAAAAAGAAAAGACCCCAAAAAAGAGAAGAAGGGTCCAAAAAAAGAAAGACAAATAGCAGTTTAGCAAATTGTTGAGTCTTTTCCATTTTTGTAATGTTCGTAATCGTGTTTTTATCTTTTTTGTCTTGAGTGTCATCTGTTCTAGACCACCCTCGTCCTGCCATTCAGGAAGTGGTGAATAGCTTGAGACTTTACTTGAGAGATGGGTAGAATAGGGGAGTGTTATCTTTTATAGGGAACCCTCCTTCGTTTGATGAGAGCCAGTACTGGTTCGACCTCTTTTGAGGAAAAGTCTTAACATGGTGGAACAGCAGTAAGTCCTCAGTTTCATAGGCACGGGGCAACCATTCGTATCTTAGCATGCTTCATTACGTCGTCACTGACTAGGTCCAGGTAGAGAATGTTACGAGAGACTATCTTGTCTTGACATAAGTGCTTATGTGGATGTGTATAAGTCAATCGAGGTATTCTTCAACCTATATTCATGCTTTGATTTTTATGGTTTTTGTTCATATGTTATTTGGTAGATTCAGTAGATTGGTTCATTTTATTTGGCATGAGACTCCATTTTGTGTCTTGCATGTTTTTTGTATTAGAGTCTAGCTTAGTTGCTTGAGGACAAGCAAAGGTTCGGTTTGGGGAGTTTGATGAATGTGTATTTTACACTTTCATTCGAGTCTTTTTCACCTATTTTAGCTATCCTCTATGTTAATTTAGCTATATTTTAATGCATTTTATTAGAATAGTGTCACGTTTCCCTTTAGATTTTATTTTACAGGTTTTGGTTGAAATTCGAGGATTTCCGGGCAATTATATTGAAGTTGACAAGGAATTGGTGTTCCAGAAGCCTATTTGGAGTATCTGAAAGTTTCCGGATAGGATTTGAAGTCTAGGGGCCGAATCTGGAGGTTAGAAGGCTACTAGAAGTCAGAAACCGAGTCCGAAAAGGGGAAGAAATCCAAAAACGCGTCGAAAATGCGGAATTCCGCGAGAAAAACTCTGGGGCGAACCACCGCGTGCTTGGGCGAACCGCCCTGTAGTTTTTCGGGGCCTATATATAGTGCTCAGTTTTTCTCCGAAAATCATATCTTTCCAGACCTACTTTCTCACCTCTCTCTATAGTTTTAGGTAGGAACTTCCCGGGGCCTGTCGTGGGAGTTCTGTAGCTTAGGGGATACTTTTTCATAGCAGTTTGGAGCTCGTAGGACCGCAATCATCCGGAGATTGACAACCTTCGGTAACTTTGTATCTTACAGTTTTATTCTACTTATTTTATTATATTCTTTCAACATGTTTTCTTCTATGATTTCTGTTGATTGCATGCCTATTATGAGTAGCTAAACTTATCGTTGGTGGTAGTATGTGAATTCTTAGCGAAGGGAAGATAATCATGCTAATGGCTATATCGCGCATTATACTCCGTGTCAGTGCTTTATTTCGTTGATCAGTTGTAACCAAAATTCTCGTATGTTGTATTAATTATTATGCACAATTGGACACTTGTCGACCATCAGACCAGTTATCTTCGTAGTGTTGAATAATTACGGAACACATTAGGACAATCGTGATTGACTTGTCAGACCAATTATCTTCGTAGTGCTTAATATTTGCAACAAGACACTAGATTGATTCAAAGATATCTATGCAAGACCGAGGAATTTATGCATGATTATCGACCCGTTATGTTAAGAAGGACCATACTATCACCAATCTCCATTATCTGCTAGAAACCCCCTTTTGCTATCTGTCTGCTGTTTTATATTCTCTTGTTAAATAGATAAAGCAAGTTATAGTCATGAGAGAACGACACTCGAGTCATTCTACTGCTACACTACGGTTTTCGTTGTAGTTGTGGATTGCCTTTGGCTAATTACAAATATTATTTTCTTGAATTTGGAGCAAGACATCCGCGGTTCATCACTAGACCACTGAAAGCATGGGTTCAACCCTCCAAGGATCGTATGAGGGGACCGGCGATTGTTCTTTCATCTGCCGCTCGAGATCTGGAAATCAAGAACCACGCATTCCAACAACTTCCGAGGTTCTATGGCTTAGCAAGGGAAGATGTAATGGGGTACTTGCACGATATTGATGATTTCGTCAACCAACTGCCACGACCCGGAGCTGAAATAACAACGGATGAGTTGCGGATGAAGGTTTTTGCTATGGGGCTTGGCGACAGAGCCAAGTCATGGTTGAGTTCTCTACTAGCAGGCTCGCTGGACACTTGGGAAAAGGTTTTTTCAACTTTCATGGAAAAATACTTCCCTCACACCTTGACCACCGCGGTCAAGGCGCAAATCACTGGATTCAAACAGGACTATGATGAGACCATCTACACCGCGTTTGAGAGGTTCCAAGATCTCACGAAAATTTGCCCTCACCATGGTTTTGAACTTTCTGACCTAGTCCAACACTTCTACAATGGACTAACCTTCGAGAACCAACAAGTGGTGGATTTCCAATGCCGAGGCAATATTTGGGAGGAAACCGCAGAAGCCGTCTGGGCAGTTTTCGAAAGGCTTGCGAAGGGCTCGCAGTTCAAGGACCCAAGAGCGATGGTTAGGAGACGTGGACCTGAAGCTCCACCGACCCAAGAAGCCCCTATGTAGAGGGGGAATGGGGATCAATTCGAGTGCTTTACCAACGAATTGAAACAAGTCCTCAAGAGCGCCACCGGAACAACTGTTTCGAACGAAGTTTGCCGAATATGCAAGAACTATGGTCATGGAGCTCATATGTGTAGATAGGAGCTCGCATATGATGATGGCAACTGGGTTCAAGGAGGCGAAGAGGAAGCCTTTGCTACGGAGTTTGGTACTCAAGAAGCTAGCTACGGACAAGATGGTAGGAATCCTCGAGGTGGATTCTGGAGAAGAGGGTTCCGAAACAATCAAGGATATGCACCAGCTAGCCAAACTTATGGCCCTAACCAAGACCGTAGTAGGCTTAACTATGGTAATGACCACTGCTAAAACCCCACTCCGAAAGAGCAACCGAAGTCGAAGTCGGCTCAACTGATGAAGAACTTGCAAAAGATTGTTGATCACACCCAAAGTTTTCTCAAACGTTATGAAGAAGATTCTGAGAAGACTAGGGCGAGGCTTGATAGGTTGGAAGAGAGCACTAGGCTTGCCCAGCAAAAGATGCAAGAGTTGATCGACCGAGGAGCAAGTAGGGAGCAAGGCAAACTGCCTAGCAACACTGAGAAGTCAATGTCCCGCACCAGGGGCGACTCGCCCCACGGTCTCTGCTGGGTTAAAATCGCGAGAATTCCTTTTTCACCTCATTTCTTCATAACCTCACCATTCTTTCTCCCCAAAAAACCGAAAATCGCGAAAATAGCTTCAAATTTTCATAAAACCTTCATTTCTCCACAAAATTTAGTGTTCTATAGCTTCAATCGAAGCCCATTACGTGCTCCTTCTTTTCATCCGAACACATTTCACCCTAGTCCACTCATTTTCCAGATCTGAGGTATCTTCTTATGAACCCTAATTTTTCAAATTTGGGGGTTTTCTAATTTGAGCTTCAATTAGGCTTATATGATGTATGGGTAGGTTGTTTGTGTAATTAGAAGCATTATTTACTATCAATTGCATTCTCAATTATGCTTGAATTGTTGATTTGGGAATTTTGCTACTAGATGTTTTTATCTTGTTATGCAATGTGTCTTTTTCTTCGATTCCTTGCGTATGATTGTGTCTACTGATGTAATAATGACGGATGTGATGGTAGAATGCATAATTGTTGAGTATGAGGATTTATGATGCTAGAATTTTTCGCTACTATGGTATGAATTGAGCCTTATTATTTAGGGTATTGGTTGTCTAGCAAGAGCATAATGTGATGTATTGCATGTAGTAGATACATTGGTATGTTGCATGTTGAAGAAGCTAGGCTAGACATAAATGATTTGGGGAGCTCGATTGTTGATTTTATCACTTGTGTGTTTCGTTCTTACATTAGCATATGCATGAGTCAGTTTTGTGTCATACGAGGTACTAACTGTTGTTTGTAGGAACCATGCCAAGGGAGAGGAGCACTCCCGTATGATTACTATGAAGTATTGGAGGGGGATCGATTACAACCATGTCAAGGAGAGTGATCTCGTTAGAGGTGCGTTCGAGCCACGGGCTCTTGCAACAACGTCGCGGATTATCCAAGAGGAGGAGCTAGAGTAGACCTGGAGTAAGGACTCCTATGCCTATTCATGCACCACCGAAGGGACAAAAACAATTATTACGTCAGCAATCCATCACAAGGACTGCAAAGTTCGAGTGAATAGGAAGGCACCGGGACGATCTTGCCGCGACGGATTCAATCTTGAGTTGACAGTGGCTAGAAGGTTCCGAAGCGCTAGCTTGGTTCCAAAACATAATGACATGGGTGCCCAGCCCCTCTTAGGGGTGCCCCTTGACTGCCTCTAAAGGGAGCATCATATAGACATCGGTCGCATCAACCGTAGAGAATGTGGTCGACATAGGAAAAAATGGAAGACAACCTCCGGGTATCCGAGCAGCTTGCTGTAACCTCCTCGAGGTGTAAAACGTTGGAGAGGGAGGCTCTGATACCACTGCTCTTTCCCCTTCAACAGTTCACAACCTATTGGAGAGATACCGGGTGGGAGATTCCATAACAGTGGCGGTCAATCTTGAAGATTCTCTTCGACAATGCAACTCTACTGGTGATGATGTTGGTGACAGTTGTGACAATGAAGGCCATACGGACAATGATGATACAAATAGAGGAGTTGTTCCGATCCGGCCTATAAATGGAACTACCGCACCTACCAGAAGACCTTATGATCACCTATAAGGCTCCCAGAGCAGTCCCAATAACTCACAAGCAGCATACTCAGCCGACCGAGGCCAAACCATGCGGTAACATCTAGTATCACATCTTATTTCCTCATTTCTTACTGCTAGGGACTAGCGTTAATTTCATGAGGGGGGATGGGATTTAAGTGATCTAGTGTTGTTAGTTTGGAGCTTGCCATTGCTGGTTTAGAGCTTGGTATTGGTAGGATGAGTATAGTACCTTGCATATTTTATCCGTCTGCATTTGCATTTGCACGTTTACTGCTTTCTTAGTTTTATTTTTAGGTTGCATTCACTGCATTCATCCTAGGATAGTCTTGCATGTTTTATATGGAGTTTATTGCCGAATTTTTTCGAACTTTTTTATTGGGTAGATCAACTAACTATGCCATTAATCATATTCTTCATCTCTATGAATTTGTTTGAGGTTTTTCTCGCTTGGCTTGTCACATTTATGTATTGCACTTAGTTAAGCTTGGTAGTCTCGACATCACTTAGTGGTGTTTTCTCTACTGCGGTTCACGAAGGCCTTTATAATAGGATGATGCATGTTAGGGTCTTATGGTTATTTTCCCGAGTAATTATGTACCTTAGAGGCAACAAGTCTTCACCATGCTTTGAGATTGCTAAATGCCTAGGAAGGAGGTAGTGTGAGGTTGTGTGATCCTTTGTTTATAACCTATTCTTCCGAATAGGTTTGGGGAGGGGGTTACGCTATCATTAGACCTGTTTTTCATTTTTCATTTCTGTGTTGTGAGTTTATTTTTCCTTTCTCGTAAATTTTGTACTCCAACCTATTCTTTCGAATAGGTTTGGGGAAGTCGTTTGTGAGTCATTTTGTTTCTTTTTCGTTGTGCTACTGCTGGCTAAAAAAAATCGAAAAAAAAGAAAAAGTGTTGTGTCTCATTTTCCAATTCTTGTAATGTTCGTAATCATGTTGTAATTTTCTATTTTTTGTCTTTTGTTTTTGAGTGTCATCTGTTCTAGACCACCATCGTCCTGCCATTCAGGAAGTGGTAAAAATCTTAAGGCTTTGCTTGAGAGATGGGTAGAATAGGGGAGTGTTATCTTTTATAGGGAACCCTCCTTCGTTTGATGAGAGCCAGTACTGGTTCGACCTCTTTGAGGAAAAGTTTTAACTTGGTGAACAATAGTAAGTCCTCAGTTTCATAGGCACGGGACAACCATTCGTATCTTAACATGTTTCATTACGTCGTCACTGACTAGGTCCAGGTAGAGAATGTAACGAGAGACTATCTTGTTTTAACATAAGTGCTTATGTGGATGTGTATGAGTCAATCGAGGCATTCTTCAACCTATATTCATGTTTTGATTTATATGGTTTTTGTTCATATGTTTTTTGATAGATTCGATAGATTAGTTCATTTTATTTGGCATGAGACTCCATTTTATGTGTTGCATTGTTTTTTGCATTAGAGTCTAGCTTAGTTGCTTGAGGACAAGCAAAGGTTCGGTTTGGGGAGTTTGATGAATGTGTATTTTACACTTTCATTTAAGTCTTTTTCACCTATTTTAGCTATCATCTATGTTAATTTAGCTATATTTTAGTGCATTTTATTAGAATAGTGTCACGTTTCCGTTTAGTCTTTATTTTACAGGTTTTGGTTGAAAAACGAGGATTTCCGGGCAAATATATTGAAGTAGACAAGGAATTGGTATTCCAGGAGCCTAATTGGAGTATCTGAAGGTTTCCGGATGGGATTTGAAGTCTAGGGGTCGAATCTGGAGGTTAGAAGGCCATTAGAAGTCAGAAACCGAGTCCGAAAAGGGGAAGAAATCCAAAAACGCGTCGAAAACATGTAAATTCCCGAGTTTTACTCCCGGGCGAATCGCCCGGGATGTGGGGCGAATCGCCCCACACCAGGCGAGTCGCCCGGTGTGTGGCCCTTCGCCCCACACAAATTCGAAGCCTATATATAGTTGCTCAGTTTTTCTCCGTTTTTCATAGTTTTCCAGACCTTTTCTCTCACCTTTCTCTGTAGTTTTAGGTAGGAACTTCCCAGAGCCTGTTCTGGGGGTTCATAGCTTAGGGGATACTTTTTCATAGCAGTTTGGAGCTTGTAAGATCGCGATTCTTCGGAGACTGACAACCTTCGGTAACATTGCATCTTACAGTTTTTCTACTTATTTTTATATATCTTTCAACATGTTTTCTTCTATGATTTCTGTTGATTGCATGACAACTATGAGTAGCTAAACTTCTCGTTGGTGATAGTATGTGAATTCTTAGCGAAGGGTTAATAATTATGCTAATGGCTATATCACGCATTATACTCCGTGTTATTTCTTTATTTCATTGATCTATCTAAATCTCTATGTTCGTATTGTTGATTAATTATTGCACACAATTGGATAATTCATTGGTCTTTGACCTATCTAAATCTATATCTTCGTAGTGTTTGATAATTACAACTGGACAATTCATTGATCAAGGATCTCCATGCAAAACCGAGGAATTTATGCATGATTATTAACCCGTTATGCTTTGAAGGACCATACTATCAGCAATCTCCATTATCTGTTAAGAAAAACCTTTGCTAAACCGTCTGCTGTTTTATATTCTCAAATTAGATTTGATAAAGCTAGTTATAGTCCTTAGAGATCGACACTCGAGGTTATTCTACTGCTACACTACGGTTTTCGTTGTAGTTTTGAATTGCCTTTGGCTAAATAACAAATTTATTTGATACGTTGGAACACGACATCCACGCGTTGCATCAGCGCTTTCCGTAAATCACTCTCACTTGATCAGTTTGGTAGTGCTTTGCTGACAGGATGTCTTTAGGAGACGCTCCCTTGCTGAAGCTGGAAAATTACGAAAAATGGCGAAACAACATGATGTTACATCTTGAGGCCATTAGTGATGAGATGGTCACCGTCATTAATGATGGACCTATCAAGATCACTAAGGTTGAAAGGAGTTTCCCTCACAAGACCACTGAAGCTGTTAAGGAAACTATCTTAGGTGAACCGGTTGATACCGTCGTGCCAAAACCGAGAGAGGAATGGACTTCCGACGAAGCCAAGAGATTCCGTCTTGATGGCCAAGCAAGAAACATCATCATTCGATCAACTCCGGATACCATACAGTGCAAACTGTGGGGCGCTAAGACTGCTAAGGAATCTTGAAAAATGGTTCAAGATCTTTGTACTGGATCTGACAAAACCAAGGAAAACAAAGTTGAAGTGCTTAAATTAAAGTTCCAAAACTTTAAACAAGGTACAAGCGAGTCACTGGAAGACTTGGATTTCAGATTCACAACTCTTGTTAGTGAAATGGCAGCCTTGGGTGTTGGAAATCTATACTCAGATTCTGAGAAGGTGAAAACCATCATCAGAAGTTTGAATCAAGAGTGGATCCAAACTCAGAATTTCTATTACAATCAAGGAATGCCAGATATTACACCAACAAAGTTGTTCTCTCATCTTGCTACTGTCAACTATGAGACAAAGCAAAGAGAAAATGTGTTTGCTGAAAAATCGCAAAACATTGCTCTCACCACAAGAACCGGACAAAATACCGACGGATGGTATCCGTCGGTATTAGGGTACCTATCCGTCGGTAAGCCCTTATCGACGGATCGGCGACCACTTACCGACGGATAAATAGCCCGTCGCTATTTTATCCGTCGGTAATGCCTTTACCGTCGTTTCTTATTCGTCGCTAAATTTAGCGACGGATACAATTTATCCGTCGGTTATGACCGGTTGACTTAGTCAACCGTTACTTACCGACGAATAAAGTTATCCGTCGGTAGATTCTTTTTTTTTTTTTTTTTTCTTGATAATTGTACAACAACCTGTTTAATAATATAAATTTACGTACTAAAAATTAAAAATCATTAAAATTGAATTGAAAATAAAATTCAATAAAATTCGATTCTTCAAAATAGAAAAACGTTTACTACAAATGTAAATGTGAAAGTTTTACTACAAATGCCCAACTAAAATGTAGAAATCTAGGGACGACGACCACTGGAACCCGAAGGAGCATGAGAACTGCCTTGCAAACCCGCACTCCCCGCCGTACCAGGGCTCCCCTCCCCGGTCTGAAACACAGCTCCCTCTGCGAACGGGTCCATGCCAATGGGATGCTTCTCCAGAATCTTCTTCAGCACCAAATTCTGCGTCTCCACCTGACACAAGTAATGATCGATGTAGTTAAGAATATGAAAGATAGATGCAAGCAATGTAAATGAGCATACAAGTGGTTATACATCTACATGACATATCAACATAATATTAGCATACAAGTGAATATACCTGAGACACAAGTATGTCCTGAATGCTCTTCATCCTAGCATTCTCGGCCCTAAGTGCTGCCATCTCCTCAGCCAATCGAGAATCTGTGCTAGAGGTAGAACCGGATGAGCGCTGAAATGATTCAGCTGCAAGAGAACGTCCCAAGTTCCCTAAGCCATAGATCGACCACTTAGGGCCAGGAGGGTTCACCTCGAGGAAGGCAGCGTTCTCTTTCTCCATCGTAAGTATGTCACCCTTCTCTTGCATCTTAACCAAGTAAAAAGCCTCAACCTCCTCCTACAAGCAGTTAAGCAATACATGAGTTGATACATTACAATACATATAGAAACTTTTTAAAAAGAAATACAGTACAAGTAACTCAAAGTACTCATTTATGTACTTACATTCAGTTTCTTGGCTTTCTTGCATGTCCACTTGCCGTTCTTGAACTTGGCATTTCTCACCATGGTCAAGTACGACAAGCATCCTTGTCCAGTGAGCCTCTGTTCATTTTGCAAAGTAATAAGTGTCAGTGTTTACAATAAAATTTTAAGAATATTGAAAGTGACTGGAGTAAAGCACAAGTTAACTTACTGCATTGAGGTCACGAGTGGCCTGAGACTGTGTGCCGAGATGGTGCTTCGAATAGTCCTCGTCTTCACCGGAGCTGCTTCTGTCGGCCCGTGCTCGTTTCTTCTTGTTCTGATCTGCTAGGTCCTCGGCATCCTGTGTCTTCCAGTAAGCCAACCACAGAGGCCACTCGCTTTCGTGGATGAATCTAGGCCTCACTCGAGACTCCTTAAGGTCGTGGACCTTGTCTCGGTAACAACGAGCACCAACAGTGTTGAAAACAAACCAAAGCTCCTTCAATAGCACGTTTGGCAAGTAGTAGTGTTTCTAACCACCAAAACAACCAATTTAGAACGACACAACAATCAATACAACAACAAGATCAACGTAAGCACAATGGTGACTAACATATCACCCAAATATAGTGGCTAACATACCACTCACATTGCCCTAAAAAAACAACTAACACATGGTGACTAACATATCACCCAAATATAGTGGCTAACATACCACTCACGTAAATTTAGAATAAAAATAAAACAACGTTTACTAAACATTTAAGATTGTTACAATACCCGCAGCTCATCGAAGTAGAAGCCAATGACATGGTCAGGCAGCCTTGACCACTTCTCCCCACCACGGTCCTCAGATGGTGTTGGAGCGATGAACCTGGAGTTGATGATGTCACCGATCTTCGAATGGGCAGATGCAGGGTAAAACCTATTATGATTGTTAAATACAAATAAGAATGAATAAGCATAATAAAGTATACGTAATATGTCACAAGTTAAACAATAAACTAAACAACAGAAAGTGTACTTACGCAGCTTTCCCGTTAGGGAACAGAACAGGCTTCCCCTTATACATGGCACCCAGGGTCGGCCTCTCGTATGGGCAACCATCAGCAGGTAGGTTCGCAAATGGGTCAAACTTAGCCTTCTTCTTCCTAGTTGACGATGAGGAGCTACTCCCCTCCGATAATCCAATGATGGGTGGAACTACACCCTGCTCGTACCTTGGGGCTCCAGGAACTCGTAACTCGGGTGGAATATAGTTGCACCTAGGTTTCGGCATCTGCAAATAAAACAATATCAAGGTTAGTATGATGATATGAAATATGCACGTACAATATAAAGCATTATCAATTAACATAAATGCACATACAAGTGAATATACATATAAATGACATAGCAACATAATTTATTACCAATTAAAGGTTCCTCCAACTCTAACTCTACAAAATGATCCTCGTGCAGGGCAAACTGCCCATCTTTATCCTGTATAGGGCGTCGTGCTACATCATCCACTAAATCCGACTGGAACGAGTTGGTTATGGACTCGTCCTTCTCTATATACTCAATCTTGGAACGAGCACGTATGGGTATCACACCCAACCAATCACCCTTGGCCTTAGACACACCTGGATAGGGATGTAAAAGTGAGCAGCCCTGTACTCTTTCTCTGTCAAATATTCTTTCTTCTCCTCACCTATAGGTCGTCCAGTTACCCTAAAGATGGAAAGAGTGATAGAATCATCCTCTTGAACTGTGAAAGTGTTGGCATTTCTAGCCGGCCTAGATGTCTTGCTCATGACATCGTCGTCAAAGTAATAGGAGCAGAAATGAGAACTCTCAGATCGGATGTATGCATTAGCAATGGAGCCCTCAGGTTGAGCTTTGTTCTTGACAAACTTCTTAAGCTTACCTAAGTATCTGTTTATGAAATTACAATTGATTAGATTATTGTTATTAAGTTCGAATGTGTGAATATTGATAGAAATATAGTTAAAGCATTATCATACCTCTCAAATGGATACATCCACCTGAACTGAACCGGCCCAGCATGCAATGCTTCATATGGGAGGTGGACCGGCAAGTGCTCCATAGAATCAAAGAAGCTAGGAGGGAATATGCGTTCAAGCTTGCATAGAATCAAGGGTATGTTCCTTTCAAGTGTCCTCAACACTTCTATTTCAACAACCCTTGTGCACATGTTCTTGAAAAACAAGCTTAGCTCGGTAAGAGCGCTCCGAATGGCTGGAGGTAAGAGTTCTCGAAATGCAATGGGAACTAACCTCTCCATGAACACATGAGAATCGTGGCTCTTCATTCCATACATCCTAGTCTTGTTCAGATCCACACAACGCCCCAACTTCGATGCATAGTTATCGGGAAACTTTAAAGACTTCACCCAATCAAACAATTTTTCTCTAGCATCTTTGTCTACCGTGTAAGCCGCCTTGGGCCATTGACCTTGGGCATTCTTCTTCGATAACCCTGGCCTTTTGCACAAGCCACCCAATTCCTCTCTAGACTTAACTGTATCCTTGGTCTTGTTGGGTATTTGGCAAATTGTGTTGAAACAGTTCTCAAACACGTTCTTCTCTCTATGCATGAAGTCTAGCATATGACGTATCTTCAAACTTCTCCAATAAGGCTAGTCCCAAAAGATGCTCCTCTTCTTCCACCCACAACCTTTCTGAATCTTAGCATTATGCTTCTCCCAACCAATCTCCGTCACTTTCATAAGTCCCAAGTGTTCGATAATTGCAAATATTTGCTCACCGGTTAGTTGTTTGGGGGGCCCTTTGGTCTCAACTCTATTCTTAAGGAATCGATCCTTGTCGTTCCTAAATGGATGATGATCCGGTAGAAACCTTCTATGGCAGTCAAACCAAGTTTCCTTGCCACTTTTGTCAAGTTTAAAAGCATTAGTATCCTCCAAACAATGTGGGCAAGCATGAAATCCAGAAGTCTTCCTCCCAGAAAGCATAGAGTAAGCCGGAAAGTCACTAATAGTCCACAGAAGAGCTGCTCTCAAAGTGAAGTTCTTCTTTCTAGACACATCATAAGCAGGTATACCGTTCACCCATAGATCATGAAGCTCCTTGATCAGGGGCTGCAAGAACACATCCAGCTTCTGTCCCGGATCATCTGGACCGGGAACCAAGACAGTCAAGAACATGAATGGTTCTTTCATGCAATCATTCGGCGGCAGATTGTACGGAGTTACCATTACCGGCCACATGGAATACTAACGCTCATTCCCAAAAGGGTTAAAACCATCAGAACTAAGGCCCAACCTTACATTCCTCGGTTCCGCTGCAAACTCAGGATATTTCTCATCAAATTCCTTCCAGGTCGGTGAATCAGCTGGATGCTCCATCTTACCCGCCATATCTGCAGGTATCACCCTCTCCTTGTGCCACTTCATTTTATCTGCACAAGCATTTGAAGCATACAACCTCTTCAAACGCGGACCTAAAGGAAAGTACCACATCTTCTTGTGGGAAAGATTCATTTTCTGTCGTTTGTTAGAAGCCCCAGGCTTGTAACGCTTGTATCGTTCCTTCCCACAATGTTTACAACTTAGCAACTCTGCATCCTCCTCCCAATAAATCATGCACATATCGGGGCAACAATCAATCTTCTCCATAGGCAACCCCAAACCACGCATCTTCTTCTGCGCGTGATAGAAATGGTAGGAATCAAGTTAGGCTCGGGAAACGCCTTCCTAAGGATGTTTAACCAAGTGTTGAAGTTCTCTTCTGATTGGGCACCCTCAGCTTTGGCACTCAAAGTTTGAGACACCAACTCTAACTCGGTCATAGGACTGCCTGGAAAGATAGGCTTCTTTGAGGACTCTAACATCTCGTAGAATGCCATAGTCTCGGCATTTGGAGACTCCTCAACATCCTCCATATTACTGTCACCAAAATCGATACCATGTGCAACATTCTCCAACATGGCATCCATATCACCATGTACTGACGATGGACCCGAGGAAACGGCGGACAAATCCTTGGTACGTCTCATCTTTCTCGCGCTCCCATAGTCTAGGAGCAAAGGAACAGTCTCACCGTGATGATTCCATACCTCATAATCAGGCACGAATCCCCTACTTCTCACGTGCTGCTTAACCATATTGGGGCTCAACCATTGCGTGTTTCTACATTTATTTGCACTACAAGGACACTTCATATCCCCACATTTCAAACAATCAGGGTGTGCAAGTGCAAATGCAATAAATGAATCAAGCCCCTGCTCGAAACTAGGCAGAATCATCCCATGCTTGGTCCGTTTATACATCCAAGACCGATCGGGTTCCATTTCAACAATGACTAACCTGAAATTCTTTAATTATTAAATTCATACATTTTCAATATTCATATTTAGAATTGAAATGTAGTTTTAAGGATATTTATATGTCTTATACAGATTTGAAGTTAACATTATAATCATTTTATTATTATGTTATAATCATTTCATTTAATTTTACAGACAAATTATAATCATCAACCAACCATATCACCAATCAACCATATAACAAAAACATCTCTAGCCTAACATCATCAACCATATCACCAATTTACCAACCATCAACAACATCTCTAGACTAGCATCATCAACAACAACCATATGAACATATCTCTAGCCTAACATTATCAACCATATCACCAATCAACCATATAACAACATCATCTCTAGCCTAACATCATCAACCTTATCACCAATCAACCAACCATTAACAACATCATCTCTAGCCTAGCATTGTCAACAACAACCATATGAACATCATCTCTAACCTAACATCATCATCATATCATCATCTCGAACCCATTTTCACTTTATTTCAAAACCCCCAAATTGAGCTACAAGTCTCGATTTTCATAAATTACTCTACTTTATCGTATTCAACTACAAAATTAACCTTATATAAGTACATAACCTAGTTATGGAACATTAAATTCGATCAAATACAAAACTAAAAAAAGCCCTAAATTGATCTAAGTCTCGATTTTAATTAACAAACCCAAATTAACATAATCCAAAACTAACATTCAACTATAACAACTAATATCTACTTAATACTAACATACATTTCCATAATTTAAGAAATCCCCAAATTAATAAAATCCCAAAATCGATTCATTACTCAATTTTAACAACAATCAACTACACATTTAAGCAAAATATACTTGTATCAACTACTATGTAACATACATTTGACAATTTAACCAACAATTGGATAATTCCCAAATTAAAAATCAAATAAGGGTTAGAGTTCATACCTTTGATTTTGCACAAATTGACCAAAAAAAATTCGAACTGAAGGTTGTTCCTTGTTCCTTGTGCAATAAGCTTCAATTTGCTACCAAAATGGATGAAAATGGTGAAGTTTTGAAGAAGAAATGGAGATGAGAAGAGAGAAAAACGAGAAGAAGAAGAAAGGAGAAGAAGAAACAATGGAGTTTCTGCAACTCGCGACGCCGTATAATCAGAGCTTACCGACGGATAAGCTTATCCGTCGGTAAGTGTAATTTTTTTTTTTTTTTTTAGTTTTAATATTTAGCGACGGATAAGTTATCCGTCGCTAAGATACCGACGGATAAAAACCTTTTAGCGACGGATGACGAACAAAGTGGTCAACTTTGTTCGTTATCCGTTTTCCGTCGCTAACAAATCCCGATCCGTCGGTAAATGACGGATTTTTTGTATGTGAATTCTTAGCGAAGGGTTAATAATTATGCTAATGGCTATATCACGCATTATACTCCGTCTTATTGCTTTATTTCATTGATCTATCTAAATCTCTATCTTCGTATTGTTGATTAATTATTGCACACAATTGGATAATTCATTGGTCTTTGACCTATCTAAATCTATATCTTCGTAGTGTTTGATAATTACAACTGGACAATTCATTGATCAAGGATCTCCATGAAAAACCGAGGAATTTATGCATGATTATTAACCCGTTATGCTTTGAAGGACCATACTATCAGTAATCTCCATTATCTGTTAAGAAAAACCTTTGCTAAACCGTCTGCTGTTTTATATTCTCAAATTAGATTTGATAAAGCTAGTTATAGTCCTTAGAGATCGACACTCGAGGTTATTCTACTGCTACACTACGGTTTTCGTTGTAGTTTTGAATTGCCTTTGGCTAAATAACAAATTTATTTGATACGTTGGAACACGACATCCACGCGTTGCATCAGCGCTTTCCGTAAATCACTCTCACTTGATCAGTTTGGTAGTGCTTTGCTGACAGGATGTCTTTAGGAGACGCTCCCTTGCTGAAGCTGGAAAATTACGAAAAATGGCGAAACAACATGATGTTACATCTTGAGGCCATTAGTGATGAGATGGTCACCGTCATTAATGATGGACCTATCAAGATCACTAAGGTTGAAAGGAGTTTCCCTCACAAGACCACTGAAGCTGTTAAGGAAACTATCTTAGGTGAACCGGTTGATACCGTCGTGCCAAAACCGAGAGAGGAATGGACTTCCGACGAAGCCAAGAGATTCCGTCTTGATGGCCAAGCAAGAAACATCATCATTCGATCAACTCCGGATACCATACAGTGCAAACTGTGGGGCGCTAAGACTGCTAAGGAATCTTGGAAAATGGTTCAAGATCTTTGTACTGGATCTGACAAAACCAAGGAAAACAAAGTTGAAGTGCTTAAATTAAAGTTCCAAAACTTTAAACAAGGTACAAGCGAGTCACTGGAAAACTTGGATTTCAGATTCACAACTCTTGTTAGTGAAATGGCAGCCTTGGGTGTTGGAAATCTATACTCAGATTCTGAGAAGGTGAAACCATCATCAGAAGTTTGAATCAAGAGTGAATCCAAACTCAGAATTTCTATTACAATCAAGGAATGCCAGATATTACACCAACAGAGTTGTTCTCTCATCTTGCTACTGTCAACTATGAGACAAAGCAAAGAGAAAATGTGTTTGCTGAAAAATCGCAAAACATTGCTCTTGCTGCAAAGACGTCATCTTCTGAAAAGAAGAATGATAAAGAGCCTACTGATGAAAACTCTTTAGTTGTAAAAAACATGAAGAAATTCACTAGTAAGGAACTTGAAAGGCGAAAAGCAAAAGAGAAGCCGAAAAAGAATCTTGGTAACAACTACCATAAGTACAAGAATGAGACTAGCTCGCTGAACAAGCAAGCTCAGCAAGCAACTTCATCAGAAGAACCAGCAGTTGGAAATGATCTATGCTTTTACTGCAAAAAGCATGGACACTTCAAAGCTAATTGCCCTTTGCTGAAAGGCAAATCTGCTGAAAAGAAGAAGAAGTTCAAAAGAGCTTTTATTGCTGAAGAAAAGAAGAAGCTTCAAGCAAAAATCGATGCATTGTGCATTTATACTAGCTCCGAAGACAGTGAGGATGAAAGCTCAGACACTGACGATGAAGAAGCCACTCTAGACGTGGAGATTGGCAAAGAAGTTTGTGGAATAGCTATGGAAGCTTATCCAGATGTGTCAAACTACGAGTTCTGCCTCATGGCCGGTCAGGTAAACAACCCTACGTCTGACTCAGACTCTGAAAGTGAAGACGAGATTGACCTTGGTAAGATTCAAGGAGAAATCGAAAGATTTGAGAAAACTCTGAGCAGACAGCAAGAGAAACTACAGATTGCTGAAACTCTGACCAAGCAGACTACTGAAAAGTATGTCTTGCTGAAGGTAGAGACAAAAGAAAAGGATGCTGAAATAAGGCGTCTTAAGAAGTTGATTGCTGAAGCTACAGAGAAGAATTCTCAAATGGCATTAGAATTGGAAGAATATCAGTCCTCAATTCTAAAGTTACTTGCTGAAATCAAAGAAATGAAAAAGATGAAAATCAATTTCAAATCTTATGTTGACGCAAGTAATACGCTGACTGAACTAAACTCTTATTTGAGAGATCCATCTCAGAAAGAAGGTTTAGGTGCAACGTATGAAGGTGATGACGTAGAAATCTTGAGTAAAGATAAATCACCGATTTCCTTTGTACGTGCTACTGATAGTGGTCTACCAGAACTCTATCAGTTTGGTCAATCTAAGGTTGCTGAAACATGCAATCAAGTACCTATGACCATAAAGCCCGCTGTTGCTACTCAAAGTAACAAGACTTTAAAAGGAAAACAGGTTGCTGAGAAGCAAACTGTAAAGAAGAAGGATGTTGTGAAGCATTCCGCCAAACAAGTTGCTGAAAAGCAATTTGTTAAGTCAAAAGGCAAGACCTGAATCAAGTAAGGTTGCTGACACAAAAGCTCAGCATTCTCCGAAAAGTGGACTCGGTTTCAAAACCAAGCAAAGTCAACTTTTTCACGAGTATAAGCAAAGTCAGCAAAGATACTTCAAAGAGATGAACAAAATCAAGCCTAAGAGTTCTGAAAAGACTCTAAATGCTAGGGCTAGAAGGAACCTTGCTAGAAAAGAACTTACTGAAAAATATGTTCAGCAAAAAGGTCAACCGAGCAAGACACCACATCAAAAAGTGGACTTGATCAGCACGAATCAAAAGTCTTTCAGCTCAAAACCTCCTAGTTCCTCAGCAAGTAGAAAACAAATCAAAGTTGAAAAACTTAAGACTTGGGTTTCCACTGGACGCATTCTTGAACATGTTAATGGACATCCATTATTGGATAAGTAACTTGTTTGCTCTTGATTGTGCAGACTTCAGCCATGGAGACAAACGATGCAATCTGGCACTTTGATAGTGGTTGTGGAAAGCACATGACGGACAACAAGAAAAACCTTATAAACTATAGACGGTGGTCTAAAGGTCCAACAATAAGGTTTGCTGGTGGAGGCTCTGGTTCTACAAAAGGCTACGGTGACGTGAAGTTAGGATGCATTACCATTTTAGGAGTTCTTTATGTCAAAAATCTTAAGTTTAACCTTTTCAGCATGAGTCAATTTGTTGATAAAGGATACTTCATCAAAATCAAAAGTGATGAATGTAAACTTATAGACTTTGAGACAAAGAAGGTTATTATGGTTGCTAGAAGATCAGGAGGCTTGTACACCGTAGATTGGTCTTCAGCAATCATTGAAAAATGCCTTGTCTCAGATCACGATTGCCTTCCTGAAGAGTCACATGCTGATGAGCAAACATATCCTGATCCAACAAGCAGAAAACCTGTTAATAAATGGATTAGAGATCATCCCTCTACGAATATGATTGGAGATATTAATAAACGCCAAGTGACTAGATCCAAAGCATCTACTACTCATGGACTTGCTGAAGAAGCAACTGTCGTAGAAGTAGAATCATTGTTTTCTTGCTTTGTTTCAGAAATTGAACCTAAAACCATAGAAGAAGATTTAAAGCATTCTGAATGGATAAAGGCAATGCAAGAAGAACTGGATCAATTCGAAAGGAACAAAGTCTGGAAACTTGTACCACTTGCTGATGGCAAGAAAGCTATTGGTAGAAAGTGGGTGTTCAGAAACAAGTTGAATGAGTCTGGTGAAGTAACAAGAAATAAAGCACGTTTAGTTGCTCAAGGTTACTGTCAGACTGAAGGATTGGACTATGATGAGTCTTATGCACCAGTTGCAAGATTGAATGCAATTAGGCTTTTCTTGGCCTTTGCTGCTCACAATGACTTCATTGTTTACCAAATGGATGTTAAAAGTGCATTCTTGAATGGTGAACTTGCCGAACAAGTCTACTTAGAACAACCCCCTGGCTTTGAACTTCCCTCAGAAATCAAGATGGTATACAAGCTTCAGAAAACTGTATATGGTCTAAAGTAAGCACCAAGAGCATGGTATGATACCTTGGCTAAGTTCTTGCTGGATAATGGTTTCAAGAAAGGTGAAGTTGACAAAACCTTATTTACCATGAACCATGATGGTAAAATACTCTTAGTTCAAATTTATGTGGATGACATAATTTTTGGATCTAAGGACAAGCAACTTTGTGATGATTTTGCCAAACTTATGACAAACAAGTTTGAAATGAGTATGATGGGAAAATTGAATTATTTCCTAGGATTGCAAGTCAAGCAACTCAAAGATGGAATATTCATAAATCAAGCAAAGTATGCGAAAGAAATGCTCATAAAGCTTAGGATCAAAGAGGAAGAGAAACCTGAAAAGATCCCTATGAGTGTTGGTACCAAATTGGGCTATACTAAAGAAGATAAAAGTGTTGAAGAACACAAGTATAGGAAGCTCATTGGTTCCTTGTTGTATTTAACAGCAAGTAGACCTGACATTTAGTATGCTGTTTGTGTGTGTGCAAGATTCCAATCTGATCCAAGAGAATCACACTACAGAAAGGCAATCAAGATACTGAAATATGTCAATGTTGGATTATGGTATCCTAAAGATTCTGGACTACAATTGGTTGGTTATTCTGATGTTGATCATGGAGGATCAACTCTTGATAGAAAAAGTACCTCTGGAACTTGTCAGTTTTGGGTACTAGATTAATATCATGGTTCAGCAAGAAGCAAACCTGTGTTGCCAATTCATCCACTGAATCTGAATACATTGCAGCTGGTTGTTGCACAGCTCAAATCCTATGGATTCAGCAACAATTAAGAGATTATGGTATTTCTGCAAAGAAAACACCAATCTTTTGTGATAATACAAGTGCTATTGCTATCACGCAAAATCCTAAGTTTCACTCTAGGACTAAGCACATTGATATTAGACATCATTTCATTAGAGATCATGTGGAAAAAGGAGATATTGAGGTTGTGAAAGTAGGCACTGATGATCAGCTTGCTGACATCTTTACCAAGCCCCTACTAGATAATAGGTTCGCAATGCTAAGGTATAACCTTGGATTGATTGAACTACCTCAATAAAGGATACATTTGGTAGAATGCTGAAACAGGTATTCAGCAAGTACTCTTACTTAAGAGCTCCGTCCACTAATTTCTTCTAAGAAATGATAAGTCATCACATGATTGCTGAAACAGGCATTCAACAAGTAATTCCTTCAAAACAGGTATTTGTTAGGAATCTTGATCACTTGCTGAGACAGGAACTCAGTAAGAGAAAAACCTTAAGGATTGCTGAAACGGGCATTCAGACAATCAAAGATACTGAAACAGGTATTCAAGTATCAAGGAAATATTCTGAGACGGGAACTCAGAAAAAGAGCAAAACTCATTTCTCAGATATTACCAAAGGATATCTCAAGTACAAAAGAATATACTGATACGGGAACTCAGAAATATCTTTTAAACTTAGGAAGATATGAGATATCTAAGTAAGGGGTAACTTTCAGCAAGTATCTAGGCTATTTATGCAAACTCGCTGAAAAGATTCTTGTCTATTTCAGAAAAGCAATCTAATCCCATAAAACTCGGTAAAATCAATTTGTGACGTTAATCGGGCACATATAAACTTGTAATAATCAGACAAAATTACATCTATCACCCTCACTAAGCACTCACTTTTCATCCTAGTCCAACATTCGCGGAGAATTACATTTTAGTCCAGCCGCCCCTCCGGTGTTGACTCCGGTCACTTGACTTTTGTGATTTACGCTGAACCAAACGCGGCCTTAAGGGAAAAAGTACTGTGGACAAATTAAATACTTAAAACATCAAATTAAGACACATTTATTTCTCCCAAATTCTAAACCCTTGTCCCGCGACCTGTTCTTCATCCCTCCATAATACGTCTTCCTTCCTAGCCCAATTACCAGCCATAATCGACCAAAATTGATTGAAGAAACGGGCTCGTCGTCGTCTTTTACCCACTCGCTATCCATTTCGACGAATTTACAGAGTCCGACTAGCAGAAACGATGTTTTTTTAAGCCGGTAAGTGACTGACCCGGAATTTTCCTATTTTTTTGTTAAATCGTGTTGTTTAGTGTTGTAATGTAGCGTATTTTTGTTCTGGGTTGGTTGGAATGGCTTGAAATTTACTGCAATATCGAGCTAGGGTTTTTTTCAAGCTTTTCTCAATTTTTTTTTTCTTTAATTCCAGGTTGGGTTCTACATTTTAGCTGTGTTTGGAATCATGGTACGACGAAATTTTGATATCCGGGTGCGTTTTGGTGACCTGAATGTTGTTCTGGCCGACATCAACCCCAAAAGGTACTCACACGCTCAACTCCTTGAAGATGTGAATGAGAAAATGCTAGCTTTAATAGAACATGAGGGCACTCTGTTTTTTAATATGACTGCGGAATGTGAGGATGGGACCAAAGTTGAAGTACTTAGTGATGGTTCAGTTAAGATGATGTTTGATGGTAATATGAAAACTAAGGAAATAGAACTGCATTTGTATCTAGATGATGTTATACCTCTGGCTAAGCACACGCCTAAGGGTGCTAAGGAAAAGAAAAAAAAGCCTGGTCCTTGGAATGATTTTGATACAACTTTTGGTGAGGATTGCACTGGTCCTTTGAGTAATGATCCACCTCCAGCTAGGAAGAGGTTGTTTAGGAGGAGGAGTTGCAAACCAAAACCTGTGAATCTCCCTAAACACTACCCTAAATCTGCAGCAGATGTCATAGATTTGTGTGATGATGAATTTCCCCCCCAAACACAAGCTACTCAACCTGAGCCAGATCAACCAATCCAGTCTCCTATGCACATGTCTCCTAAATCACCTGAACCACAACCAAACCAGTCTCCATACATTCCTCAATTCACTACTCCCACTCCAGTCAAGCTAAGCACAACCAATGATCCTGATGAGAATGATCCTGATGAGATTGTTGACTTTGAGGGCCTACTAAAGACTGTCATGGACATGAACATACCTGTGACTAGGGATGAATTGTTGAGTGACTTAAAGCATGCAGGTTATACAGTTACAGAACCTGAGATTGTGGGAGATAGTAAGATGGAGGAGCCTGTACAAGATGGTAAGATGGAGGAGCCTGTACAAGATGGCAAGATGGAGGAGACTGTACAAGATGGTAAGATGGAGGAGGCTGTAGAAGATGGTAAGGTTGAGGATTGGAAGGATGATTCTGAGGGGTCAGAGGATGACAGTGAAGATGAATTATATGCTGGTGGTGATATGGTAGATGGTGATAGTGAAGAAAATGATTTGTATGCTGGTGGTGACATGTTAGAAACAGAGAGTGAGGATGATGTGATAGATGAAAATGTTGCTTTGATGGATTTGCTAGATGATGAAGATAAGTGTATTGATTGGGAATTCTCACCTCCTGATGTTGTTGGTGATGAAGAGGAGGATATTGCTGTGGGGTTTAAGAAGGATGAGGGGAGTGATTCTGATGAAGATACTGAGAATGAGGAGGCTGGGCCATCTGGTGTCCAACATGAGAAGCCTGAACCTGTTGAGGATCCAGTATTGGAGAAGAAAGGTGAGAATGATGATATTGGTTATCTGAGTGAGGGGGTTGTGATAGAGGAGACTGGATTTGTAGGGGATGAATTTGAGGAGAACACTTGTGAATGGGATGGTGAAGATTTTAAGGTGGGGCAGTTGTTCTAACATTTGTAGGCAATGTTTACTTTCTAATGTCTGGTTTGCTATTTGTTTTAGGGATTGGTGTCTGTGATTGATGAGAATGCACCAAATGTCTACAATAGGAGGTGTGCAAAACATATATACGACAATTTCAAGCTCAAATGGGGCAGCATTCTCCTTAGGAAATTCTATTGGCAAGCTGCAACTTCTTACACAGCTTATGGGCACAACAAAGCAATGGCTAAGATAAGGCAAATAAGTGAGGAGGCATTTGCTTACTTGGATGACATTCCTCTAACAGAATGGGCTAGACATTCATTTGATCCAACTCCCAAGATTGATCATTGCACTAACAATCTTAGTGAATGCTTCAATTCTTGGGTACTACCACTGAGGGCCTATTCTGTCCTCAACTTGTTGGAGGTAACAACTCATCCCTTCCATCTTTTATTTGTCTGTGTATGCTACTGTATTTGAGTGTTTAATGCATGTTCTGTATATGTTATGTGTATAGGACCTTAGAGGACAGGTTATGAGGAGAGTTGTGCTTAGGAAGAAACTTGGTGAGAAATGTTCCACTAGTCTGATGCCAAAAGTGTTGACAAAGTTGAATGAAAACTTTGAAGCATCTAGGAGTCTTGTCTTAAAGTCAGAAGCTGGGCCAATATTTGAGATAGAAGACTACAGCTTCACATTCTGTGTCAACATGGAAACTAGGAGTTGCAACTGTAACAGATGGGACATAACTGGGATCCCTTGTAGACATGCCTGGGTGGCCATTACTCACAACAGGGAAGAAGCAGAGAAATATGTTAGTTGGAATCACACCAAAGAGGCCTACTTGAGGACCTATGATTTCACACTACTACCAGTCCCAGATCACAGGTTCTGGCCTAACAATATCACCAAGGACACTTGCTCTCCACCTGTAATTGAGAAGAAACCTGGGAGGCCAAAGAAAAGTAGAATCAGACATCCCTCTGAAGCTCCTCAGTCAAAGACTCCACTGCATTTGCAAAGAAAACAAAAGAGGTGCAGCTTGTGTGGAGAACGAGGTCATACAAAGCCTACCTGTCCAACAGTGGTATGTATTTTGTGTATGCATTCTTATATTTTCCATACAAATGTCCATGTCATTAACTAAAATGTGTGGTATGTTTTCAGGCTAAGAAGAAAGAAAAGGGCAAAGCCAAGGTGAAGACAGCAACTAAGCATGCTCCAGCTACTAATCCAACTGTAAGTTACTCCATCTAGTTTGTGTACTGAACCATTTTATGTTTAATTGATGAATATTGCTGTATATGGCTCAATGTATTGTTGGTATTATTATGAGAGTTGGATAGTCTGCATGTATTGATGAATATTGCTGTATATTGTTGGTATTATTATGAGAGTTGGATAGTCTGCATGTATGTTGAATTGCTGCTGAAATTTTGACTTCCTATGCAGGTCACAAAGAAGAGAAAGAGGACTGATGGAGAGTCTTCTAGCAATGCCAAGAAACCAGCAACTAGGAGTGAGACCAGTAGGAAAGCAAAGGGGAAAGCTAAAGCTTGAATGGGATCCTTTACTTGTAGAGTCAGTCATCTACTAGAACTTCATGTTTTGATATGGTTATGTTTTGCTAGAGTTGGATATTGAACTTCATTTACTCTAGTTGTCCTGTTTTGCCATGATTTTGTGATTTATGTGGGATACTATGTATGGTTAAGTCAATTGAAATAGCACTAAACAATACCATGTTACATTGAATTTGGCAATGAATATTTCTCTACATGAATGACTTCATAATTTGCACTATAAAGTACAAAGCTAACAACACTAAATTTAGGCAGATTAATTGCCTTATTACAGTGTATTTTTCATCATGAAAATGCGCAGCTGTGTCTCCTCTCTGTTTGGCCTTTTCAACTTTTCTTCCTCTTGGCATTTCTGCTTCTTTATCTTGCTCTCTTAGTTCATTCTGTTGGACTTCTTCACGACAATGACCAGATGGAACATACTCCCACAACACCTTTGGTTGCAATATTTCCCTTCGCTCCGTTGGAAAGCTTTCTTGCTCGTTTGTCCAATCAGAGAACCCATGAGTTGGACAATTCCAGAAAAACCTTCCATCGCTACCAACGCATAACACCGTACGCTTTCGACACCTTACATTCTTGCAATCGGGACGAAGATTACTCGACTTCATCGAGGAGTTCATCTCAATTTCTGTAGGCTAGAGAGTGTGAGGGAAAGATAGGTGAGTTTGTAGTGTTAAAAGTGAAGAAAAATGGAGTTTTGAGGGGTTTAAATAGGCTAATATTCAACTCCCAACGGCTACTATACGTTGGTAACGGTCAGATTTATATATTCAAATTTAACCCAACTATAAAAATCAATTACACTTTGGTCCTCACGTGGCAGGTAAGCTGTTTGGGGTTTTTCAGAATCTGATAATCCGGCAAGGGCATAAATGTCATTTCCAGGGCTTAGAGCGCAGAAAGTCAAATCCGTGGGTTAAAATGTAATTACGTTGGTTTAGTAAGGGAGTCTCGTGTAATAAAAAATATAGCTGGACTAATCTGTAATACTCAACAATAGAAGGGGTACCAAAAGTAATAGCCCCTAATAATCATGACATGAAATACAATCGTGGCCATTGATTAAAAGGAGTTATTGATCTAACGGTTAACAA
>CM051457.1:90562671-90623100 GCA_028274465.1 Plantago ovata | reverse complement strand
TGCTTGCTGAGAAAGTTAAGTATTAGCAAACTCATTACTGTAAAGTAACTAGTGCTTGCTGAGAAAGTTAAGTATCAGCAAACTCGTTACTGAAAAGTAATAAGTCCTTGCTGAGAAAGTTTTTAAACGACGAAAGTTTGAAAAGACTATTCACCCCCCCCTCTAGTCTTTTCTTGTTGTTTAAAGGGACCAACACTGTGGCCAAAGGGAATTGAACCCGAGTGGCATATACCATGAACATCACCACATTCCACTCGGCCACAGCTTTTCAGTCGTTCATTATTGAGAGCATCAAGTATTGGTGTTTGATTTAATATTGAATAGTTTTTAATTTTATTTACTAACAATTAAATTTTTTTTCTGTAATAATTACTCTCTCTTATTAATTATTAAATCAGTGATTAGTCGAATAAATCATTTAATTAAAAAAAAAAAGTTGTGGCCAAAGGGATTTGAACCCGGGTGGCATATATCAATAACATCACCACACTCCACTCGTCCACAACTTTTCATTCGTTTATTATTGACAACATCAAGTATTGGTGTATGATTTAATATTTTATGATTTTAATTTTATTTATTAACAATTAAGTTTTTTGGTGTAGCAATTACTCTAGAATATTAATTATTAAATCAGTGATTAATCGAAAAAATCATATAAAAAAAAAATTGTGGCCAGAGGGAATTGAACCCAGGTGGCATATATCATGAGCATCACCACATTCCACTCGACCACAGCTTTTCAATCGTTTATTGTTGACAACATCAATTATAGGTATTTGATTTAAAATTTATTTTCGTAACAATTTTCTATAAGTTATTTTGGTAAGTCTTCAATTTTAGTGTCTTTGAAAAATGTCCATGCACAGCTGGATCAGTCACGCCAATTCACTGATGATTTAATCTAAATATAGAAAATATATACTACCCTATAATTTACATGAGAAAATTGTTATGAGCGATTGTCGATATTCAATTGAATTCATTATGAGCGATTTTGTCTAAATTTACTAAAATAAGCGATTCAGCGTTTTGGTTAGTCCTATTCTCCTCCATTCCATTCCATACACGCCCAAGCCTCATCAATGCTTCTATACTAGTATATGGAATGTTTATGAACTTACTTATTTGTGGGGAATAATATCAAATCAATTTGATACGAGAATAAAATTAGTGTACTGATTGAGGTTCTTTTTTAAGCCCTAAAAAATCTTATATATAGCTAGCAATCAGGATGCTCTTCTTCGTTTTAAAATCAGTGCTACATTTTATTCGACATTTTACAACCGAACCTATATTTTTAATCGTTCAAGAATTATGGGGGGTCCGGTTGGTTTCGTGGCGAAGAAATCTGTTGAAGAAGAGAGGAAGATTCATTTGAAGTATTTGTTATTAATTGTGTTGGGTCGCTGGATCGACAGTATTTCGCTCACGGTGTGGTGAGATTCATAGTATAATGAATTGTTTTATTCGTTAGCACTGATTTTAACGGTATGTGGTAATACTAATTAATCATTTCTTATTTTACGCAGCATGTATTATTTTGGGCGTATGTTCAATCAGGGTTTCTTCTATGTGAGTTTGATCTTGCATCCGTCCGGAATGAAGAACTAGCAACTCTAGATTTCTACTACATGATGTTAATTGTAAGTGACTTTGTTTTTTTCATACCAATGTTTTAAATATTTATTTTCTAAACCTGTTTGCTAATATTATTTGATTTATATTGTAGATGGATTTTTTCCAGTATGAGATCTTCCATAGGGTCGAAGAGTTGTTGCGAATTCTAACCGAAGCATCACATCCAATGGCCAAATATTTATCATGCATAGTTAAAATGTTGAATGGTGATGAAAAAATTCAACAACATGGTTAACGTCTCTTCCAAGAGATTGCAACAATGCCAAGAGGGTTGTCCCGTTTGAAGATTTATAGAAAATATTTATTAGGCCAGCTTCGCGATTTAAATGTGGTATCTTTGCTTTGGATTTCAATATTCCGAAATTTTGCAACGATGATCATATCGTGGGGATGGATGATATAGATGACGGCTTGTGTTTTAGTTGTTTGGCAGACCAGGAAGTATTATGCTATAGTCGTGCTTATGAATTTCATACGGCTATAGATGAGATTTAATTCATCGAATCGTTGTATAACTCATTTTTTCTTTCGTGTTTTGTGTTTTTATTTTTTTACCTTTATTATACAGATTCGATGATATAATTTTGACATAATATTTATTATTTCCACTTGATCTCATAGTGGTATATCTTTGGTATGTATTTAATAATACCAAAGTTTTGGTAATTCAGCAAATCGTTTAGTCAACACATTAATTGTTTAAATTAGGAGTTAAATACAATTACATAACCTCCAAATATACATACATTTGGTATAAATATTGTATTGCATAATCATTACCTAATATACTCTATACATTACATTATAAATAGTCTTTGCTACTATCATAGTTTATGTCCACGAACTTAAGAGCAATATATATTGAAACCGACATTCAGATGGATGTTGACGTCTTAAAGTCCAAGAACAGGATCTGCAGGGCCATCGTTCATGTTCGTAAGTGCAAAGAAATCACCCGTTAACAACATAGTCGGCCATTATCTATTTCAACGGATTTGATTAGAAAAACCATTCAACGTGTTGCTGTGGACTCATCAGAATCGATTGTTGTACTTCAGTTAACGTGAGAATTTATTACATTCAACAAGCTATTTCGAATTGTTTGATTTCAATATAATTTTTATTTTATCGCATTGATTTATCTACAGTTGCAAACGTCTGAATAAACTATCAACAGAGCCCTTCGTTTACCGCTATATGAAGTTCGAGTTATTTCATTCAAAGAGTGTTTCATCATCCGAATTACTTCTCCATGCCAAGTGTCTTCAACATGGTAACCCAGACTTACTATACAGATACGCCTTGGTAAGTCGAACTTACTAATTCTTCAGCATAAATATTTTTTTCTTACATCCTTACTGATAGTGTATATGTCCTAGAGACAGTCCTTACTAAGGGCATGGTGCCCTTGTAGAGGACATATATGTACTATTACACAGGTCAACGTAATATAATATATGTTTGTTTCATTTTACTGCTGAGTATTGCTTTCATATTTATATTACACCAGGCTGCAGCATGTCATATCTATATTGCTGTCTGTATTGATACTGAACATGTCCCCTCGGATAGATGACCGATCACACAGTTAGTGGGAGCTATGTGAGTTATCATCTATCCCAAACTCTCCCTAGTCGTGGTACATCTCGGATGTGGGGGTCTGAATGAACCTGACAAGACTAGTATGCGTGGAGGTTATACTTGTCGGAGCAAGTGTGAGCCGATCCCACGGCCACGGAACGGATTGTTGGACAATCAAGGAACGTTCCCATAACTGCGCATAGTTGTTCGAAGAAGCTTTATCGAACAATGGAAGTACCCACCGGACACTCCCATCGATGTATACTCTACACCGACGTGTCTATGGGAACCGGTGAGTTGTCGAAGTGATGCCATTCGTCCTTTGCACTTACAGGACTTTATCATCACATTTGTTGCTCCATATCCTTGGTGGACCCGTCGATGTCAGCTCTGAATAAGCAGTTGACCTAAGACACGATCCAGGATTATGGCTAAATACAAATGGGGGTGATAAGTGATTCTGTGAAGGATTCATCTCTCAAGTGTAGCACAGGAGAGCACTGCTCGTAGTCTGCATAGTTGTGTTGGTAAAGTCACTGGCCAGTGCAAATGATATATTATGATGGTCATAAGTATATCTTAACCAAACAACTCCCTGAGACGCCCGTGGATGTATTATTGGGATAGACACTTCATCGATCCTAGATACATCCGAGCAAGTCAGATGAAGGGACGTTACCATCGCCGCGTTGAGCGCAACAGGCTTCGCAACGAAAGGGTTAGCTTTGAGAAACCTCTCAAACGTCCTCACGTATTAATATTGCAAATGGAACCGTCTAGGAATTCCATGTTGCCTAGTCTAGGACTTGCTTAATACGGTGAGGCCCTATGGGTCACACTACGCGGTGATTCAGCCTATCAGGATATCCTTGAAGATGGAATCGCAATTAATTTGGAATTAATTGTGAGTGATGGATTATAATTGATTTGGAATTAATTATAATAATTGGTGGCTCGATTAATGATTTGGAATTATTAATTGAATTGGCTAAGTAATTGTATTTTATGTAAATACAATTAAAGATTATATTTTGGAAATATAATGGAGGTTTGATTGTAAAGGATATGTTAATTTAGAATTAACATATGCACTTGGGAAAAAATCTACTTGGAGTTTGGATTGCCTTAGAGATATATGTGGGTCCCAAAAGTGGGACCCACGTCCCGTAGGACAGGCGCGCGCGCGCGCGCGTGGCAGAATAGGGGAAGGAGTTCGACTCCTTCCTCTATTAGAAGTCCAAGGGATAAGTTAGATTTTCCTGATTGAGTTTTGATTTGATTGGGAATGAATCTAGACTTGATATTCGTTTCCTTGTGCGATAAGAATTACATTCTTATTCCTTTACGAAGTCTAATTGCTTATGCTTTAGGCTTCTATAGACTACTATATATAGTAGACTATTGGAGAGAGTTTTACATACGATTTTACGTGTGATTTTGATACACAGTTATTCTACCCAGTTTTCTTAGAGAAAATAAAAACTCTCCCCTCCTCCCTTAGCCTCACGCGCGCGCACACCGCCACCGGAGGGAATTGCCGCCCCGTCTTCTTGGTCACATAAAGAATATCCTAGCATTCTTCCGATAGGCTGTTCATCCGTGGATACCAAGGTTGAGGTTCTAGGAGCTGGAAACTAACTCTTATTGTCTTGCAGATATACAGAGTATTGTAGATATCTTCGACTTCGACGAAGGAGAAGATACACCGGATTATTACGAAGACTTGGAAGCTGCTTTGGAAGTAAGGTTAGTCTTCTAATTGACGTGTTTATATATATATGACATATGCATAATCAATTAACCAGTATGTTAAGAAAATTTTTAAAATTCCGCTGCGTACCCTAGGGGTAACTCTGACCATATTTTCTTACACTTACTATCACAAATTTCAACAAATATTGATGCAGATAGATTACTTCTTCTATAAACAATATGAAACGTCCCAACAGTTCCTTCAACGGGCAATGTTAGCTGGTCATGTGGAAGCAGCGTATTTGAGTTGTGTGTTCAAGATGTGGCACATGCATGATCCACAAGTTAGGGAAGACGGTATATCAATAATGCGTGCATATGAAGGCACATCTAGTGGACGGAAAATATATAACTGAATGTCGCAAAAAACTGAATGAAATTCTAGGGGCCATGGTGATGAACGCGCGGATGTCGTGCTCCGAGCGAATCAAATTAATTTGTTATTTAGCCAAAGGCAATCCACAACTACAACGAAAACCGTAGTGTAGCAGTAGAATGACTCGAGTGTCGTTCTCTCAGGACTATAACTAGCTTTATCTATTTAACAAGAGAATATAAAACAGCAGACGTAATAGCGAGGGGTTTTTCTAACAGATAATGGAGATTGGTGATAGTATGATCCTTCAAAGCATAACTGGTCGATAATCATGCATAAACTACTCGGTCTTGCATGGACATCTTTGATCAATCTAATGTCCTGTTGCAATTAATAAGCACTACGAAGATAATGAGTCTGACAAGTCAATCACTATTGTCCTATTGTGTTCCGTAATTATTCAACACTACGAAGATAAACTCGCGTACAGGTCGACGAGGGTCCAATTGTGCATAATAATTAATACAACATACGAGAATTTAGGCTGAGCCTGATCAACGAAATAAAGCAATAACACAGAGTATAATGCGCGATATAGCCATTAGCATGATTATCTTCCCTTCGCTAAGAATTCACATACTACCACCAACGATAAGTTTAGCTACTCATAATATGTAACGCCCCAGATTTCAGAAGCTTAAAATTAAAGGGTTGACAATGCTACTCATACCAACAAGGTGCACCTTTCTTTTCGGGAATCCACCTAGAAGAACTTCAGAGTTAAGCGTGCTTGCTCTGGAGCAATTCTAGGATGGGTGACCCACTGGGAAGTTCCTGGTGCGCGCACGATTGAGGACAAAGTGCGCGGATTAGAACCTGTGTTGGTCCGTGGGGCCAGCATATCACCCCGGAGAGCGCCCATGAGTAACCTCGCCGGCCCGTTGGGCCGGGTCTCGGCCCATTAATGGGTCGGGTCGTTACAAGTGGTATCAGAGCGGGACTATCCGAAACTGCAGGAACTAAGTGCCATCCGGGACAAAGTGCTACACCGTATCGATGGTGGGAGCCACCTCTTGAGCCTGGAGGGGCCACCTCTAGAATCCTGCACGGATGGTTGATCTCGGGACAGCGCGCAACGAGGACGTTGCGCAATTTAAGAGGGGGTGATTGTAACGCCCCAGATTTCAGAAGCTTAAAAGGGTTGACAATGCTACTCATACCAACAAGGTGCACCTTTCTTTTCGGGAATCCACCTAGAAGAACTTCAGAGTTAAGCGTGCTTGCTCTGGAGCAATTCTAGGATGGGTGACCCACTGGGAAGTTCCTGGTGCGCGCACGAGTGAGGACAAAGTGCGCGGATTAGAACCTGTGTTGATCTGTGGGGCCAGCATATCACCCCGGAGAGCGCCCATGAGTAACCTCGCCGGCCCGTTGGGCCGGGTCTCGGCCCATTAATGGGTCGGGTCGTTACATAATAGGTATGCAATCAACAGAAATCATAGAAGAAAACATGTTGAAAGATATAATAAAATAAGTAGAATAAACTGTAAGATACAAAGTTACCGAAGGTTGTCAATCTCCGGAGAATTGCGATCATACAAGCTCCAATCTGCTATGAAAAAGTGTCCCCTAAGCTACGAACCCCCAGAACAGGCTCTGGGAAGTCCCTACCTAAAACTACAGAGAAAGGTGAGAAAGTAGGTCTGGAAAAGTATGATTTTCGGAGAAAACTGAGCAACTATATATAGGCCTCGAAATACTGTGGGGTGGTTCGCCACACGTCTGGGGCGGTTCGCCCCAGAGAATATCTCGCGGCATTCCGTGTTTTCGACGCGTTTTTGGATTTCTTCCCCTTTTCGGACTCGGTTTCTGTCTTCTAGTGGCCTTCTAACCTCCAGATTCGACCCCTAGACTCCAAATCCTATCCGGAAACCTTCAGATACTCCAAATAGGCTTCTGGAACACCAATTCCTTGTCAACTTCAATATAATTGCCCGGAAATCCTCGATTTTCAACCAAAACCTGTAAATAAAATCTAAAGGGAAACGTGACACTATTCTAATAAAATGCACTAAAATATAGCTAAAGTAACATAGAGGATAGCTAAAATAGATGAAAAAGACTCGAATGAAAGTGTAAAATACACATTAATCACATGGAGGTTAGAATATTGTGGTTCATACGTGTTTCAATGTGTCGTATCCATACACCGAGTGGAAATGGATCCAGCACTGGGTGTCACTATTGCCTAGCGAACAGAGAATTGATGATCCTATTCGACACCACCAATTGGCCCCGTTACTGTAACTGTGGCTAATAACTTGATATAATATCTTAATATGCAACATAAATATTGATTTTTATTTTTTCTATTAGGCGTCCATATTATTTAGTAACATGTTTGATGTACAATACTACGATAGTCTGCCATAATGTATTTAAACTTCAAGATAACATTTAAAAAACAATAGGTGCATTGATGTTGGTTTACAACAGATTATGTCATCATACAATTTCGTATATCAAGTTGTCTATTATGAAATGTGTAGTACACTAAATAATGTATATACAAAATGATTAAGCATATAATACAATCAAAATAGTAGGAATTATTAAGTTCCTTATGCAGCATTGTATACAACCCCAAATATCGTATGAATTCGTCATCGGGTTAACAATGAGTTGGATTCACTCCTTAGTCGATAGGGAACAACATCCTATTTCCTGCAATACACAGAGTAGATTTAATTCGAATTTACGTATACACGACAAGTGGTGACTGCATTCAGTATATATGCATTATAGACTTGAAATTGCAAGTGTGGTTGAAATTGCATGCATTGACAAGTGTGGTGAAGTTGCATGCATTATAATGCATGTGTATGCACAACTTCTATAAATTCTGAGCCAATTCACCAAGAATTATACTACTCATCTGTTCGATTTTAACTACATACACTTATTCACTAATGTTTTTGAGAGCTACTATGTATAATCAGCCTCAGTTTGAAGCTATTTTTGATGAACAACTTCAGCACATGCTCAAATGGGGCGTAAGGTAACATTTTGTAGTTGTTTATTATTTTAACTATTTTTCCTACTTTGTTCTCAAATATTTTAACGTGTAGGTATCATGATGTTAATGGTAATAGGATTGAATATCCTTCTCTACTTGAGCAACTTAAAGCTGTTAGAGCAAATGCCGAACTACGTGAACATCAAAGAGGACCGATCTATCAAGCTGCAGATGTTGTTGCACAACTTCATGTTATATCGTGTCAGAACCCTTCTGTCGAGGAGTTGGCTAGATGTTTGAAAGAAACGATTTTGGACTTGGAAAAGGATTATATTACATTCGGCCTAGATGAGAAGAGCATGCACAACTATGTTGTGCAGTGTAGGGTTACAATGTTCCACACAGTGAAGAATCACGGTGGGTTTCAAACTCCAGAAATATCTAATACGATATCTATGACGACTCGAGTGTATGGTGTAGCATTTTTACACTTATGTGTTGTGCATTTATGTTTGTTGTAATTTCCACATTTGCTACTAATTCCGTTATTACGTTTCAAGTTAATTTGTTTTGAGATGACAAGTATAATCCATGCTACATTAATAATAAAATATTATTTTTCAATGTTGAACTGAAAAAAATACAAGTGTTTGTATATTAGCATGCAAACCTTCTATAAATACCCGTGGCTAGAAGTGATCATCATCCGGATATATAAAATAATTAAAAAATAAAAAAATGAAATGAATAATAAAAAATATGAAAACAATAGAAAAATATTAGAAAAGCAATGTTTGATTATAATAAATATACGAAGTCAAAAAAACTGCTAAATAATAATAATAAAATATAGTTGCTTACGTTCAGTATAATATCAAATCGATTAAATGTTTTATTTATACCTCTCCTTCGAACAATGTTATTGTTATTAAAGTTATTTCCATATTTGTTTCTCTAATAATAATAGCATTGCCTATGGAGAGGTATAAATATGACATATAGATTGCTATTTTCATCCTCACATAAGCAAATAAATATTTACGGTGAGTTATTCGATTTCAAACCTTAAATAAAGCGAAAAATCTGCTCCACATGGTGAACTTTGGATGCAAAAAAATATGTAATCGACAAGTGTTGAAGATGAGAGTAGAGGCTGAAATTGACAAGTGTGGATGGTGTTACAAAAATTCTAATACATGCATTGACAAGTGTTTGTCACAATTCATGCAATGGTTCTATAAATATAGTCTTCCACCTAAATCCTACTTCATTCACATTCTTCTTCATTTACTTGCTTCTTCACTCAAAGTCTATTCACTATGAATCAGTACCCTCAGTTTGAGGCAAGGTTTAATAGAAATCTCAAATTTATGCTAACAAACGGAGTCAGGTATTTTACTTATTGATAAAAATCTTTTTGTTGAATATATTTATCCTGTCTTTTCTCCATTAAATTTAGTTTGAAAACAGGTATTACGAAGCAAATGGAAGAGAGGATTCTGACCCTAGTCTGCTTATCAAGCTTTTGGATGTCAAGGAGAAGGCCGAAGTCTATGAGCACCACTACGGTCCCATCTTTCAAGCTGCTCAAGTCTTTGCACAACTTCATCTCATCTATCTCGAACATCCTGTGATTGAGCAAACCGTCAAAGATCTTAAGCAAAAAATATTAAATATGGAAAAATGAAACATTGAAAGGGGGTGTGCCGAAGCTTTCAAGTACAACTATAAAATTGAGTGTGGCGGTCAATTGACTGAAATGTTGGCTCGATTGTACCGATACGATTGGAATTGAATCGATTATGAAGGATCAAGTTGAAAAATCACGGTGAACATCTATGTTTTTTAATTTCAATAAGTGAAGTTGTTATTATAACAACAACACTCTGTCTTTTTTATTTGAAAGTTTGTTTTGTTTCCTTTAGTGTGTAATAAAAACATTCACCGGAGATGAACATTCACCGAAGGAGTGGTATGAAATAAACATTTGAGATCAATTATTTTCATCATAAAACCCTTTTAAACAACATATACTATACCATGAAATTAAATAGATGAGTAAATAAATATTTAATAAAAGATTCGATGCGTTCAGTAAGTCACAATATATTTGCCCCTTTCATTAGAACCGGTGATGGTTGAGGATAACATTTATGAAATACTTTTAATGTGTTAACGTATAATAGTCACCCTCAACAACCACCGGTTCAATTGTCATGGTGCAACCATTGTAATCGCTTTCATCATAACACAAAGTTTAGGGATATTAGTTTAAATATATATTTATTGAAATATAAATTAATTTTTAAAATAAAATAACAGCTATGAGTTAATCAGATACAAATAACCCTCTATTGAAACTTAGATAATCCAAGAAGTCTCCGGCAAAGGCAATATTATTATTATTTCCAGCTAATCAACGTATAATAATGACTTCACAGGAGGCTACTTGCATTATATTAGTACAAGGATTATTATCTCATCATCAAGTACAAAAAATATAGTTGTTACATTCTAGTAAATCATGTTCACACAAATAAGTCGTAACAAATGAAATAACAATTCCTGTCACAATTATACATTTTATTGAATAGTTGATGAACGAGATTGTCAGACTCAATTAATCAAATAAATTTGTTTTTAGCCAAAGGCAATTCACGACTACAACGAAAACCAAGGCACATAGTGTAGAAGTAAAATAACCTCGAGTGTCGATCTCTAAGGACTATAACTAGCTTTATCTAATTTAACTTAAACTATAAATCAGAAATCAAGCAAGCACAGATTTTTCTTATCAATATGATGGAAGTTAGTGATAGTATGGTCATTCAAAGCAACAGGTAATAATCATGCATTAAGTACTTGAAGTTTGTATAGAGATCTATGATCATGAATTGTCCTACGTGTTCCTTTCAATTCAACACTACGAAGATAGATGGCTTAGATAGATCAAAGAAATAAAACAATAAATCAAGTCTTAAACGCGCGAAGCCACTCATGCATAATTAAGAACCCTAGCTATGAAATCACATACTATCACCAACAATAGATTTAGCTACTCATAGTTAAATTGCAATCAACAAGAATCAAAGCAAGATTGAATGAAAACATGTTGAATGAAATAAATAAAAGTAGAAAAATTGTGAGATACAAGTTACCAACGAAGGTTGTCAATCTCCGATGAATTGCTAACTCACAAGCAAGAATCGAAGATCAAGGATGTCCAATCTCTATGCTAAAACTTCCAAATCAATAAGAAAAATAGTCTTCTAAGCTAATAATTTCCAGAACAGGCTCTGGAGAATTTGTCTCTCAAAATAATGTGAAAAGGTCTGAAAAATGTAGAAAAATAGGCAAACATATATATAGTTACGGAAAACCCCGGGGCGAACCGCCCCAGACGCCGGGCGATTCGCCCCACGTCCCAGGCGATTCGCCTGGGACGTCCAGACCGGCTTCAGCGAGATTTTAGTCTTCTTTTTCTTTTCGGACTCAGATTTTGCCTTCTAGTGACCTTTAAGCCTTGAAACTCGTCCCCCTCAAATCTCATCCGGAACCTTCTAGATACTCCACGAATGTCCTCGAAACACCAAAACCTCATCCTCCTCATCAATATTGCCCATAAAAACACGTTTTTCACCTAAAACCTGAAAAATGCAAAGAAGAGGGAAACGTGACACTATTCTAATAAAATGCACTAAAATATAAGCTAAATTAACCTAGAGGATAGCTAAATTGGTGAAAAAGACTCGAATGAAAGTGTAAAATAGACGTTCATCAAACTCCCCAAACCGAACCTTTGCTTGTCCTCAAGCAACTAAGCTAGACTCTAATGCAAAAAATCAATGCAACACACAAAATGGAGTCTCATGCCAAATGAAATGAACTAATCTATTGAGCCTATCAAAAACTTGTGAACAATGACCATACAAATCATAACATGAATATTGGTTGAAGAATGCCTCGATTGACTCATACACATTCACATATGCACTATGTTAAACAAGATAGTCTCTCCTAACATTCTCTACCTGGACCTAGTCAGTGACGACGTAATGAAACTTGTTAAAATACGAATGGTTGTCCCGTGCCTATGAAACTGAGGACTTACTGCTGTTCACCAAGTTAAGACTTTCCCTAAAAGAGGTCGAACCAATTGTAACGACCCGGCCCACTAACGGGCCGAGACCCAGCCCAACGGGCCGGCACGGTTCCTGGTGCGCGCACGAGTGAGGACAAAGTGCGCGGATTAGAACCCGTGTTGGTCTGTGGGGCCAGCATATCACCCCGGAGAGCGCCCATGAGTAACCTTGCCGGCCCGTTGGGCTGGGTCTCGGCCCGTTAGTGGGCCGGATCGTTACAAAAATACTGGCTCTCATCAAACGAAGGAGGGTTCCCTAAAGGTTCACACTCCCCTATTCTACCCATCTCTCAAGCAAAGTCATAAACTAATCACCACTTCCTGAATGGCAGGACGAGGGTGGTCTAGAACAGATGACACTCAAACAAACAAAAGATAAACTCTACAACTCGATTGTGAACATTACAAGAATTGAAAAACGAGACAAACACTTTGCTAAACTGCTTTTTGGTTTTATTTGGATCCTTCTTTGCTTTTTTGGGGTATTTTTTATTTCCTTTTTTTTTTCTTTTCCAGATTTTTTTTCTTTTTCCTGGAATTTTTTCTTTTTTTTCGATTTTTTTCTTTCTCTTTTTTTGTATATAGCCAGCAGTAGCACAACGAAAAAGAAATTACAATGACTCAAAACGACCTCCCCAAACCTATTCGAAAGAATAGGTTGGAGCACAAATTTTACGAAAAAGGGAAACAAACTCACAACACTCAAAATCAAAAAAACAAGTCATCATAACGGTATAACCCCCTCCCCAAACCTATTCGTTAGAATAGGTTTCAAACAAAGGATCACATAATCTCACACTACCTCCTTCCTAGGCATTTAGCAATCTCAAAGCAAGGTGAAGACTTGTGGCCTCTTAGGTACATAATAACACGGGAAAACAACCACAAGACTCTAACATGCATCATCTTATTATAAAGGCCTTCGCAAACCGCAGTAGAGAAAACACCACTAAGTGATGTCGAGACTACCAAGCTTAACTAAGTGCATATATAAATGTGACAAGCCAAACGAGAAAAACCTCAAACAAATTCATAGAGATGAAACGCATGGTCAAAGGTCATAACGAGTTAATCTACCCAATAAAAAACTTCTAAAAATTTGGCAATAAACCCCACACAAAAACATGCAAAACTATACTAGGATGAATGTAGTGTATGCAACTAAATACTAAGAAAGCGGTAAACGTGCAAATGCAAACAAAGTACAAGATACCATACTCAACATCATAAAGCCAAACAATACTTAACGTCATGGTTCACATCCCATCCCCCCCTCATGAAACTCAAGCTAGTCCCTAGCAAAAGAGAATGAGGAAATAAAAAGTGATACTAGATGTTACCGAATGGTTTGGCCTCAATCGGCTGAGAATACAAGAATGGACTTGTGAAAAGACTAATTATTAGGATCGTAATCCCCATAATAGTCCCTCCACATGTCGGACAGAAAATCATTGGATTACTATAGGGCCGCCTGTTGTTTACGGATGAGTTGTTGCTGCTCCCACATAATTTCTCTCTCATTCCGGCGATGCTCCTCAGCTATCTCCCAATCGCGGTTGCGTTGGGAAATGTATCCATCAAGATTATGTTGCATACCTTGGACATAAGTGGTCAAGGCTGCAACACTAGCATCAACTCTATCGAAACGTGTAAGAAAATACGGTCAGAGTTACCCCTAGGGTACGCAGCGGAATTTCAAAAAATTTCTTAACATACAGGTTAATTGATTATGTATATGCCGTATATATTTAAACACGTCAATTAGAAGACTAACCTTACTTCCAAAGAAGCTTCCAAGTCTTCGTAATAATCCGGTGTATCTTCTCCTTCGTCGAAGTCGAAGATATCTGCAATACTTTGATTATCTGCAAGACAATAAAAGTTAGTTTCCAGCTCCTAGAACCTCAACCTTGGTATCCACGGATGAACAGCATATCGGAAAGAATGCTAGGATATTCTTTGTGTGACCAAGAAGATGGGGCGGCGATTCCTCCGGCAGGTGGCGCGCGCGTGTGGCTTATAGAGGAGGGTGAGCTTTTATTTTCTCTAAGAAAACTGGGTAGAATAATTCTCTAAGAATTTGATTGTTCAACTGTGTGAAAATCTATGTCTAAAACTGTGTGTCAAAAGCTATCTAATAGTCTACTATATATAGTAGTCTATAGAAGCCTAAAGCATAAGCAATTAGACTTCGTAAAGGAATAAGAATCTAATTCTTATCGCACAAGGAAACCAATATCAAGTCTAGATTCATTCCCAATCAAATTAAAACTCAATCAGGAAAATCTAACTTATCCCTTAGACTTCTAATAGAGGAAGGAGTCGAACTCCTTCCCCTACTACATCTCGCGCGCGCGCGTGTCCTGTGGGTGATAGGTGGGTCCCGATTTTGGGACCCACTTATAGTTCTAAGGCAATTCAAACTCCAAGTAGATTTTTTCCATGTGCATATGTTAATTCTAAATTAACATATCCTTTCAAATCAAACCTCTATTATATTTCCAAAATATAATCTTTAATTGTATTTACATAAAATACAATTAATTAGCCAATTCAATTAATAATTCCAAATCATTAATTGAGTCACTAAATATTATAATTAATTCCAAATCAATTATAATCCATCAATCACAATTAATTCCAAATTAATTGCGATTCCATCTTCAAGGATATTCTGATAGGCTGAATCACCACATAGTGTGACCCATAAGGCCTCATCGTATTAAGCAAGTCCTAGATTAGGCAACATGGAATTCCTAGACGGTTCCATTTGCAATATTAATACATGAGGACGTTTGAGAGGTTTCTCAAAGCTAACCCTTTCGTTGCGAAGTCTGTTGCGCTCAACGCGGCGATGGTAACGTCCCTTCATCTGACTTGCTCGAATGTATCTAGGATCGATGAAGTATCTATCCCAATAATACATCCATGGGCGTCTTCAGTGAGTTGCATGGTGAATCCAATATCTATTATGACCATCATAATAATATTGATACGCTGGCCAGCGATTTTACCATCACAACTATGAACGACTATGAGCAGTGCTCTCCTGTGCTACACTTGAGAGATGAATCCTTCACAGAATCACTTATCATCCCCATTTGTATGTAGCCATAATCCTGGATCGTGTCTTAGGTCAACTGCTTATTCAGAGCTGACATCGACGGGTCCACCAAGGATATGGGGCAACAAATGTGATGATAAAGTCCTGTAAGTACAAAGGACGAATGGCATCACTTCGACAACTTACCGGTTCCCATAGACACTTCGGTGTAGAGTATACATCGATGGGAGTGTCCGGTGGGTACTTCCATTGTTCGATAAAGCTTCTTCGAACAACTATGCGCAGTTATGAGAACGTTTCTCGATTGTCCAACAATCCGTTCCGTGGCCGTGGGATCGGCTCACACTTGCTCCAACAAGTATAACCTCCACGCATACTAGTCTTGTCTGTTTCATTCAGACCCCTACATCCGAGATGAACCTCGACTAGGGAGAGTTTGGGATAGATGATAACTCACATAGCTCGCACTATCTGTGTGATCGGTCATCTATCCGAGGGGACATGTTTAATATCAATACAAACAGTAATAAAGATATGACATGTTGCAGCCTGGTGTAATATAAATATGAAAGCGATACTCAATAGTAAAATGCAACAAACATATATTATATTACGTTGACCTTTGTAATAGTACATATATGCCCTCTATAAGGGCACCATGCCCTTAGTAAGGACTGTCTCTAGGACATATACACTATCAATCTCCCACTTGGACTAGAGCCAGTCACCTTTATGCCTAATACCCAGATTAGCATAATGTCTTAAGTGGACTTCCACTGATAAGACCTTGGTGAAAGGATCTGCCACGTTGTCCGTGGTAGAGACACGTTCTATACTAACTTCTCCTCTATCAATAATCTCACGTATAACGTGATACTTTCTAAGTTCATGTTCGTTCTTGTTTGTAGATCTAGGCTCCTTAGCTTGAGCGACGGCGCCCGTATTGTCCCAATAAATCGTTATTGGACTAGGAGCAGGAACAACCCTCAATTCCTTCAAGAACTCTGACATCCAGACAGCTTCTTTCGATGCTTCTGATGCAACAATGTACTCGGCTTCTGTGGATGAGTCAGCAATCGTGGCTTGCTTAGAACTCTTCCAACAGATAGCTCCTCCGTTCAATTTGAATACGTATCCTGTCTGTGACTCAAAGTCATCAGGATCTGATTCAAATCCAGCGTCGACATAACCAAACATCTTTAATTCTGGTTCTCCACCAAACACCAAGAACATTTCCTTAGTCCGTCGAAGGTACTTAGGAATGTTCTTTACAGCAGTCCAGTGAGGTACTCCTGGATTCTGTTGTTGTCGACAAGTGACACTAAGCGCATATGCCACATCGGGCCTTGTGCAATTCATTGCATACATTATAGACCCTACTGCCGATGCATAGGGCACACGACTCATTGCTTTTCTTTCTTCATCAGTTTTAGGACTATCCTTAACTGATAAGACAATCCCCTGCCTAGCTGGGAGAAAGCCTCTCTTTGAGTCGTCCATCTTATAACGCTTCAGTATTTTGTCGATGTAGGTGGACTGTGTCAATCCTAACATCCTCTTGGATCTATCTCTATAGATCTTGATTCCTAAGATGTTCACCCAAGTCCTTCATTGAGAAGGTACTTGATAACCAAACTTTAGTCTCTTCTAGCATAGAGACATTGTTTCCCATGATCAAAATGTCATCAACATAGATGATCATGAAAACGACTCACTTGTCGCTGTGCCTAGTGTAGACACAGGGATCTTCCTTGTTTCTGATGAAGTCAAACTATTTGACACCTTCATCAAAGCGGATATTCCAGCTCCTAGACGCTTTCTTTAGCCCATAGATGGATCTCTGTAATTTGCATACACTAGTTGGCCTGGTTTTACTAATAAAACCTTCCGGATGTATCATATAGACCTCTTCCTCAAGGTTGCCATTGAGGAAGGCAGTCTTTACATCCATCTGCCCGATCTCATAATCATAGTAGGCAGCTATCGCAAGTAGAATTCGAATGGACTTCAATTTTGCTACCGGTGAAAAGGTTTCATCGTAATCGATGCCATACCTTTGCGCATAGCCTTTCGCCACAAGCCTAGCTTTGTGTGTTTGTACCTTGCCATCGGCATCTGTCTTTCGTTTAAAGACCCATTTGCACCCAATATGTCTAACCCATTGGGGAAAGTCTACCAAGTTCCAAACTTGGTTCAGGTACATGGAGTCCATTTCCAATTCCATGGCCTCTTGCCATTTGTCTGAGTCAATATGAATTATTGCCTCTTTGTAGGTCTCGGGATCTTCCCGATCTGATAAGCCCACATCAAGTTCACTGATGTCTTCTATCATAAGGCTTTGCTTCTGAGGTCCTTTTAGGATCCTCTTCGACCTACGGAGCTCGACTGGTTCTGGTGCTTTTCTTTTCTGGATTCGTGTAACACGAACATTATCAGTGGGATGCAACTAGTCGCGCCACGCGACCCTGTTCCCTAGCGGGAGGCTGCTCTTGTGCAACTGGTTGCACAGTTTGATTGACAACGGGTTCTATTGGTGTGGTTTCAACTGTTGATCTAATCACAGGACTCCCACTGACTATGACATGCCTAGCAAGTGTCATATCATTACCCTTGTCTACTTCGAAAGCTCCCACTGAACTTGAGTCCAAATCAGAAGATTTAGAGAACTCATGTTCGCGCGTGTCAATGTCTTGAATTTCTTCAAGTTCTATCATGTCATCTAACCTCTCTTCTTCGAGGTATTCTGCTTCTAAAAACTTAACGTTTCTAGATACTATCACCTAGTGATCTTATGCATGATAGAATTCATAGCCTCTCGTCTAACGAGGATAGCCTATGAAATATACTTTGACACCCTTGGCATCTAACTTATCAGTGAGCATCATTTTGACTATCGCAAGACTGCCCCAAGGTCTAAGATAGCCCAATGAGGGCTTCTTTCCCTTCCATAACTCATAAGGAGTTATCTCCACTGATTTAGATGGTACACGGTTCAGAATGTAAATTGCAGTTTGTAGTGCATATCCCCATAGATGTTTTGAAAGAGTCGAGAATCCAATCATTGATCTCACCATGTCTAACAGGGTTCGATTCCTTCTCTCAGACACACCATTTAACTGTGGTGTTCCATTGCGATTGAAATCCATTTTCCTTCATGTAGTCGATAAATTCTTCACTAAGGTATTCACCTCCTCGATCTAATCGAAGAGTGACTATCCTTAGGTTCAATTCATTCTCGACCTCATTCCTAAACTCCTTGAATTTCCCAAAGGTCTCAGATTTATTCTTCATAAGATAAATATATCCATACCTTGAGAAATCGTCAGTAAAGGTAACGAAATAAGGATAACCCCCACGCGCATGGACTTTAAAAGGTCCACATACATTGGCATGTATGAGCTCTAAGCAGCGAGTGGCACGAACACCTTGTCCAACAAAAGGTTTGTTCGTCATCTTATCCTTAACACATGATTCACATGTACCATATGATTCAAAATCAAATGGTTCTAAGTAGTCCAACTTCCTTAGTCTTTGAATCCGTGTTTCATTGATATGGCCTAACCAACAATGCCATAGATAAGATGGATTATTCTTCCTACTTGAAGACGGTTGTTTGTTATGTATTTGAAATAAAGGTAGACTACTTTGCAAAATATATAAACCATTCACTAAGCGAGCTTTTCCATAATACTGGTCATTTAATGAAAAATAACAAGTATTAGGAAAAACCCAAATTGTCCAACAATGGAATGGAAATAATATTTCTGACAATGGATTGAACAAAATAAACGTTATCAAGTTCCAAACATAGTGCTGATGGTAAATCTATCTTGCAGCGTCCAACGCGTTTGGCTTCAGCTTGATTGTCGTTCCCAACATGCAAGTCGATTTCACCTTGCTTGACTAGCCTGTGTTCAATGGCCCCTTGCATATTATTATAAATGTGCGAGCCATAGGCTGTATCTAATACCCAACCATTGGAGTCAAAAGTAGTCATGTTTATTTCAATAACAAACATACATGTGCTAGAAGCCGGTGGCTTCTTAGCTTGATCTGCCCTTAGCTTGGGGCAATCTTTCTTCCAATGTCCTTTCTGCTTACAGAAAAGACATTCATCTGTGCGTACCGTTCCGCTTCTCTTGAACTTCCTTTTCTGGTTTAGACGCTTAGGCTTATCACTCGAAGTGTTAGCCTTGGCTCCCGACTTTCCCTTACCCTTAGCACCTTTGTTTCTCGGGTTTCGGTTAGACGGTTGCCCAACAAACATGATCGACTTTTCCCTTTTACGAAGAGTTTGATCATATGTCTTCAGCAGATTATGGAGTTCGGGAAGTGTTAGTCCTTCGCATTCATGGTGGTTAACGATGAACTACGGATACGAACTCTGCAATGATTGAAGGACAAAGATCACCATGATCTTATTCACATCTTGAGAACATGTTCAGACATGTTCCCTCCTTCATTGAGCTTGCATCTGTGTATCTCTTTGATCAAATCAAATTCAACACTTCTAGGTGTCGTCTTAAAGACCGACTCAAGATGCTTCAGCATCTCATACGACGACATGCTTTCATGTTGCCTCTGCAGCTCATTGCTCATTGCCGCCAGCATAATACACTGCGCGGATCTAGCATCCTCATGATGCTTATCAGACTTTGCCTTGTTGGCTTGATTCCAAATCCGCAACTTTATCGGCAGTCTGATTCTCGGGACACACGGGATTAGCCTCGTCCAAGACGTACTCAATCCTTTCGTACCTCAGCACCAAACATATATTCCTGATCCAATCTAGGAAGTTTGGTCCGGTCAAAATTTGCTTCTCTAAGACAGCACGGAGCGAGATTCTCGCCATTTCGGTTTCCAGGAGAAATAATATAGAACGAAAATAATAAATCAACTATTGAAATAATATTTCTAAATACACAGTAAACATAACTAAACAACAAGGTCCTTTAGCTGTTTAGCTCCCACTGTTTTCACATATGCTTGCCCCCACAACAAACATACGGGTAATGTCCAATAAGTTACCGTAGTGGCCAAGATCCAAATCCATACTATGCTATACTCCAACGGGGGCTGGTCGCATAGCATAATACGACCGGTAGGACTAGTAAAACTATCCAATTGCGTCACGCAACTCTTGGTTGTTAAATCTAATTTAACCCGATGCCCTACATACGGTACCTATCGAGGTCGCTAGATACAATATGCAGTAAGTCATAACCATAGGCTTACTCTAATCTGACGATTACTGCGAGTCTGTAAGACGAGGTCGCCAATACAAGAAAACGCAATGAAAGTTCAGAATTAAAGCACCCTATGGAAAGCATCTCAGAAATACATACATATATATATTTCTGTACTTATATTGGTTGGGGCTTGTAGCTTGAGGGTTGTTATCAGTCATCTACAAACAAATAAGGGCGCCGCCTACCCATCATGCATGAACGGTCTACACGTAATGGAAGCCGCCTATCCATTCTAGTTCTAAACGCGGTCAAGCACATAATGGGTGCCGCCTACCCATACATAAATATGCGGTCCGACATATAAGAGGGCGCCGCCTACCCTCGCATGCATAGCGGTCAAACGGAAAGTAAAATACTTGGTATTTAAACATGCGTTGTCAAACAATAGCATATCGAGCATACGAAACAAATAGTAGCCTATGTGGATGCCAAATGACTTCATAATTTCATTATGAAAATTATAATCCCATAATTATAATTTCTATGAAATAATTGAAAATTTGGAATAGATTGAAAAAATCGAAAATTCTATTGACCAAGTAGCAATTTTCGAAAACCCGAAGGACTTAATTGTAATTTTTGAAACCTTAGAGGTGTTAAATCTAAAATTCAAAAGTAGAAGGACTAATTTGCAATAAACAATAAATTGATAAATTACAAATAAGCCCTTTTACTTTATACTAATTAAATTTAACCCCTCTAGTTAAAAACAATTACAATTAAATCATATTTATATTCCAAATATAAAATTCAATCCTCAAAATTTTCAAAAATTCGATTTTGGGTCCAACCCGAATGGGTCCAACCCGAAAAATATATATATATATATATATATATAGATATATATATATATATATATATATATATATATATATATATATATATATATATATATATATATATATATATATATATATATATATATATATATATATATATATATATATATCTATATATATATATATATATTAAAATATGGGACGGGACTACCGTGCCTGCGGCCGCGGGCGCCCGGCGCCCGCGGCATGCGGGCTCGGACGCCTGCGCCGCAGGCACCCGGCGCCCCAGGCGCCGGGCACCTTCGTCCGCAGGCGCGGGTGCCCGCAAGCACCCGGGGCGTCTGCGGCACGCAGGCGCCCGGTGCCCCAGCAGCCGTGCGCCTGTGGCCGCAGGCGCGGGTGCCCACAGGCACCCAGGGCGCCTGCGTCGCCGGCGCCCTCCGCCTGCGTCACGCAGGCGGCCCGGTCATATATATATATATTTAAATTTTTTTTTTTTTTTTAAATATAAATTCCAAATTTATATAAAAATAAAAACTTTTGAAAATCGAATTTATCATAGAATCAATTGTATCCACATATCTACAAAATCATACAATATATATATATATATATATACGTATATACGTAATCAATTAACCTGGCTCTGATACCACTGTAAGAAAATACGGTCAGAGTTACCCCTAGGGTACGCAGCGGAATTTCAAAAATTTTCTTAACATACAGGTTAATTGATTATGTATATGCCGTATATATTTAAACACGTCAATTAGTAGACCAACCTTACATCAAAAGCAGCTTCCAAGTCTTCGTAATAATCCGGTGTATCTTCTCCTTCGTCGAAGTCGAAGATATCTGCAATACTTTGATTATCTGCAAGACAATAAAAGTTAGTTTCCAGCTCCTAGAACCTCAACCTTGGTATCCACGGATGAACAACCTATCGGAAAGAATGCTAGGATATTCTTTGTGTGACCAAGAAGATGGGGCGGCGATTCCTCTGGCAGGTGGCGCGCGCGTGTGGCGTATAGAAGAGGGGAGAGCTTTTATTTTCTCAAAACTGGGTAGAATAATTCTCTAAGAATTTGATTCTTCAACTGTGTGAAAATCTATGTCTAAAACTGTGTGTCAAAAGCTCTCTAATAGTCTACTATATATAGTAGTCTATAGAAGCCTAAAGCATAAGCAATTAGACTTCGTAAAGGAATAAGAATCTAATTCTTATCCCACAAGGAAACCAATATCAAGTTTAGATTCATTCCCAATCAAATTAAAACTCAATCAGGAAAATCTAACTTATCCCTTAGACTTCTAATAGAGGAAGGAGTCGAACTCCTTCCCCTACTCCATCTCGCGCGCGCGCGTCCTAAGGATGATAGGTGGGTCCCGATTTTGGGACCCACTTATAGGTCTAAGGCAATTCAAACTCCTAGTAGATTTTGCCCATGTGCATATGTTAATTCTAAATTAACATATCCTTTCAAATCAAACCTCTATTATATTTCCAAAATATAATCTTTAATTGTATTTACATAAAATATAATTAATTAGCTAATTCAATTAATAATTCCAAATCATTAATTGAGCCACTAAATATTATAATTAATTCCAAATCAATTATAATCCATCAATCACAATTAATTCCAAATTAATTGCGATTCCATCTTCAAGGATATTCTGATAGGCTGAATCACCACATAGTGTGACCCATAGGGCATCATCATATTAAGCAAGTCCTAGACTAGGCAACATGGAATTCCTAGACTGTTCCACTTGCAATAGTAATACATGAGGACGTTTGAGAGGTTTTCAAAGCTAACCCTTTCGTTGCGAAGTCTGTTGCGCTCAACGCTGCGATGGTAACGTCCCTTCATCTGACTTGCTCGAATGTATCTAGGATCGATGAAGTATCTATCCCAATAATACATCCACGGGCGTCTTCAGTGAGTTGCATGGTGAATCCAATATCTATTATGACCATCATAATAATATTGATACGCTGGCCAGCGATTTTACCATCACAACTATGAACGACTATGAGCAGTGCTCTCCTGTGCTACACTTGAGAGATGAATCCTTCACAGAATCACTTATCATCCCCATTTGTATGTAGCCATAATCCTGGATCGTGTCTTAGGTCAACTGCTTATTCAGAGCTGACATCGACGGGTCCACCAACGATATGGGGCAACAAATGTGATGATAAAGTCCTGTGAGTACAAAGGACGAATGGCATCACCTTACCGGTTCCCATAGACACTTCGGTGTAGAGTATACATCGATGGGAGTGTCCGGTGGGTACTTCCTTTGTTCGATAAAGCTTCTTCGAACAACTATGCGCAGTTATGGGAACGTTTCTCGATTGTCCAACAATCTGTTCCGTGGTCGTGGGATCGGCTCACACTTGCTCCAACAAGTATAACCTCCACGCATACTAGTCTTGTCTGGTTCATTCAGACCCCTACATCCGAGATGAACCTCGACTAGGGAGAGTTTGGGATAGATGATAACTCACATAGCTCCCACTATCTGTGTGACCGGTCATCTATCCGAGGGGACATGTTTAATATCAATACAGACAGTAATAAAGATATGACATGCTGCAGCCTGGTGTAATATAAATATGAAAGCGATACTCAATAGTAAAATGCAACAAACATATATTATATTACGTTGACATGTGTAATAGTACATATATGCCCTCTATAAGGGCACCATGCCCTTAGTAAGGACTGTCTCTAGGACATATGCACTATCAAAACGGTCATCGAGGTAGGCCCGAAAATCAGAGAAGTCAATACCTCTAGACACATGTGGTGCTCGAGGCGGTGCATGTGAAGGTCTACGAACAGAAGGAATATCAGGAATAGGAACTCGGCCAGCTCCATCATCAGTATCCATAGCATCCTCATCTTCCTCATCATCATTATCATCCTCAGAATCACTCTGTTGAAGGGAAGCCTCAACATCAGCAGAAGCAGCCGTGGGGTTCTTCATACGATACCTATTCAATTGCACATCAATAGTTGAAGGGGAAAGAGCAGCGACCTCAGAATCCCCCTCAACAATGTCCTCAACCCCATAATATTTGCAATATGCCGTGATGAAACTTGGAAAAATGAAGGGCTTCTTCTTCTTCTCCCAATGACGCTCGTATTCTTCGTACATGATCTGTCCGATGTCTATACGATGCTTGCCCAACAAGCAGTAGAGGAGCTCAGCATAGTTCGGTTGAATCCATGTTGAAATTATATATGTCCTAGAGACAACCTACGATAGGGACGATATGTACTTGATCACATTCAGTTATTGTATTTGTTTGTTTATACATTATTAAATACAATTGGCATTGCATTTTATGAATATTATATTTGGTTGTTTGAATTATTCAATAAAATGTTCCCAAGGACTTAAGGTAATCACCAAGTTAGTGAGAGCTTGTGTGCCAATAATTAAGTCCTAAAATAAGCCATTAGCTGAAGGTCATTGAGATATGGGATATCAATGACGCGATTGAAGCTAGCATATGTTGCATTAGATCCTTTGAGGATGTAGTAGGTCTCACTGCTACGAATGAACTTGGTTATTCATAATGGACATATGAACACTTTGGAGAGTGTTGGCATACCCAACCGAGAAACCATTTGGTAAAGCTATTTAAATGTCTATGGTAGTAAGGGTGTGTAGGGTGATGTTAGTAGTCCTTAGACTTGAGGCCAATACTACATCATATGTGAAATAATGTACTTTGACCATGCGCAACGCTTGCACTCTTAAAGTAGGGTAGATACGGCAAGCGTTGGGTACAATAGGAAACATATGGTGTGAGTGATTGAGCCAAGATAGGATTCATTCCTCCGTAATAGATACGAGGAGAGAATACTCACTTCTCATATTTAGTGCGATCACAAAACCGGTGGCCACCGTACGTGAATATGTCAAAATGGTGTTTGGACATAATTCATGGATCGACTAATAAGATTGAGAGAAAATGAATGGAGTTATTAGAATAGACACATAACCATATTCTAGACTCATTCGGGTATTCGTGAATGAAGGGACCGTATCATCAAAGTACCCTACGCTACAGGTGGTTTGTTTTCCTCACAAACGTTCCTTGCATATTAATATTGTCTCATAAATTGTCTAGGTATTTATCGTGACCTTAATTAGATTATTGCTTAATGTGCAAGGCCCTATGGGTCACACTTCAAGGTGGTGTTTCTACAAATGAGCTATGTATATTGAATTAAATATTAATTAGATTAATATTAAATTATTATACATAAATATAATAGAATTATTATTGATTAGATTAATATTAATTTATTATATATGGAATATATCTTAGAAATATAATTAATTGATTTGAATTGGATTTAATTAATTAATTGAAGACTTGTGAACTTGGACGGGATTTAAGAGAGAGAGGCTGATGAATGTGTATTTTACACTTTCATTTGAGTCTTTTTCACCTATTTTAGCTATCCTCTATGTTAATTTAGCTATATTTTAGTGCATTTTATTAGAATAGTGTCACGTTTCCCTTTACATTTTATTTTACAGGTTTTGGTTGAAAATCGAGGATTTCCGGGCAATTATATTGAAGTTGACAAGGAATTGGTGTTCCAGAAGCCTATTTGGAGTATCTGAAGGTTTCCGAATAGGATTTGAAGTCTAGGGGTCGAATCTGGAGGTTAGAAGGCCACTAGAAGTCAGAAACCGAGTCCGAAAAGGGGAAGAAATCAAAAAACGCGTCAAAAACGCGGAATTCCGCGAGATTTTCTCTGGGGCGAACCGCCCCACACCGGGCGAACCGCCCGGTGTGTGGGGCGAACTGCCCCACACTATTTCGAGGCCTATATAGTTGCTCAGTTTTCTCCGAAAATCATACTTTTCCAGACCTACTTTCTCACCTTTCTCTGTAGTTTTAGGTAGGAACTTCCCAGAGCCTGTTCTGGGGGTTCATAGCTTAGGGGACACTTTTTCATCGCAGATTGGAGCTTGTAGGATCGCAATTCTTCGGAGATTGACAACCTTCGGTAACATTGTATCTTAGAGTTTATTCTACTTATTCTTATTTATCTTTCAACATGTTTTCTTCTATGATTTCTGTTGATTGCATGCCTATTATGAGTAGCTAAACTTATCGTTGGTGGTAGTATGTGAATTCTTAGCGAAGGGAAGATAATCATGCTAATGGCTATATCGCGCATTATACTCCGTGTTATTGCTTTATTTCGTTGATCAGGCTCAGCCTAAATTCTCGTATGTTGTATTAATTATTATGCACAATTGGACCCTCGTCGACCTGTACGCGAGTTTATCTTCGTAGTGTTGAATAATTACGGAACACATTCGGACAATGGTGACTTGTCAGAATTGTTATCTTCGTAGTGCTTAATAATTGCAACAGGACATTAGATTGATCAAAGATCTCCATGCAAGACCAAGGAATTTATGCATGATTATCGACCCATTATGCTTTGAAGGATCATACTATCACCAATCTCCATTATCTGTTAGAAACCCCTTTGCTATTACGTCTGCTGTTTTATATTCTCTAGTTAAATAGATAAAGCTAGTTATAGTCCTGAGAGAACGACACTCGAGTCATTCTACTGCTACACTACGGTTTTCGTTGTAGTTGTGGATTGCCTTTGGCTAAATAACAAATATTATTTGATTGAATTCGGAACCGACAAATCCGCGTTCATCAAATTGGCGCCGCTGCCGGGGACTATACTCCTTTTTTCTGTTTAATTTGTTTATATTTTCAGCTTTCGATTCCTAATTCTATTAGTTTTAGTTTTCCTTTTTAATCTCTCCCTGCTACTGCTTTCCTAGTCTGTTACAGATAGTGTATGCCGCATACACGATCTGCAAGAACACCGCTTGCTGATTCAGTTGCTGAGATCGACAGAGCCTACCACCAAAGAAGGCGACTACTTGAAAGGCGCGCACTAGAGGAAATAGAGGATACCGATTTTTCTGAATCTCTACACATTCTTTTCAAGAAAAGCGACGGAATGGCAGAAGCTAGACCACTGAAAGCATGGGTTCAACCCACCAAGGATCGTATGAGGGGACCGGCGATTGTTCTTTCGTCTGTAACTCGAGATCTGCAAATCAAGAACCACGCATTCCAACAACTTCCGAGGTTCTATGGCTTAGCAAGGGAAGATGTGATGGGGTACTTGCACGATATCGATGATTTCGTCAACCAACTCCCACGACCCGGAGCTGAAATAACAACGGACGAGTTGATGATGAAGGTTTTTGCTATGGGACTTGGCGACAGAGCCAAGTCATGGTTGAGTTCTATAACAGCAGGCTCGCTGGACACTTGGGAGAAGGTTTTTTCAGCTTTCATGGAGAAATACTTCCCTCACACCTTGACTACCGCGCTAAAAGCGCAAATCACTGGATTCAAGCAGGACTATGATGAGACCATCTACACCGTGTTTGAGAGATTCCAAGATCTCACGAACAAGTGCCCTCACCATGGTTTTGAACTTTCCGACCTAGTCCAGCACTTCTACAATGGACTAACCTTCGAGAACCAACAAGTGGTGGATTTCCAATGCCGAGGCAATATTTGGGAGGAAACCGCAGAAGTCGTATGGGGAGTTTTCGAAAGGCTTGCTAAGGGTTCGCAGTTCAAGGACCCAAGAGCAATGGTTAGGAGACGTGGACCTGAAGCTCCACCGACTCAAGAAGCCCCTATGTATAGGGGGAATGGGGATCAATTCGAGTGCTTTACCAACGAATTGAAGCAAGTCCTCAAGAGCGCCACCGGAACAACTGTTTCGAACGAAGTATTCCGAATTTGCAAGAACTATGGGCATGGGGCTTATATGTGTAGATCGGAGCTGGCGTACGATGATGGCAACTGGGCTCGAGGAGGCGAAGAGGAAGCCTTTGCTACAGAGTTTGGTACTCAAGAAGTTAGCTACGGACAAGACGGTAGGAATCCTCGAGGTGGATTTTGGAGAAGAGGATTTCGAAACAATCAAAGATATGTGCCGACCGACCAAACTTATGGCCCTAACCAAGACCGTAGCAGGCTAAACTATGGTAATGATCACTGCGAAAACCCCGCTCCGAAAGAGCCACCAAAGTCGAAGTCGGCTCAACTGATGGAGAACTTGCAAAAGATGGTTGATCACACACAAAGTTTTCTCAAACGTTATGAAGAAGATTCCGAGAAGACTAGGGCAAGGCTCGATAGGTTGGAAGAGAGCACTAGGCTTGCCCATCAAAAGATGCAAGAATTGATCGACCGAGGAGCAAGTAGGGAACAAGGCAAACTGCCTAGCAACACTGTGAAATCGAATGCCATTACATTGGCTGGTGATCTACCTGACGAAATCACCATCAAGAAGGTTGTTAAGTGCGAGTGTTGCAAGAAGGAAGAACTTCTACAGGCTAAGGAAGAAGAAAAGGACCTTGGTTCTGACGTAAGTGATGAGGAGCAAGATGATCCCGAACTACTCCCTAAAAGTTTCGATGTTAAGGTAGGGATTGGTGAGCTTGAAGATGTCCGTGCCACACTAGACACGGGATCCTACTCAAACATACTCCCTTTGAATGTGTTTGAAAAGAGTAACCTTGGAAAACTATCTGAGCATAGGGCTATTGTGCAACTGGCGGATGGATCCTTTATGAGACCCGAAGGCGAAGACAATAGGGACAATGATGATACAGATGGTTGAATTGGTCCTATCCGATCTATTGATGGAACTACCGCTACTACCACAAGTCCCGATGATCATATATGAGGCTCCCAGAGCAGTCCCAATAACTCACAAGCAGCACACTCAGCCGACCGAGGCCAAACCATGGGGTAACATCTAGTATCACATCTTATTTCCTCATTTTCTTACTGCTAGGGACTAGCGTTAATTTCATGAGGGGGGATGGGATTTAAGTGATCTGATGTTGTTAGTTTGGAGCTTGGTATTGGTAGGATGAGTATAGTACCTCGCATGCTTTATCCGTCTGCATTTGCATTTGCACGTTTACTGCTTTCATAGATTTTTTAGGTTGCATTCACTGCATTCATCCTAGGATAGTCTTGCATGTTTTATATGGAGTTTATTGCTGAATTTTTTGAACTTTTTTATTGAGTAGATCAACTAACTATGTCATTAATCGTATGCTTCATCTCTATGAATTTGTTTGAGGTTTTTCTCGCTTGGCTTGTCACATTTATGTATTGCACTTAGTTAAGTTTGGTAGTCTCGACATCACTTAGTGGTGTTTTCTCTACTGCGGTTCACGAAGGCCTTTATAATAGGATGATGCATGTTAGGGTCTTATGGTTGTTTTCCCGAGTAATTATGTACCTAAGAGGCAACAAGTCTTCACCATGCTTTGAGATTGCTAAATGCCTAGGAAGGAGGTAGTGTGAGGTTGTGTGATCCTTTGTTTATAACCTATTCTTTCGAATAGGTTTGGGGAGGGGGTTACACCATCATTAGACTTGTTTTCGTTTTTCATTTTCGTATCGTGAGTTTGTTTTTTTTCCTTTTCCGTAAATTTTGTACTCCAACCTATTCTTTCGAATGGGTTTGGGGAAGTCGTGTGAGTCATTTTGTTTCTCTTTTTGTTATGCTACTGCTGGCTAAAAAAATCGAAAAAAAAGGAAAGAAAGAAAAATTCCAATAAAAAAGAGAGAAAAAGGAAAAAAAGAATCTGGAAAGAAAAAAGAAAAAAAAGAGAAAAGACCCCAAAAAAGCAAAGAAGGGTCCAAAAAGAAAGCAAAATAGCAGTTTAGCAACGTGTTGAGTCTTTTCCAATTTTTGTAATGTTCATAATCGTGTTGTAATTTTCTATTTTTTATCTTTTTTGTCTTGAGTGTCATCTGTTCTAGACCACCCTCGTCCTGCCATTCAGGAAGTGGTGAATAGTTTAAGACTTTACTTGAGAGATGGGTAGAATAGGGGAGTGTTATCTTTTATAGGGAACCCTCCTTCGTTTGATGAGAGCCAGTACTGGTTCGACCTCTTTTGAGGAAAAGTCTTAACATGGTGGAACAGTAGTAAGTTCTCAGTTTCATAGGCACGAGACAACCATTCGTATCTTAGCATGCTTCATTACGTCGTCACTGACTAGGTCCAGGTAGAAAATGTTACGAGAGACTATCTTGTCTTGACATAAGTGCTTATGTGGATGTGTATAAGTCAATCGAGGTATTCTTCAACCTATATTCATGCTTTGATTTATATGGTTTTTGTTCATATATTTTTTGATAGATTCAGTAGATTAGTTCATTTTATTTGGCATGAGACTCCATTTTGTGTCTTGCATGTTTTTTGCATTAGAGTCTAGCTTAGTTGATTGAGGACAAGCAAAGGTTCGGTTTGGGGAGTTTGATTAATGTGTATTTTACACTTTCATTTGAGTCTTTTTCACCTATTTTAGCTATCCTCTATGTTAATTTAGCTATATTTTAGTGCATTTTATTAGAATAGTGTCACGTTTCCCTTTAGATTTTATTTTACAGGTTTTGGTTGAAAATCGAGGATTTCCGGGCAATTATATTGAAGTTGACAAGGAATTGGCGTTCCAGAAGCCTATTTGGAGTATCTGAATGTTTCCGGATAGGATTTGGAGTCTAGGGGTCGAATCTGGAGGTTAGAAGGCCACTAGAAGTCAGAAACCGAGTCCGAAAAGGGAAGAAATCCAAAAACGCGTAAAAAATGTGGAATTCCGCGAGATTTTCTCTGGGGCGAACCGCCCCACACTATTTCGAGGCCTATATATAGTTGCTCAGTTTTCTCCGAAAATCATACTTTTCCAGACCTACTTTTTCACCTTTCTCTGTAGTTTTAGGTAGGAACTTCCCAGAGCCTGTTCTGGGGGTTCGTAGCTTAGGGGATACTTTTTCATAGCAGATTGGAGCTTGTAGGATCGCAATTCTTCGGAGATTGACAACCTTCGGTAACATTGTATCTTAGAGTTTATTCTACTTATTCTTATTTATCTTTCAACATGTTTTCTTCTATGATTTCTGTTGATTGCATGCCTATTATGAGTAGCTAAACTTATCGTTGGTGGTAGTACGTGAATTCTTAGCGAAGGGAAGATAATCATGCTAATGGCTATATCGCGCATTATACTCCGTGTTATTGCTTTATTTTGTTGATCAGGCTCAGCCTAAATTCTCGTATGTTGTATTAATTATTATGCACAATTGGACCCTCGTCGACCTGTACGCAAGTTTATCTTCGTAGTGTTGAATAATTACGGGACACATTAGGACAATAGTGATTGACTTGTCAGAATCGTTATCTTCGTAGTGCTTAATAATTGCAACAGGACATTAGATTGATCAAAGATCTCCATGCAAGACCGAGGAATTTATGCATGATTATCGACCCATTATGCTTTGAAGGATCATACTATCACCAATCTCCATTATCTGTTAGAAACCCCTTTGCTATTACGTCTGATGTTTTATATTCTCTAGTTAAATAGATAAAGCTAGTTATAGTCCTGAGAGAACGACACTCGAGTCATTCTACTGCTACACTACGGTTTTCGTTGTAGTTGTGGATTGCCTTTGGATAAATAACAAATATTATTTGATTGAATTCGGAACCGACAAATCCGCGTTCATCAGAGGCCCACAGAAGAAGAAGAAGGAAATCAGCTGGGCCGTTAGGCCCAGCTGAACATGTGCACGCGCCAGGCGAGTGTAACTTGGCGCGTGCAGTGCACGCGCCAAGTGAGACGTGTGGGCAGCTAGGAGCTGCCCCACGTTTCCTTCTTCCTCTTTTCTTTCTCTCTCCCTTTTTCCTTTTTGACTTATTCTTTTTGTTTTGACTGAGATAATTTTATTATTATCTCTTAGTTAGTTAGTTGTTGACTTGAGGAGTCTCTTAGTCAGTAAGATTTACTTGGTAAAATCTTACGTGATTTTCTGAACTAACTAACTGACTAAATCAGAAAGAAAGAAAGTCACTCTTCTATTCTATTCCAACAACACGTAAAATATTCTTCTCTGATAGTCAGAAAGAATAATTTTTCTCAGTAGCTCAAAAACACAGAAGAACCTCCTAGCGTTCTTGTGGAAACATTGCCCGTGGATACCAAGGTCAAAGGAAGGCATTCAACCGTCGATGAGCCATCTTGGAGATTATTCTGAAGACGAAGAAATCAATCAGTTATTAGACGAGGAGATAGCAAGGCTCTGCTTGGAGATTGAGGAACAACTGTCCTGTGAATTTGATAATCTTCTGGAGGACACGTAAGTGATTTCTTCCAGTTTAATAAACAGTATAGTCATATCAGTTTTAGTGAGATTAAAAAAAATTTAAACTTCCGTTGCTTAGCCTTAGAGGCAATTTTCTCACATTTACTAACAGTGGTATCAGAGCTAGGTTGTATCATGACTATACTGTTTAATTATTTTTCCATTATTGTTGTTGTGGATTATTATATATGTGTATTTAGTTAAAATTTCCAGATTCTTTAATTGGATTAAAGAGAAGAAAGAAAGATGGGTTTAAGTTCTTATTTCCAGATTTTATTATTGGATAATTTAAAAGAAAATTCTAAAATAAAAAAAAATGAAGAAGTCGATCGACTTCTGTTTCTGTTTGACAGAAACGCGGCGGTCCGTCACCGCCGCCGCGTCGCTGACCAACCCCCAGCAACCCTGTTCCGTTTAAAAAAAAAAAAAAACATTGTTCTTCGTTTTTTTGACAAATTGATTGCTTGCGAATTCATCTTGGATGACATATTGTGTTTAGAACATGATTTGGACCTTCAATTCGAAGTTGGAATGAAGATTAAAGGTTTTGGAAACTTTTCTTAGTTATAGGGACTTAATTGAAAGATTTCAGAAACTTGTGGGTGGCCAATAAGCAAGAAAGGTAACTTCAGGGACTTGTTCTCCAATTTGACAGTTTCTGTCTTATTGGGGCTCAAGCCCCTGAACTTCTGTGCTTTGCGGATTTGCCCCAAAATTACTAAATACTTTCAAATTGACCCCAAAAACTTAATTTCAGCTTTCTGTGAATTGTAAAGAGGTCCCTAGAGTTTTAGAAACTTATCATTTAATTTATAAATAGTTTATAAGTAACATTTAAACCCTTCTAATGCTTTTGGAAAGTGATTAAAATGTTTAGAGACATAAATATAAGTTCATAATATTTAGTAACACGTTTGTTAGTTTATAAATGGTTTATGAACTACATTTCAATGATAATATATTGCTTTAGAAGATTATATTATTATTAAAACTTGTTTTAAATATTCTGAAAATTCTTAGAGAGCTTATAAATTGGATTTTAACTTACATATAATGATAATAATCCACAGCAGCTACTTATATGCTCCAACTTGGTTGTATCACATGTGTTGAATGTCTACATGAGCATTTTAATATTTAAATATTGTATTTAAATACTGTTAGTCCTCATTTATTGTATGGGTTAGTGGCACCCATTAGTTTCCGGACCGCATCTGTCATATGTATGGGTAGGCGGCACCCATTACTTGCTAGTCCGCTATTGATATGTATGAGTAGGCGGCACTAATTACTTGTTAGACCGCATTGCATAAGCCTTGGGTAGGAGGCACCCATTATGTGATGCATGTCAGGGATCTTGGTCAAGCGATTAAATACCCCATTTAAATGTTCCCCAACCAATTTAAGTCTCGATTAAATCGCATGATGTCACCCATCATAATTGAAGGTTAAATGGACTTACTAATCTCATGGGTAATATGCACCATAGTGCTTACTCTGTTTGCCGTAAGAAAGTTGCCTTCATAGGACCATTGTTGGTGCCGTGTGATGGTTATGACTTACTTGAATTATGTCGAGTCTCCATAGCGTCAGGCATAATTTGAGGACATCGATCAAAATGGTTTTGATCAACCAAGAGTTGTATTGTACAATTGGTTCGGAGACCTACCTGTTTGACTATTATAGTGATCAGCCATAGCTGGGGCCATAATAGTGCAAGCATGGATCTTGGCTCACTACAACTATTATAAGATAGTGGTTCGTACTCTCTACAGGGGTCAGGAGTATGTAAAAATAGTGAGAACTAAATAAAGCAAAAGTCCTAGTTTATTTAGACGCTGATTGTGATCATAGAAATAATTTTAGAGTTTTAATTTCAGTTTTATTATTTACTTCTTTGGTCAATTAAGATGACCAACTTATCCGTTAGAATTATCTTGGAGAAATGCACTCTTACTAGTCCGAACTTCGTGGATTGGATCCGTAACGATCGTTTTGGTACTAAGGCAAGAGAAGATTGAGTATGTCTTGGACAAGCCAATCCCTACTCCTCTCACTAATCCTATTGAGCTTGTTGCGTTTAAAAAAAAAAAACTCATCAAAAGCGTAAGGATTAAGCTGCTAATGCATAGTGTGTTATGCTAGCTGTAATGACTATGGAACAGGAAAGGCAACATGGTAACATAATACCATTTAAAATGTTGCTACATCTCAAAAGCCTTTTTGGAAATGTTTTCAAGAGTGTTGAATTTGATCTTCTTAGAGAAATCTTCAAAATGAGATTTTCCAAATGAGGAATGTATCTGATCACGTGCTCAAGATGATTAGATTCATCGAGAAACTGGCTAGTGCTAGGATTGCATTTGAGAACCGTGTTTCAGTCATTATCATCCTTCAATCATTACAAGATTCATATTCAACGTTCATGATGAATCAAAATATGAATGCCAAGGATGCTACACTACCTGAATTCCATAATATGCTTAAGGCTTATGAACAGGCTCAACCTAAGAGGTAACCTGTTTTAATGGTTGGACTGTCTGTGAAAGCTCACCTTAAGGAGCAAAGGCTCGAAAGGTAAAGCTAAACAGAATAAAACTGGAAATTACAAGAAGGTAGTAACATGGCGAAGGGGACATGTCTTTACTGTAAGCATAAATGACATTGGAAGAGATATTGCCCAAACACAAGGGGCTAATGGAGCAATGCATTGTGCATCCAGCTCAAATCAATATGTTTGTCGTGGAGATAAATATGTCTGCAGAAACTTGAACTGCTGAGTATAGGATACAACTTGTGGCTGGTACATAATGTACAAGGGCTATTTGACAGCAGATCGATTAGACCAAGAAGAATTGACCTACGCATAAGAAATGGATCGTCCATTACTTATTAGCGTATAGGAAATCATAAATTTGATTTATCCTCAGATAAATTTGGAACTTGATAATTGTTATTTCATTCATTATATTACTAGCAAATATGAATGGTTTATATTTGCTAAACTGTAGACATACTTTACTACATCTTCAAAACAAACGAGCTAGGCTCAATAATCCTAGAAACACCGCTTACTTGTTGCACTGTAGACTTGATATATCAATGAGACAAGAATTTCTAGGCTAAAGAGGTAAGACTACTTAGCACCATTTGATTTAGAATCATGTTGGAGTTAAGAATTCTGTCTCAAAGGTAAATTAATCAAGAAATCCTTTTCAAGGAAAAGGCATACGTGCACAACAACTACTTGAGTTAATTCATACAATGTCTATGGACCATTTGAAACTCAGGCTAAAGATCATTACTCTTATTTTTCCTAGGGATTAGGTTGAAAATACAAAACTTCATAACCACCTTAGCCTCAAGACTAAGGTCACTCTGATGGATCCATCCTGGTTGTGCCCCCGTTTCAGGAAACACATATTGCCTGTTGCAAATCACATCTGTGATATCACTTCCAATCCCCCTAGTAGCCCTCGAATACACATAAGAATGGTCACTTCCGGTGAACTCCCGTTCCCCGAGATGAATAAAATTAGAAATTGAGGCAGTAGTCCATGGCACAATTATGCCTCTAACAAGCACACCCTCCTTCTGTTCAAGATCCGTATAGCCAACATAAAACTCATGGAGGAGTCTCTTATCATACCCCTTGAAACGGTTGGAAGTAAACCAACCCCAATTCCTCATCTTTTCCAAACGAGAGAGCACCTTGTAACCCGGTCGGTTAGCATGGCCGTCTGGAATTTCAATCCTTCTGTCAGGAATGGTCGATCGTCCACCTCGAGCAAGCTCTTCTTGGAGCCTCAAACGGACGGCGATCGCAGAAAGTGACAACTCAAATAACTCATGGGAAGGTTGGGAGCTTGAAGCTGCCCCCTTGCCCTTCTTGCTCTTAGACGAGCCAGCTTTCTTCTTGTCACGTGGCGGCATGGTACCTACAAGCAGCAATTAGTATCTTGTACAACATAAAACAGATTCATACATATGAAAATGCAAGAGTGAAACACACGAGTGATAACATCAACAATCGTACTCCTCAAAACCTCCATGTCTAATCTAGCAACTTCTAGAACTAAAATGCAACACACCAACATATCTTAGACATGTAACATATCACATTAAGCTCATGCTAGACAACAAATAGCCTTAAATCATAAGACTCAAATCATACCATAGTAGCGAAAAATGTAGCATAAAAAATCCTCAAACTCATCAATCATGCGTTCTACCATCATGTCCATCATTATCATATCAATAAGCACACCCATAGACATGGAATGAAAGGAACAGAAACAATGCACATTAAGACATAGACATCTAGTAGGCAAAATTCTCAAACCAACAAACCAAGCATAATTGAACATGCAATTGATAGTGAATAACGTTTCTAATGACACAAACAATCAACCCATACATCATATAAACTCAATTGAAGCATAAATCAAAAAAAATCGCAAATTTGAAAAATTAGGGTTCATGTAAAGTTACCTCAGATCCGAAGAATGAATGAACTAGGATGAAATGAAAGAGCACGTAATGGGCTTCGATTGAAGCTAAAGAACACGAAATTTGATGGAGAATTGAAGGTTTTATGTAAGATTGAAGAATTTTGGAGTTTTTGGGTGTTTTAGAGTAAGAGAGTGGAAGAAGATGGAAGAATGAGGGATTTGGGGAGAAATCCAATTTTTTTATCATCTGAGAACGCGGGGCGATTTGCCCCCCACATCCAGAGGTGGGGAGACGAAATGTTTTCGAAAAAGTTCAGTTTTTATCCCCGAAAATCATTCTCCTCATAAAAAACACTCGAAAAAATTCACTCAAACATAAACATAAGCACAAAACATCCATAAACGAACAAATTCACATAAAGAAAGGCAAATTGTTCAATGTATGAATGCAATGCAATGCAATAAAGCGATAAAAACTCCGGGTTGCCTCCCGGATAGCGCCATTGTTTATAAAGTCTATGACTCGACTTCTTCTTGCTCTTTAGTTCTTGTTCTTGAGGGTACTAGACTTCCCCTTCATCGATCTCTTCCTCATGCCTATTACCTGTGAGTGAGAATGGATATATATACAGCAAGACCAAAGTAATTAATAGAATGAGAAGCATTGAAGTGAGGACTAGGATTAGATATGGATCGCAACACATGTTGCTTGCCATCCACCTCAATGGTGCAAGTTCTTCGGTAGATGTCAATTACGGAGCGTAGCTTAGTCAAGAACGTTCGTCCCAAGAGAACAACATTCCCCATTCTAGGTGTAGACGCCGGCATCACAACAAAGTTGGTGTATACAGAAGCTTCACCAATCTGAACCAATACATTCTTCACAATGCCTTCGGGTCGTACAAAGGATCCATCCGCAAGTTGCACAATAGCCTTATGCTCCGAAAGTTCTCCAAGGCCACTCTTCTCAAACACATTCATAGGGAGCACATTCGAGTAAGAACCCGTATCAAGTGTAGCACGGATATCGTCAAGTTCACCAATCTCAACCTTCACATCGAAACTATCAGGAATTGGCTCGGGATCTTCTTGCTCCTCATCGCTAACATCAAAACCAAGGTCCTTCTCTTCTTCCTTGGCTTGTGGGGGCTCTCCATCCTTGCAACATTCACAATTAACAACCTTCTTGATGGTGATTTCAACAGGAAGATCACCCACCAAGGTAATAGACATTGAATTCTCAGTGTTGCTAGGCAACTTCCCTTGCTCCCTACTTGCTCCACGGTCAATCAATTCTTGCATGTTTTGATGAGCAAGCCTAGTGCTTGCTTCCAACTGATCAAGTCTCGCCCTTGTCTTCTCCGAATCTTCTTCATAACGCTTAAGAAAACCTTGGGTGTGATCAACCATTTTCTGCAATTCTCCATGAGAAGAGCCGTCTTCGACTTCGGTAGCTCTTTAGGAGTGGGATTTTCACAGTGATCATTACCATAGCTAAGATTACTACGGTCTTGGTTAGGGCCATAAGTTTGGCTAGCTGGTGCATATCCTTGGTTGTTTCGGAACCCCCTTTTCCAGAATCCACCACGAGGATTCCTACCATCTTGACCATAGCTAGCTTCTTGAACCCCAAATTCTGCAGCAAAAGCCTCTTTGTCGCTTCCTTGAACCCAATTGCTACCATCTTGTGCAAGCTCCGACCTACACATATGAGCCCCATGCCCATAGTTCTTGCAAATCCGACAAATCTCATTAGAAACGGATGTTCCAACTGAGCTCTTGAGAACTTGCTTCAGCTCATTGGTGAAACACTCAAATCGATCCCCACTTGCTCCATACATTGGAACCTCCTGATTGGGCGGAGCGTCGCGCCTCCTAACCACTGCTCTTGGATCCTTGAATTGAGATCCCTTAGCAAGCCTTTCGAAAACCGCCCAAACAGCCTCCGCGGTTTCTTCCCAAATATTACCACGGCACTGGAAATCCACCACTTGCTGATTCTCAAAAGTGAGCCCATTGTGGAAGTGTTGGACAAGCTCCGAAAGCTCAAAACCATGGTGTGGACACTTGTTCAAGAGGTCGTTGAACCTCTCAAGCGCGATGTAGATCGTCTCATCATAGTCTTGTTTGAAACAAGTGATTTGCGCCTTAAGCACGGTAGTCAATGTGTGAGGGAAGTATTTCTCCATAAAGGCTGAAAAGACCTTATCCCAAGTGTCAAGCGAACCGGGTTCCAGAGAGCCTAACCATGCCTTGGCTTTATCGCCAAGCCCCATAGCAAAAACCTTCATTCTCAGCTCATCCTCCGTCACCTCCGTGCCCAGTCTTGGGAGTTGGTTGACGAAGTCATCGATATCATGCAAATACCCTATCACGTCTTCCCTAGCCAAGCCATAGAACCTTGGGAGTTGCTGGAATATATGGTTTTTGATTTCCAAGTCACGAGTCGCAGGCGAAAGGACAATCGCTGGACCCTTCATTCGTTCCTTGTTTGGTTGAACCCATGATTTCAACAGTGGACGAGCCATCACGGGATCTTCAAATAGTGATCGAAGATATTCAGATGAATCGATTTCTTCTATTTTACCACGAGCGAGATTCCGCCTTTTTTGATGGTAAACCCTGTCAATTTCTTCGATAGGTTCAGCAAGAGGTAGTCCACTAGATCGCGTATGTTGCATACACTATTTGTAACAATAATGGGAAAGAGTATCAAAAGAGAGCAAATTAACTAAACTTGATAAATCTAGGTATTGAATGCTGAAAATATAAATAAGCTAAAGATAAAAAAGGAGTATATTCCCCGGCAACTGCGCCAATTTGATGAACGAGATTGTCAGACTCAATTAATCAAATAAATTTGTTTTTAGCCAAAGGCAATTCACAACTACAACGAAAACCAAGGCACGTAGTGTAGAAGTAAAATAACCTTGAGTGTCGATCTCTAAGGACTATAAATAACTTTATCAAATTTAACTTAAACTATAAATCAGAAATCAAGCAAGCACAGATTTTTCTTATCAATATGATGGAAGTTAGTGATAGTATGGTCATTCAAAGCAACGGGTAATAATCATGCATGAAGTACTTGAAGTTTGTATAGAGATCTATGATCATGAATTGTCCTACGTGTTCCTTTCAATTCAACACTACGAAGATAGATGGCTTAGATAGATCAAAGAAATAAAACAATAAATCAAGTCTTAAACGCGCGAAGCCACTCATGCATAATTAAGAACCCTACCTATGAAATCACATACTATCACCAACGATAGATTTAGCTTCTCATAGATAAATTGCAATCAACAAGAATCAAAGCAAGATTGAATGAAAACATGTTGAATGAAATAAATAAAAGTAGAAAAATTACGAGATATAAGTTACCAACGAAGGTTGTCAATCTCCGATGAATTGCTAACTCACAAGCAAGAATCGAAGATCAAGGATGTCCAATCTCTATTCTAAAACTTCCAAATCAATAAGAAAAATAGTCTTCTAAGATAATAATTCCCAGAATAGGCTCTGGAGAATTTGTCTCTCAAAATAATGTGAAAAGGTCTGAAAAACGTAGAAAAATAGGCAAACATATATATAGTTACGGAAACCCCCGGGGCGAACCGCCCCAGATGCCGGGCGATTCGCCTGGGACGTCCAGACCGGCTTCAACGAGATTTTGGTCTTCTTTTCCTTTTCGGACTCGAATTTTTCCTTCTAGTGACCTTTAAGCCTTGAAACTCGTCCCCTAGGCCTCAAATCTCATCCGGAACCTTCTAGATACTCCACGAATGTCCTCGAAACACCAAAACCTCGTCCTCTTCATCAATATTGCCCATAAAAACACGTTTTTCACCTAAAACCTGAAAAATGCAAAGAAGAGGGAAACGTGACATAATTCTAATAAAATGCACTAAAACATAAGCTAAATTAACCTAGATGATAGCTAAATTGGTGAAAAAGACTCGAATGAAAGTGTAAAATACACGTTCATCAAACTCCCCAAACCGAACCTTTGCTTGTCCTCAAGCAACTAAGCTAGACTCTAATGCAAAAAACCAATGTAACACACAAAATGGAGTCTCATGCCAAATGAAATGAACTAATCTATTGAGTCTATCAAAAACTTATGAACAATGACCATACAAATCATAACATGGATATTGGTTGAAGAATGCCTCGATTGACTCATACACATTCACATATGCACTATGTTAAAAAAGATAGTCTCTCGTAACATTCTCTACCTGGACCTAGTCAGTGACGACGTAAAGAAACATGTTAAAATACGAATGGTTGTCCCGTGCCTATGAAACTGAGGACTTACTACTGTTCACCAAGTTAAGACTTTTCCTAAAAGAGGTCGAACCAATACTGGCTCTCATCAAACGAAGGAGGGTTCCCTAAAAGTTCACACTCCCCTATTCTACCCATCTCTCAAGCAAAGTCATAAACTAATCACAACTTCCTGAATGGCAGGACGAGGGTGGTCTAGAACAGATGACACTCAAACAAACAAAAGACAAACTTTACAACTCGATTATGAACATTACAAGAATTGAAAAACGAGACAAACACTTTGCTAAACTGCGTTTTGGCTTTCTTTGGACCCTTCTTTGCATTTTTGGGGTCTTTTTTTTTCCTTTTTTTTTATTTTCCATATTTTTTTCTTTTTCCTCGAATTTTTTCCTTTTTTTCGATTTTTTCTTTCTCTTTCTTTTTATATAGCCAGCAGTAGCACAACGAAAAAGAAATTATATGACTCACAAACGACCTCCCCAAACCTATTCGAAAGAATAGGTTGGAGTACAAATTTTACGAAAAACGGAAACAAACTCACAACACTCAAAATCAAAAAACAAGTCATCATAACGGTATAACCCCCTCCCCAAACCTATTCGTTAGAATAGGTTTGAAACAAGGGATCACACAATTTCACACTACCTCCTTCCTAGGCATTTAGCAATCTCAAAGCAAGGTGAAGTCTTGTTGCCTCTTAGGTACATAATTACACGGGAAAACAACCACAAGACTCTAACATGCATCATCTTATTATAAAGGCCTTCGTGAACCGCAGTAGAGAAAACACCACTAAGTGATGTCGAGACTACCAAGCTTAACTAAGTGCATATATAAATGTGACAAGCCAAGCGAGAAAAACCTCAAACAAATTCATAGAGATGAAACGCATGGTCAAAGGTCATAACTAGTTAATCTACCCAATAAAAAACTTCCAAAAATTTGGCAATAAACCCCACACAAAAACATGCAAAACTATACTAGGATGAATGTATTCTATGCAACTAAATACTAAGAAAGCGGTAAACGTGCAAATGCAAACAAAATACAAGATACCTGTTAGGAAACTTGTAATTTTGATGAGCAATTAACCATGATAAATTAAGGAAAGTCCAGTAACTAGTACTCTTAAGGTCCATAGGAATTTAGAATTTTACGGACATTGTAAAAGAGGAACGTTTGCTGATGACTTAGTTAGGTGATAGATAAGTTATTTCTTTTGCGTATGATGTATTTTATTTTCTGAAAAGAAAATATCTTATTGATGCTTAGCTTTAATGTATCTTATTTTCTGAAAAGAAAATAACCTATTGAAGCATTTGCTGAAGATATATTTTGTTTATTACAAACAAATTATTGAAGCAAATAAGAAACCGCTCAGAATCTTGAAGACTTTTGAAGATCTGAAGACTTGAAGAATTCGAAGACTTGAAGACTTGAAGATTGCTGAAGACTAGTAAGGCACGTGTTGCTCAGAAAGTGGAAAATTCAGCAACAGCATTGCATAAGTGAAAATCTGAAAGACAGAGTAGGTTGTGCTTGCTGAAACTGAGACTAACCACTTGCTGATGAACATATGTGACCTCTTGCTGAATGTACGAGAATTTGCGCTCCAATGTTACTATTTGAATTCTATTCAAATGTGCATTTAATGCAAAGCATGCACACGAAGGACATGAAGACTAGAAGACAAACAAAGTCGCTGCTGAAAGTACAAAAGCAAGATAGTGACATGTTAAGGATCAAAAGCCTTAGGATTTGAAATTCAAACGGCTCCTTACTTGCACTATAAATAGAGGTCATCCGGCAAAGAGTTGAAGTGTGTCAACAACGTGATCAAACTCTCACTTGTGCTTAAAAACTCACAAACCTTCAAACACTCTTACTGCCATTGATCCGTTCCAAGACTTAAAGCTTGAAAAAGCTACTTGTGAAGAAGTAGAACAAACTCGGCTAAGAAATTAGTTAAGTGTTCTTTCTTTCGAACAAGAACAAGTCTTGACACCAGAAACAATCAAACTTGTTTACTGCAAAGTATTCCAAGTTGTGTTTCTTAGATTACTTGTTGTAACTGAATAAGTTATAATTAAGTCATCTCACCCCAAAACTCTCTAACTGAAAATACACCCTTTCAGGCGTGATATTCAGGGGGAACTTAATCGAGCATAGTTTTGCTGATTAAAAATACCAAGTTTTGTGGAGAACAAGGTTGAGTTCTCTAGTTTAGGTTGGAGACAAAGCAAGTGTGCTTTGGTTTCTGTTGAATCGCTTTAGATAGGAGATTGTAAGGAACCTCAATCATATCTTTGTGGATTCAGACCTAGAAAGGACGAAGTGGATTAGTTGAGAGATTACGCCACTCTCAGATACCACTATAAAAGCGTTTGTGTGATTTACTTACTGCATTTAGCTTTCAGCAAATTATATCTGTTTGTACACAGTCACTCACTTCACTTGCTGAAACCCTTTACTTGCTGAAAGAGCACTTATTGTTTCAAAGACTTCCGCTCCCTGATTTTAAGTATCAGCAAACCAAGCTACTGTAAAGTAACTTACGCTTGCTGAGAAAGTTAAGTATCAGCAAACTCATTACTGAAAAGTAATAAGTTCTTGCTGAGAAAGTTTTAAACGACGAAAGTTTGAAAAGACTATTCACCCCCCCCTCTAGTCTTTTCTTGTTGTTTAAAGGGACCAACAAGTGGTATCAGAGCAGGAGGTTCTTTAGCCTTCTACACTGAACCTAGATCCCCTTAAGTGCTTTCCATAATTCACTCTCACTTGATCAGTTTGGTAGTGCTTTGCTGACAGGATGTCTTTAGGAGATGCTCCCTTGCTGAAGCTGGAAAATTACGAGAAATGGCAAAACAACATGATGCTACATCTTGAGGCCATTAGTGATGAGATGGTCACCGTCATTAATGATGGACCTATCAAGATCACCAAGGTTGAAAGGAGTTTCCCTCATAAGACCACTGAAGCTGGAAAGGAAACCATCCTAGGCGAACCATCAGATACGGTCGTGCCAAAACCAAGAGAGGAATGGACTTCTGACGAAGCTAAGAGATTCCGTCTTGATGGCCAATCTAGAAATATCATCATTCGATCAACTCCGGATACCATACAGTGCAAACTGTGGGGTGCTAAGACTGCAAAGGAAGCTTGGAAAATGGTTCAAGATCTTTGTGCTGGATCTGACAAGACCAAGGAAAACAAACTTGAAGTACTTAAATTAAAGTTTCAAAACTTTAAGCAAGGTGCTAAGGAGTCACTGGAAGACTTGGACTTCAGATTCACAACTCTCGTTAGTGAAATGGCAGCGCTGGGTGTTGGAAACCTTTATTCAGATTCTGAGAAAGTGAAAACTATCATCAGAAGTTTGAATCAAGAATGGATCCACACTCAGAATTTCTATTATAATCAAGGAATGCCAGACATTACACCAACAGAGTTGTTCTCTCATCTTGCAACTGTCAATTATGAGACAAAGCAAAGAGAAAATGTGTTTGCTGAAAAATCGCAAAATATTGCTCTTGCTGCAAAGCCGTCATCTTCTGAAAACAAGAATGATAAGCCTGCTGATGAAAATGCTTTAGTTGTTAAAAACATGAAGAAGTTCATCAGTAAGGAACTTGAAAGGCGAAAAGCAAAAGAGAAGCTGAAAAAGCATCTTGGTAACAACTACCATAAGTACAAGAATGATACTAGCTCACTGAACAAGCAAGCTCAGCAAGCTACATCATCAGAAGAACCAGCAGTTGGAAATGATCTATGTTTTTACTGCAAAAAGCCTGGACACTTCAAAGCTAATTGCCCTTTGCTGAAAGGCAAATCTGCTGAAAAGAAGAAGAAGTTCAAAAGAGCTTTCATTGCTGAAGAAAAGAAGAAGCTTCAAGCAAAAATCGATGCATTGTGTATTGATACAAGCTCTGAAGACAATGAGGATGAAAGTTCAGACACCGACGATGAAGAAGCCACTCTGGACGTGGAGATTGGCAAAGAAGTGTGTGGAATAGCTATGGAAGCTTATCCAGATGTGTCGAACTACGAATTCTGCCTCACGGCCGGTCAGGTAAACAACTCTACCTTTGACTCAGATTCAGAAAGTGAAGACGAGATTGACCTTGACAAGATTCAAGGAGAAATCAAAAGATTTGAGAAAACTCTCAGCAAACAGCAAGAGAGACTACAACTTGCTGAAACTCTAACCAAGCAAACTACTGAAAAGTACGTTTTGCTGAAGAAAGAGACAGAAGAAAAGGATGCTGAAATAAAGCGTCTTAAGAAGTTGATTGCTGAGGCTGCAGAGAAAAATTCTCAAATGGCATTAGAATTGGAAGAGTATGAGTCCTCAATTCTAAAGTTACTTGCTGAAATCCAAGAAATGAAAAAGATGAAAATCAATTTCAAATCCTATGTGGAAGCAAGTAATACGCTGACTGAACTAAACTCTTATTTGAGAGATCCATCTCAAAAAGAAGGTTTAGGAGCAACGTGCGAAGGTGATAACGTAGAAATCTTGAGAAAAGATAAATCACCTATCTCCTTTGTACGTGCTACTGATAGTAGTCCTCCAGTAATCTATCAGTTTGGTCAAACTAAGGTTGCTGAAACATGCAATCAAGTACCTATGACCATAAAGCCCGCTGTTGCTACTCAAAGTAACAAGACTTTAAAAGGAAAACAGGTTGCTGAGAAGCAAACTGGAAAGAAGAAGAATGCCGTGAAGCATTCCGCCAAACAAGTTGCTGAAAACCAAGTTGTTAAGACTAAAGGCAAGATTACTAAAAGTAATCAGAAGTCCTTTGCTGACAAACCTGAATCAAGTAAGGTTGCTGAAGCTAAAGCTCAGCATTCTCCGAAAAGTGGACTAGTTTTCAAAACCAAGCATAGTCAACTTTTTCATGAGTACAAGCAAAGTCAGCAAAGATACTTCAAAGAGATGAAGAAAATCAAGCCTAAGAGTTCTGAAAAGACTCCCAATGCTAGGACTAGAAGGAACCTTGCTAGAAAAGAACTTACGGAAAAGTATGTTCAGCAAAAAGGTCAACAGAGCAAGACACCACATCAGAAAGTGGATTTGACCAGCACGAGTCAAAAGTCTTTCAGCTCAAATCCTCCTAGTTCCTCAGCAAGTAGAAAACAAGTCAAAGTTGAAAAACTCCAGACTTGGGTTTCCACTGGACGCATTCTTGAACATGTTAATGGACATCCATCATTGGATAATTAACTTGGTTGCTCTTGATTGTGCAGACTGCAGCCACGGAGACAAACGATGCAATCTGGCACTTTGATAGTGGTTGTGGAAAGCACATGACGGGCAACAAGAATAACCTTATAAACTATAGACGGTGGTCTAAAGGTCCAACAATAAGGTTTGCTGGTGGAGGCTCCGGAACTACAAAAGGCTATGGTGATGTGAAGTTAGGATGCATAACCATTTCTGGAGTTCTTTATGTCAAAAATCTTAAGTTTAACTATTTCAGCATGAGTCAATTTGCTGACAAAGGATACTTCATCGAAATTAAAAGTGATGAATGTAAACTTGTAGATTTTGAGACTAAAAAGGTTATAATGATTGCAAGAAGATCAGGAGGCTTGTACACCGTTGATTGGTCTTCAGCAAACGTTGAAAAATGCCTTGTCTCAGATCATGATTGCCTTGCTGAAAAAGCATGGTTATGGCATAAACGAACAAGTCATCTAAACTTCAAGACGCTGAATAAGTTGTCTAAAAAGGCACTTGTAGTTGGATTACCTAGGGTTACTTTTAAGAAGGATGGTGTTTGCAATGCATGTCAGCAAGGAAAGCAAACCAAATATTCTTTCAAGAACAAGGCTGTACCGTCAACTACAAAACCTTTACAACTCTTGCACATGGACTTGTTTGAATCTTCTTCAACAAGCTATGCTGGTAAGAAGTATGGTCTAGTCGTGGTAGATGACTATTCAAGATTCACTTGGTTAGTATTCATCATGCACAAATCTGAAACCAAGACTGAAATACCTAACTTGCTGAATAAGCTTGAAGTCATGAAAAATGACAAGGTAAAAGTCATAAGGACATACCATGGTACTGAGTTTGTAAACCAGTACATAACTTAATATTGTACCTCAAAAGGTATTCAACATCAGTTATCCATCAGTAAGAACACCTCAGCAAAACGGTGTTGCTGAACGGAAGAATCGTACCCTAAAAGAAGTCGCAAGAACAATGCTTGCTGACACTGAAATAAGTGAGGCTTATTGGGTTGAAGCGATTAATACCGCATGCTATACTCAAAATAGATGTTTGATTACTAAGGAATACAACAAAACTCCTTATGAATTGTTTGTTGGAAGACCTCCTAACATCACTCATCTAAGAGTATTTGGTTGCAAGTGTTTCGTTCTTAACAATGGTAGAGAATACCTAAGAACCTTTCAACCGAAGGCAGACGAAGCGATATTTCTTGTCTACTCCTTGCATAGTAAAGCTTATAGAGTTTACAACAAAAAGGCTCAAAAGATTGAAGAATCTGTGCATGTTGTATTCTACGAAAAGTCACAAGGTGTGCCTGCTGAAGAAGAAATATCAGAATGTATGAAAAAGCTAATCATACATGAGCATAGAACTGAATCTGATGCTAGGCAAATCAAGTCAATTGAACTAAATGATGATTCTCACAATGTCTCTCCTCCCCCGAGTCATGACAAGATAAATATAGTTCACGACAAAGAATTTCCAGCAAAAGACGCGGTTGCTCCGGAAGTTGCTGAAATTACGCAATCTCCCGTGCCTGCTGATGAAATACCTCAATCTAGAAATGCTGAACAAGCAGTTGCTGACGAACAAATCTCAGCAGAGACATAAATTCCCAGTAGTACTGAACAAGTACAAACTGAAGAGTCACATGCTGATGAGCAAACATATCCTGATCCAACAAACAGGAAACTTGTTAATAAATGGATTAGAGATCATCCCTCTACGGATATGATTGGCGATATTAATAAACGCCAAGTGACTAGATCCAAAGCTACTCACGGACTTGCTGAAGAAGCAATTGTCGTAGAAGTAGAATCATTATTCTCTTGCTTTGTATCAGAAATTGAACCTAAAACCATAGAAGAAGCTTTGAAGCATTCTGAATGGATAAAGGCAATGCAAGAAGAATTGGATCAATTTGAAAGGAACAAAGTCTGGAAACTTGTGCCACTTGCTGAAGATAAGAAAGCTATTGGTACAAAGTGGGTGTTCAGAAACAAACTGAGCGAGTCTGGTGAAGTAACAAGAAATAAAGCACGCTTAGTTGCTCAAGGTTACTGTCAGACTGAAGGATTGGACTATGATGAGTCTTACGCTCCAGTTGCAAGATTGGATGCAATTAGGCTTTTCTTGGCCTTTGCTGCTCACAATGACTTCATTGTTTACCAAATGGATGTTAAAAGTGCATTCTTAAATGGTGAACTTGCTGAAGAAGTCTACCTAGAACAACCCCCTGGCTTTGAACTTCCCTCAGAAATCAAGATGGTATACAAGCTTCAGAAAGCTGTATATGGTCTAAAGCAAGCACCAAGAGCATGGTATGATACATTGGCGAAGTTCTTGCTGGAAAATGGTTTCACGAAAGGTGAAGTTGACAAAACATTATTTACCATGAACCATGATGGTAAATTAATCTTAGTTCAAATTTATGTGGATGACATAATTTTTGGATCTAAGGACAAGCAACTTTGTGATGATTTTGCCAAACTCATGACTAATAAGTTCGAAATGAGTATGATGGGAAAATTGAATTACTTCCTAGGGTTGCAAGTCAAGCAACTCAAAGATGGAATATTCATAAATCAAGCAAAGTATGCGAAAGAAATGATCATAAAGTTTAGAATCAAAGAGGATGAGTAACCTGAAAAGATCCCTATGAGTGTTGGTACCAAATTGGGCTATACTAAAGAGGATAAAAGTGTTGAAGAACACAAGTATAGGAAGCTCATTGGTTCCTTGTTGTGTCTAACAGCAAGTAGACCTGACATTCAGTATGCTGTTTGTGTGTGTGCAAGATTCCAATCTGATCCAAGAGAATCACACTACAAAAAGGCAATCAAGATACTGAAATATGTTTAAGGTACAGTCAATGTTGGATTATGGTATCCTAAAGATTCTGGACTTGAATTGGTTGGCTATTCTGATGCTGATCATGGTGGATCAACTCTTGATAGAAAAAGTACCTCTGGAACTTGTCAGTTTTTGGGTACTAGATTAATATCATGGTTCAGCAAGAAGCAAACGTGTGTCGCCAATTCATCTACAGAATCTGAATACATTGCAGCTGGTTGTTGCACAGCTCAAATCCTATGAATTCAGAAGACTTTTGAAGATCTGAAGACTTGAAGAATTCGAAGACTTGAAGACTTGAAGATTGCTGAAGACTAGTAAGGCACGTGTTGCTCAGAAAGTGGAAAATTCAGCAACAGCATTGCATAAGTGAAAATCTGAAAGACAGAGTAGGTTGTGCTTGCTGAAACTGAGACTAACCACTTGCTGATGAACATATGTGACCTCTTGCTGAATGTACGAGAATTTGCGCTCCAATGTTACTATTTGAATTCTATTCAAATGTGCATTTAATGCAAAGCATGCACACGAAGGACATGAAGACTAGAAGACAAACAAAGTCGCTGCTGAAAGTACAAAAGCAAGATAGTGACATGTTAAGGATCAAAAGCCTTAGGATTTGAAATTCAAACGGCTCCTTACTTGCACTATAAATAGAGGTCATCCGGCAAAGAGTTGAAGTGTGTCAACAACGTGATCAAACTCTCACTTGTGCTTAAAAACTCACAAACCTTCAAACACTCTTACTGCCATTGATCCGTTCCAAGACTTAAAGCTTGAAAAAGCTACTTGTGAAGAAGTAGAACAAACTCGGCTAAGAAATTAGTTAAGTGTTCTTTCTTTCGAACAAGAACAAGTCTTGACACCAGAAACAATCAAACTTGTTTACTGCAAAGTATTCCAAGTTGTGTTTCTTAGATTACTTGTTGTAACTGAATAAGTTATAATTAAGTCATCTCACCCCAAAACTCTCTAACTGAAAATACACCCTTTCAGGCGTGATATTCAGGGGGAACTTAATCGAGCATAGTTTTGCTGATTAAAAGTACCAAGTTTGGTGGAGAACAAGGTTGAGTTCTCTAGTTTAGGTTGGAGACAAAGCAAGTGTGCTTTGGTTTCTGTTGAATCGCTTTAGATAGGAGATTGTAAGGAACCTCAATCATATCTTAGTGGATTCAGTCCTAGAAAGGGCGAAGTGGACTAGTTGAGAGATTACGCCACTCTCAGATACCACTATAAAAGCGTTTGTGTGATTTACTTACTGCATTTAGCTTTCAGCAAATTATATCTGTTTGTACACAGTCACTCACTTCACTTGCTGAAACCCTTTACTTACTGAAAGAGCATTTATTGTTTCAAAGACTTCCGCTCTCTGATTTTAAGTATCAGCAAACCAAGCTACTGTAAAGTAACTTACGATTGCTGAGAAAGTTAAGTATCAGCAAACTCATTACTGAAAAGTAATAAGTTCTTGCTGAGAAAGTTTTAAACGACGAAAGTTTGAAAAGACTATTCACCCCCCCTCTAGTCTTTTCTTGTTGTTTAAAGGGACCAACAATACCATACTCAACATCATAAAGCCAAACAATACTTAACATCATGGTTCACATCCCATCCCCCCTCATGAAACTCAAGCTAGTCCCTAGCAAAAGAGAATGAGAAAATAAAAAGTGATATTAGATGTTACCGAATGGTTTGGCCTCGGTCAGCTGAGAATACAAGAATGGACTTGTGAAAAGACTAATTATTAGTATCGTAATCCCCATAATAGTCCCTCCACATGTCAGACAGAAGATCATTGGATTGCTGTAGGGCCTCCTGTTGTTGACGGATGAGCTGTTGCTTCTCCCACATAGTTTCTCTCTCATTCCGGCGATGCTCCTCAGCTATCTCCCAATCGCGGTTGCGTTGGGCAATGTATCCATCAAGATTATGTTGCATACCTTGGACAGAAGTGGTCAAGGCTGCAACACTAGCATCAACTCTACCGAAACGGTCATCGAGGTAGGCCCGAAAATCAGAGAAGTCAATACTTCTAGACCCATGTGGTGCTCGAGGCGGTGCATGTGGAGGTCTACGAACAGAAGGAATATCAGGAATAGGAACTCGGCCAGCTCCATCATCAGTATCCATAGCATCCTCATCTTGGCTGAAAAGACCTTATTCCAAGTGTCAAGCGAACCGGCTTCCAGAGAGCCTAACCATGCCTTGGCTTTATCGCCAAGCCCCACAGAAAAAACCTTCATTCTCAGCTCATCCTCCGTCACCTCCGTGCCCGGTCTTGGGAGTTGGTTGACGAAGTCATCGATATCATGCAAATACCCTATCACGTCTTCCCTAGCCAAGCCATAGAACCTTGGGAGTTGCTGGAATATGTGGTTTTTGATTTCCAAGTCACGAGTCGCAGGCGAAAGGACAATCGCTGGACCCTTCATTCGTTCCTTGTTGGGTTGAACCCATGATTTCAACAGTGGACGAGCCATCACGGGATTCAAAGAGTGCTCGAAGATATTCAGAGGAATCGATTTCTTCTATGTTACCACGAGCGAGATTCCGCCTTCTTTGATGGTAAACCCTGTCAATTTCTTCGATAGGTTCAGCAAGAGGTAGTCCACTAGATCACGTATTTGTAACAATAATGGGAAAGAGTATCAAAAGAGAGCAAATTAACTAAACTTGATAAATCTAGGAATTGAATGCTGAAAATATATATAAGCTAAAGAGAAAAAAGGAGTATAGTCCCCGGCAACGGCGCCAATTTGATGAACGAGATTGTCAGACTCAATTAATCAAATAAATTTGTTTTTAGCCAAAGGCAATTCACAACTACAACGAAAACCAAGGCACGTAGTGTAGAAGTAAAATAACCTCGAGTGTCGATCTCTGAAGACTATAACTAGCTTTATCTAATTTAACTTAAACTATAAATGGGAAATAAAGCAAGCACAAATTTTTCTTATCAATATGATGGAAGTTAGTGATAGTATGGTAATTCAAAGCAACGGGTAATAATCATGCATTAAGTACTTGAAGTTTGTATAGAGATCTATGATCATGAATTCTCCTACGTGTTCCTTTCAATTCAACACTACGAAGCTAGATGGCTTAGATAGATCAAAGAAATACAACAATAAATCAAGTCTTAAACGCGCGAAGCCACTCATGCATAATTAAGAACCCTAGCTATGAAATCACATACTATCACCAACGATAGATTTAGCTACTCATAGATAAATTCAATCAACAAGAATCAAAGCAAGATTGAATGAAAACATGTTGAATGAAATAAATAAAAGTAGAAAAATTGTGACATACAAGTTACCAACGAAAGTTGTCAATCTCCGATGAATTGCTAACTCACAAGCACGAATCGAAGATCAAGGATGTCCAATCTCTATGCTAAAACTTCCAAATCAATAAGAAAAATAGTCTTCTAAGCTAATAATTCCCAGAACAGGCTCTGGAGTATTTGTCTCTAAAAATAATGTGAAAAGGTATGAAAAACGTAGAAAAATAGGCAAACATATATATAGTTACGGAAACCCCCAGGGCGAACCGCCCCAGATGCCGGGCGATTCGCCTGGTGCGGGGCGATTCGCCCCACGTCCCAGGCGATTCGCCTGGGACGTCCAGACCGGCTTCAGCGAGATTTTAGTCTTCTTTTCCTTTTCGGACTCGGATTGTGCCTTCTAGTGACCTTTAATCCTTGAAACTCGTCCCCTAGACCTCAAATCTTATCCGGAACCTTCTAGATACTCCAGGAATGTCCTCGAAACACCAAAACCTCGTCCTCTTCATCAATATTGCCCATAAAACACGTTTTTCACCTAAAACCTAAAAAATGCAAAGAAGAGGGAAACGTGACACTATTCTAATAAAATGCACTAAAATATAAGCTAAATTAACCTAGAGGATAGCTAAATTGGTGAAAAAGACTCGAATGAAAGTGTAAAATACACGTTCATCAAACTCCCCAAACCGAACCTTTGCTTGTCCTCAAGCAACTAAGCTAGACTCTAATGCAAAAAACCAATGCAACACACAAAATGGAGTCTCATGCCAATGAAATGAACTAATCTATGAGTCTATCAAAAACTTATGAACAATGACCATACAAATCATAACATGGATATTGGTTGAAGAATGCCTCGATTGACTCATACACATTCACATATGCACTATGTTAAACAAGATAGTCTCTCGTAACATTCTCTACTTGGACCTAGTCAGTGACGACGTAATGAAACATGTTAAAATACGAATGGTTGTCCCGTGCCTATGAAACTGAGGACTTACTACTGTTCACCAAGTTAATACTTTCCCTCAAAGAGGTCGAACCAATACTGGCTCTCATCAAAAGAAGGAGGATTCCCTAAAATTTCACACTCCCCTATTCTACCTATCTCTCAAGCAAAGTTATAAACTAATCACCACTTCCTGAATGGCAGGACAAGGGTGGTCTAGAACAGATGACACTCAAACAAACAAAAGATAAACTTTACAACTCGATTATGAACATTACAAGAATTGAAACACGAGACAAACACTTTGCTAAACTGCTTTTTGGCTTTCTTGGACCCTTCTTTGCTTTTTTGGGGTCTTTTTTTCTTTTCCTTTTTTTTTCTTTTCCAGATTTTATTCTTTTTCCTGGAATTTTTTCCTTTTTTTCGATATTTTCTTTCTCTTTTTTGTATATAGCCAGCAGTATCACAACGAAAAAGAAATTACAATGACTCACAAACGACCTCCTCAAACCTATTCGAAAGAATAGGTTGGAGCACAAATTTTACGAAAAAGGGAAACAAACTCACAACACTCAAAATAAAGAAACAAGTCATCATAACGGTATAAACCCCTCCCCAAACCTATTCGTTAGAATACGTTTCAAACAAAGGATCACACAATCTCACCCTACCTCCTTCCTAGGCATTTAGCAATCTCAAAGCAAGGTGAAGATTTGTTGCCTCTTAGGTACATAATTACACGGGCAAACAACCACAAGACTCTAACATGCATCATCTTATTATAAAGGCCTTCGTGAACCGCAGTAGAGAAAACACCACTAAGTGATGTCGAGACTACCAAGCTTAACTAAGTGCATATATAAATGTGACAAGCCAAGCGAGAAAAACCTCAAACAAATTCATAGAGATGAAACGAATGGTCAAAGGTCATAACTAGTTAATCTACCCAATAAAAAACTTCAAAAAATTTGGCAATAAACCCCACACAAAAACATGCAAAACTATACTAGGATGAGTGTAGTGTATGCAACTAAATACTAAGAAAACAGTAAACGTGAAAATGCAAACAAAGTACAAGATACCATACTCAACATCATAAAGCCAAACAATACTTAACATCATGGTTCACATCCCATCCCCCCTCATGAAACTCAAGCTAGTCCCTAGCAAAAGAGAATGAGGAAATAAAAAGTGATACTAGATGTTACCGAATGGTTTGGCCTCGGTCGGATGAGAATACAAGAATGGACTTGTGAAAAGACTAATTATTAGGATCGTAATCCCCATAATAGTCCCTCCACATGTCAGACAGAAGATCATTGGATTGTTGTAGGGCCTCCTGTTGTTGACGTATGAGCTGTTGCTGCTCCCACATAATTTCTCTCTCATTACGGCGATGCTCCTCAGCTATCTCCCAATCGCGGTTGCGTTGGGAAATGTATTCATCAAGATTATGTTGCATACCTTGGACATAAGTGGTCAAGGCTGCAACACTAGTATCAACTCTACCAAAACGGTCATCGAGGTAGGCCCGAAAATCAGAGAAGTCAATACCTCTAGACCCATGTGGTGCTCGAGGCGGTGCATGTGGAGGTCTACGAACAGAAGGAATATCAGGAATAGGAACTCGGCTCCATCATCAGTATCCATAGCATCCTCATCTTCCTCATCATCATTATCATCCTCAGAATCACTCTGTTGAAGGGAAGCCTCAACATCAGCAGCAGCAGCCGTGGGGTTCTTCATACGATACCTATTCAATTGCACATCAATAGTTGAAGGGGAAATAGCAGCGACTTCAGAATCCCCCTCAACAACCTCAACCCCATGATATTTGCAATATGCCGTGATGAAACTTGGAAAAATGAAGGGCTTCTTCTTCTTCTCCCAATGACGCTCGTATTCTTCATACATGATCTGTCCGATGTCTATAGGATGCTTGCCCAACAAGCAGTAGAGGAGCTCAACATAGTTCGGCTGAATCCATGTGTCATTCTTCCTAGGGATCAGGTTGAAAATACAAAACTTCATAACTACCTTAGCCTCAAGACTAAGGTCACTCTGATGGATCCGTCCTGGTTGTGCCCCCGTTTCAGGAAACACATATTTCCTGTTGCAAATCACATCTGTGATATCACTTCCAATCCCCCTAGTAGCCCTCGAATACACATAAGAATGGTAACTTCCGGTGAACTCCCGTTCCCCCAGATGAATAAAATCAGAAATTGAGGCAGCAGTCCATGGCACAATTATGCCTCTAACAAGCACACCCTCCTTCTCTTCAAGATCCGTATAGCCAACATAAAACTCATGGAGGAGGCTCTTATCATACCCCTTGAAACGGTTGGAAGTAAACCAACCCCAATTCCTCATCTTTTCCAAACGAGAGAGCACCTTGTAACCCGGTCGGTTAGCATGGCCGTCTGGAATTTCAATCCTTCTATCAGAAATGGTCGATCGTCCACCTCGAGCAAGCTCTGGTTGGAGCCTCAAACGGACGTCGATCGCAGAAAGTGACAACTCAAATAACTCATGGGAAGGTTTGGAGCTTGAAGCTGCCCCCTTGCCCTTCTTTCTCTTAGACGAGCCAACTTTCTTCTTGTCACGTGGCGGCATGGTACCTACAAGCAGCAATTAGTATCTTGTACAACATAAAACAGATTCATACATATGCAAATGCAAGAGTGAAACACACGAGTGATAATATCAACAATCGTACTCCTCAAAACCTCCATGTCTAATCTAGCCACTTCTAGAACTAAAATGCAACACACCAACATATCTTAGACATGTAACATATCACATTAAGCTCATGCTAGACAACAAATAGCCTTAAATCATAAGACTCAAATCATACCATAGTAGCAAAAAATCTAGCATAAAAAATCCTAAAACTCATCAATCATGCGTTCTACCATCATGTCCATCATTATCATATCAATAAGCACACCCATAGACATGGAATGAAAGGAAAAGAAACAATGCACATTAAGACATAGACATCTAGTAGGCAAAATTCTCAAACCAACAAACCAAGCATAATTGAAAATGCCATTGATAGTGAATAACGTTTCTAATCACACAAACAATCAACCCATACATCATATAAGCTCAATTGAAGCATAAATCAAAAAACCCCAAATTTGAAAAATTAGGGTTCATGTGAAGTTATCTCAGATCCGAAGAATGAATGAACTAGGTGATGAATGTGTATTTTACACTTTCATTTGAGTCTTTTTCACCTAATAGCTATCATCTATGTTAATTTAGCTATATTTTAGTGCATTTTATTAGAATAGTGTAACGTTTCCCTTTAGTTTTTATTTTACAGGTTTTGGATGAAAAACGAGGATTTCCGGGCAATTATATTGAAGTAGACAAGGAATTGGTGTTCCAGAAGCCTAATTGGAGTATCTGAAGGTTTCCGGATAGGATTTGAAGTCTAGGGGTCGAATCTGGAGGCTAGAAGGCCACTAGAAGTCAGAAACCGAGTTCAAAAAGGGGAAGAAATCTAAAAACGCGTCGAAACCGCGTATTTTCCCGAGTTTTACTCCCGGGCGAATCGCCCGGGATGTGGGACGAATCGCCCCACACCAGGCGAGTCGCCCGGTGTGTGGGGCCCTTCGCCCCACACAATTCGTAGCCTATATATAGTTGCTCAGTTTTTCTCCGTTTTTCATACTTTTCCAACCTTTTCTCTCACCTTTCTCTGTAGTTTTAGGTAGGAACTTCCCAGAGCCTGTTCTGGGGGTTCATAGCTTAGGAGATACTTTTTCTTAGGATTTTGGAGCTTGTAAGATTGCGATTATTCGGAGATAGACAACCTTCGGTAACATTGTATCTTACAGTTTTTCTACTTATTTTTATATATCTTTCAACATGTTTTCTTCTATGATTTCTGTTGATTGCATGACAACTATGAGTAGCTAAACTTCTCGTTGGTGATAGTATGTGAATTCTTAGCGAATGTTTAATAATTATGCTAATGGCTATATCGCGCATTATACTCCGTGTTATTGCTTTATTTCTTTGATCTATCTAAATCTCTATCTTCGTATTGTTGATTAATTATTGCACACAATTGGACAATTCATTGGTCTTTGACCTATCTAAATCTATATCTTCGTAGTGTTTGATAATTACAACTGGACAATTCATTGATCAAAGATCTCCATGCAAAACCGAGGAATTTATGCATGATTATTAACCCATTATGCTTTGAAGGACCATACTATCACCAATCTCCATTATCTGTTAAGAAAAACCTTTGCTAAATCGTCTGCTGTTTTATATTCTAAATTAGATTAGATAAAGCTAGTTATAGTCCTTAGAGATCGACACTCGAGGTTATTCTACTGCTACACTACGGTTTTCGTTGTAGTTGTGAATTGCATTTGGCTAAATAACAAATTTATTTGATACGTTGGACCCGACATCCACGCGTTCGTCAAATTGGCGTCGTTGCCGAGGACTATACTCCTTTTTCTGTTTATTTATTTATATTTTCAGCATTCAATTCCTAGTTCTAGTAGTTTTAGTTTTCCTATTTAATCTCTCTTTGATACTCCTTTCCTAGCCTGTCACAGATATTCAGGTCTTGTGATGGCTCACCCACTTTTGAAATCATGGGTTCAACCCAATAGAGCACTGATGAGAGGTCCGGCTATTGTTCTTTCTGCTGCAACTCGTGATTTGGAAATCAAAAGTTGCATGTTCCAGCAACTCCCGAGGTTCTATGGGGTGGCTAGGGAAGATGTTATGGGATACCTGAATGATATTGACGATTATATCAACAATCTTCCCAGGCCCGGAGCAGGGATAACGGACGATGAGCTGAGGATGAAGGTTTTTGCCATGGGGCTTGGTGATAAAGCCAAGGCATGGTTAGGCTCTCTGGAAGCCGGATCACTAGACACCTGGGACAAGGTGTATTATGCTTTTATGGAGAAATACTTTCCTCACACATTGACTACCGCGCTTAAGGTGCAAATCACTGGATTCAAACAGGACTATGATGAGACCATCTACACCGCTTTCGAGAGGTTCAAGGACCTCATGCACAGTGTCCACACCATGGTTTTGAGCTTCCTGATCTTGTCCAACACTTCTACAATGGACTCACATATGAGAGTCAACAGGTAGTGGATTTCCAATGCCGTGGTACTATCTGGGAAGAGACCGCCGAGGATGTATGGGCGTGTTTCGAAAGGCTTGCTAAAGGATCTCAGTCCAAGGATCCAAGAGCAATGGTTAGGAGCGTGGACCTGAGGCTCCACCAAACCAGGAGATCCCAATGCATGAAGTGAATGGTGTGAGTGGCGATAGGTTCGAAGGTTCGCCAATCAGATGAGGCAAGCTCTAAGTGGCCTAATCGGAACATCTCTCTCCAATGAGGTATGTAGGGTGTGCAAGAATTATGGGCATGGGGCTCATATGTGTAGATCAGATCTAGCACGAGAAGATGTTCACTGGGGAAACCGTAGTAATCCTACCCCTAAGGTCGAAGCATCTACATCCAAGTCAGCAACTCTCTTGGATAATTTACAGAAATTGGTGGATTTCACCCAAGTGTTTTTGAAGAGATACGGGGAGGATTCGGCAAAGATCAATGCTCGTCTGGATCAATTGGAAGCTAGAGCTAGTAGAGAGTAAGGGAAGTTACATAGCAGCACTGAGAGGTCCATGTCATCAACTTGGTGGGAGATCTTCCAGTGGAAATCACCATTAAGCAAGTTGCTGCGTGCGAGTGTGGTGCAAAAGACGAGCCTCCATTGGCCAAGGTGGAAGATAAAGATCTGGGACTCAATGTAAGTAATGAAGAACCTAAGGATCCTGAATAAATTCCTGATAGCTTTGATGTTAAGGTTGGGATTGGTAGTCTCGATGATGTCCGTGCTACACTAGATACGGGATCTTACTCGAATGTGCTACCCATGAATGTGTTTGAGAAGAGTGGCCTTGGAGAGATTTCGAAGCATAAGGCCATTGTGCAACTAGCGGATGGATCCTTTGTGAGACCTGAAGGCGTTGTGAAGAACGTATTGGTTAAGATTGGTGAAGCTTCTGTGTACACCAATTTTGTAGTTATGCCGGCGTCTACACCTGGGATGGGGGATGTTGTTCTCTTGAAGCGAACGTTCTTGACCAAACTACGCTCCGTGATAGACATCTACCGAAGGACTTGCACCATTGAGGTGGATGGCAAGCGACATGTGTTGCGAGCCATATCTGATCCACCTGATCACTTCAATGCTTCTCACACTGTTAACTACTGTGTCTTGCTGTCTATGTTCATTCTTATTCACAGGTTCGTGGCATGAGGATAAAGATCCATGAAGGGGAAGTCTAGTACCCTCAAGAAGAAGAGCTAGGCGCAAGAAGGAGTCGAGTCAAAGACTAAAACAATGGCGCTATCCGGGAGGCAACCCGGATGTTTTATCGCTTGTTTACCGCTTTATTGCATGCATATCATTGTGTTTTATTTTATTTTTTCGTATGTTTTGTTGGCTCTCACGAGTTTCTTCGAGTACTATAGGTCAGGTACAAGTTT
>CM051457.1:90443043-90562571 GCA_028274465.1 Plantago ovata | reverse complement strand
TTGAATGCTGAAAATATAAATAAGCTAAAGAGAAAAAAGGAGTATAGTCCCCGACAACGGCGCCAATTTGATGAACGAGATTGTCAGACTCAATTAATCAAATAAATTTGTTTTTAGCCAAAGGCAATTCACAACTACAACGAAAACCAAGGCATGTAGTGTAGAAGTAAAATAACCTCGAGTGTCGATCTCTAAGGACTATAACAAGCTTTATCTAATTTAACTTAAACTATAAATCAGAAATCAAGCAAGCACAGATTTTTCTTATCAATATGATGGAAGTTAGTGATAGTATGGTCATTCAAAGCAACGGGTAATAATCATGCATGAAGTACTTGAAGTTTGTATAGAGATCTATGATCATGAATTGTCCTACGTGTTCCTTTCAATTCAACACTACGAAGATAGATGGCTTAGATAGATCAAAGAAATAAAATAATAAATCAAGTCTTAAACGCGCGAAGCCACTCATGCATAATTAAGGACCCTAGCTATGAAATCACATACTATCACCAACGATAGATTTAGCTACTCATAGATAAATTGCAATCAACAAGAATCAAAGCAAGATTGAATGAAAACATGTTTAATGAAATAAATAAAAGTAGAAAAATTGTAAGATACAAGTTACCAACGAAGGTTGTCAATCTCCGATGAATTGCTAACTCACAAGCAAGAATCGAAGATCAAGGATGTCCAATCTCTATGCTAAAACTTCAAAATCAATAAGAAAAATAGTCTTCTAAGATAATAATTCCCAGAACAGGCTCTGGAGAATTTGTCTCTCAAAATAATGTGAAAAGGTCTGAAAAACGTAGAAAAATAGGCAAACATATATATAGTTACGGAAACCCCCGGAGCGAACCGCCCCAGACGCCGGGCGATTCGCCTGGTGCGGGGCGATTCGCCCCACGTCCCAGACGATTCGCCTGGGACGTCCAGACCGGCTTCAGTGAGATTTTAGTCTTCTTTTCCTTTTCGGACTCGGATTTTGCCTTCTAGTGACCTTTAAGCCTTGAAACTCGTCCCCTAGGCCTCAAATCTCATCCGGAACCTTCTAGATACTCACGAATGTCCTCGAAACACCAAAACCTCGTCCTCTTCATTAATATTGCCCATAAAAACACGGTTTTCACCTAAAACCTGAAAAATGCAAAGAAGAGGGAAACGTGACACTATTCTAATAAAATGCACTAAAATATAAGCTAAATTAACCTAGAGGATAGCTAAATTGGTGAAAAAGACTCGAATGAAAGTGTAAAATACACGTTCATCAATAGTGTTCAGACATTTCAATGTTTTAGGACAATGCGACACGTATCTGCTTGAGTAATTATTACGTTGAATGGAATCATTCAAAATGTGTAATATGGACTTCAAGGAGATACGTGCGCCATTGTCACATTTTCATATAAATTGATTTTGTCATCATAACACTATTTTGAAAAACATACATATCAACATGAAAAGGAAAATCAAAACTATGGTTTAAAGTAAAGTAAAATAATATCAATATAAAAAAATATAAAATGGTAAAATATGAGAAGGTAGAATGTGTTAATCAAATTCGGTATCGACAGCTTCAAAAAATCAATTTAAATAGGAGGTGTGTTCAGATATTAATAATCTCATTGTCGATTTAATATCGCTCCTTCGCACTATGTTATTGTTATAATATCAAAATTGTTTTCGTATGATAATAATAGCATAGCCGAAGGAGTGGTGTGAAATAAACATTCGAGATCAATCATTTTCATCATTACACTCTTTTAAAGAGCATACACTATAACATGAAATTAAATAGATGAAATGATAAATATTTAATGAACAAATTGTTGTGTTCAATAAGATACAATATATCTACCACCGATTCTATTTATCACCATCAAAGGTTATTGTTTCGTGGTCATGTATAAAAAATATAGTTGTTAACTTGAAAGTAAATCATGTTCAGTGTAATAGAGTCTCATCGTCTTTTTTATACCACTCCTTCGCACGATTCTATTGTTATTAAGATGATTTCTATATTATTTTTTTAATAATATTAATAGAATATCCGAAGGAGTGGTATAAAAATGACATTAGACATTACTATTTTCATCATCACATATACTTTCAGTAATGAATACTTAATGAGAAATAGTGTATAGAGAAATATTATAAATAGTGAAGTGGTGTATAGAGAAATAGCAGAAAAGAATTGGTGAAAGTAATAATGTGAAAAGTATATATAGAGAAAGAATGTATAGAGAAATAGTAGTGTTCAGACAATTCAATCTCACCGTTTTAGATAATCCTGCCAGCTATCCCCAGAGGTAATATTAACGTGTTATTTCTTAGTCACCTATAATAATGACTCTGAGGTCAGCGGGCAGCATTATCTTAATGCAAAGATTGAAAATTGTTCATCATCACACAATTTATAACATGACACACTTTGGTTAACCATAACATGAATTTTATACAAAATTGATGAAGTAGTGGTGTTCAGACAATTCAATCTGTTTGAGAAATCCCGCCAGCTGGCCTCAGAGGTAATATTGTTGTGACTTTGTCTTAGTCAGACTATAATAATAACTCTGAGGCCAGCTGGTGGCATTGTCTCAGTTGAAGGATTTTGAAGCTGTCATCATCACACAATTTACGCAAGACACATTCTATTTGCCTCGTTCAATGGCACGCGTGGGAAAGTGTGTTTGTAAATTTTATTTTATGCAAATCATATTAGACTTTAAATTAAAAATCTATTCCATTATATTTGTTGGTCAGGCGATCCGACTCATTATAATTGACAGGGTCCGTTACGTAGATGTAATGGTACCTGTCAATGATAATGAGTCGCATCGCAGGACCACCAAAGATAATGGAAATATATACAATATGAGATAAACAACATTTTGAGAGAAATTATATATTGGAGGTGTGTTCTGCAAAATGATGGAAACGGTTTAAGGATATAGTTGTGCTCAGTAAATTCAAACCTTATTAACTATGTTTGATGTACACCATTACACTTACAATTATTGTTTACATGATAATCAAAGTACAAGCACACTTCCCCAAGCGACACCGCCTGCTCTTGATGTAAGTGCAGACGGTGCTGGTTGGGGAAGTGTGTTTGTACTTTTATTACGTGCAAACCTTATTAAATTGCAAGTGATATTGTTTCCATTCCATCATAATTTATGGTCCGGCGATCCGAATCACTATACATGACAGGGACCTCTACTGGAATGTAATGGTACCTTCACGGATAATGAGTCGAAACGCAGAGCCACAAAAAATGATGGAAATGATTTAAGGATGTAGTTGTGCTCAGTTGATTCAAACCTTATTATCTATGTTTTATGTACACCATTTGTGAAGGTCCGCCTATTATTACAGAGCTCCTCCTATGGTGGCCATAAAAAGGATTAAGTATGCTACAACATTTGCTATGAGTATACAGCTACAGAACTGTGAAATTTAATTAATGAATTTTGTGTTTTCTGGCTTCACAAGTCTTGATTTTAGACTTATGAAGCAGAAAACACCAAAATCATTAATTAATTTTGCACCGTCCTGCGTTATATAAAATTTGAAGTAATATGATATGGTTAATATAAATTACAACATGAAAATATACATCAAAACTATGGTTTAAAGTAAAGTAAAATAATATGAAATGGTAAAATATGAAAAGGTACAATGTGTTAATCAAATTCGGTATCCAAGTTCAAACTATAGGAGAATAGAAATCTGCTCAATATGCGGATTTATAAAAGATTACAAATATTTTTTTATATCAAAACATTCTGAGGAATAACACTTACAATTATTGTTTACATAATAATCAAAGTACAAGCACACTATCCCAAGCGACACCGCCTGCTCTTAATGTAAGTGCAGACGGTGCCGGTTGGAGTAGTGTGTTTGTACTTTTATTCCGTGCAAACCTTATTAAATTGCAAGTGACATTATTTTATATCTATTGTTTGTGTTCATCCAAATATAACCTTTTTAACTTAGACACTCTGACATGCTATCTGCAAGGTCAATATTAATATGACTTTCTTCTAATCAATATATTATAATGACCTCGTAGGAAGCAAGTCATATTGTCATAGTACAAAGATTATGATTTCGTCATCATCACACCACAAGTTCTATTACACCAGTGCAACAATTATGATCATGTCATCGTCACACTAAGCAAAATAATATAAAAATATGAAATAATATGAACACTTACAATTATGGTTTAAATGATAACCGAAGTAAGTGCAGTAACTCAAAGCAAATATTACACTAGTCAATTTACAGAGAGGAAACAAATTTCATTACAGTTCACTCGAATTGCTTAGAATTAGCAATGTAACTCACCGAGAAAGTGAGCAAGCCGTTCAAGTCCCTCCCGATTGCTAAAGACCCAACATGTACGCTCATTGAAGTGGCTCACTGTAATATTATTTACAGAGCATTGTTTATTATGAAAATAACAGTAGAAACAAAACAAGTAGAGAGAGAGAGAGAGAGAGAGCAGAGGAAGTATAAACAGAGCATCGTGTGTATTTTAAAATTACAGTAGGATGGATTAAGAGTATTTAGAACTCACCAGATCTGAATATAACGGAATGATGTCGATCTAAAATTCATCTAAATCTGGAGCCTTCAAAATGTCGACAGTAAATACCTCATAATAGAAAATAACAGGGATCAGTCAAATTGCAGAATAAGTAACAAGTAAAGGAGATATATGCAGAAAAAAAAATCAACACTAGCCGAATAAGAAAATTAAAAATCTACGTCAAATAGATGAATTCGAATGGAAGAACATCTAACCTTAATTGATTTACCGAGCATATATTTTTTGACTGCTCCAGTTTCATGAAACGACGCAAATCTTCAAAATTTCTATGTCAGTACCTATTTAACATTCAAATATCAATCGAACTATTATAACAAACATATAACCACAAAATAAAGCATCGAATCAATATATATGTACTTACAGTGTCGGATCTCAGGATGGACTACATGGGATACTCTATTCCCAGATTAGTACACGAAATTTCTAAATGAATTATGGCATGTTAGACGAATCAATCACCCCAAGTGTATGAATTATTCGATTTAAGAAAACGCGAAGAACATACCTGTCGAATCGGCATGAGGAAGATGGATATTGACGACCTTGATAATTAATTTGGATTCAAAATCATATTTTAGATCGAATGAGAGTGTAATGCAGTTGAGATGATACAACAATAGATTACCCGTCGATATGAGAGGAGAAATTGGGTGAAGATTGAAAGAAATCGATTCGGGATGGAGGAGATGTGTTGATCGACATCGATGATGTCGGAGGAGAGGCCGAAAGAGGAATGTTTTGGGGAAGGAGACAACATGAACACAATCGATCTATATATAGGTAGGTCAAATCAGGTAATTCTTAGTTCACTACCCTAATTCGCGAATTATCGCTTGGTGAGGAAGAATCAAGTTTTGTTTAATTCACGTATTAAGGTTCAGTTGGATCATCATACTTTATTTACTACTATTCTCCTAAATGTGTTTTTTTTCCTTCTTTATGAATTACCTTAAATTATGAACTTTATAATATTTCATTATTGTGGACATAAATCTTATTTCTAGCCTATAATTGTAATTTGTTTAACGAAAGAGAATGTCAGATAATTTAAATGATGAAAAAATGATACTCATAACAACTCCAAAGTTAATCATACTTGATCTGAATCGGTCCCATGAGACTCATGGTGACGATGTCATGGTGTGTGCAAAGTTGTTATGATAAAGTCAAGTTAAGATAGTGCATTTGAAAGGTGGACATGTGTTGGTTAATAGGGTTAGCATATAGTTTGACAATCACGGCGAGAGAGAAAAAAATATCTTCGAAAGGATGTTGGTCAAAATATTGTAACAACCAGACCAATCCGGCCGGCGTGGTTACTCCTGGACGGTCCCACACACGTCTCCACAGTATGATATTGTCCGCTTTGGGCCTGAGCCCGCACGGATTTGCTTTTGGAATCACCCAAAAGGTTTCATACCATGTGAGAGTGGTGGTCTAACATATATACCCTTTATTCCACTCACTCTTAAGCGATGTGGGATGCGGGGCATTACAAACTACCCCCCTTGAAGCCTCGACGTCCTCGTCGAGCGCCTTAAGTGGTGGGGGTGACCAACTGACAATAACCTTTACCAACAGTCCACCCGGTGCGGGCTTTGTGTTGGTCAAGGCTCTGATACCATTTGTAACGACCCGACCAATCCGGCCGGCGTGGTTACTCCTGGACGGTCCCACACACGTCTCCACAGTATGATATTGTCCGCTTTGGGCCTGAGCCCGCACGGATTTACTTTTGGAATCACCCAAAATGCCTCATACCATGTGAGAGTGGTGATCTAACATATATACCCTTTATTCCACTCACTCTTAAGCGATGTGGGATGCAGGGCATTACAAATATCAACTGATATGAGCAACCAATTAGTAACGACCCTTACCAAAGGTTCGGAACCTATGACAAATAACTTGGAAATCACGACGAGAGAGGAAAAAATGTCTTCAGAAGGATGTTGGTCAAAATATCAACTGATATGAGTAGTCAATTAGTAATGGTTGTTACCAAAGTTTCAGAACCCTATTGATTAGTGTCTATGGTGTAAGCTGGCAAATGGATCGTTTGGATATGGATTAGTCAATTCAGATCAGATACGATGAAGCCTAAAAATTATTTTGGAATGAGATTGGGTCAGGTCGTGTCGAATGATGTTCGAATTTTGGATCTTAATCGGATTAGGAACTTGTTCGGATCATAAAACTTCTTGTCATTTTTTATTGGGTCCGTTCGGATTGGATCAATTCAGATTCAATGTTTTTTATAATGGAAATTTATAATTATTTTAACTTCAAAATTGAATTATAATTACCTCTGAAATCTTAAATTATAAATAAGATTATTTATATTTTCCTTACAAAATTAATTCGATTGAGTTCAGATCAGATGAGTTCGGGTCATATTTAAATCGAATCGGATTCATTTTCGGTCAAATTTATTCTTGTGATTCCGGATCGAATGAGTTCGGATCAAACTGATTCTTGGTGATTTCGGATAATATAGATTCGGGTCACAGTTCGGATAGTTGACCCTGAATTTTGCCAGGTCTTTGATTATATATACAGACTAGTTTGCAAGAACCCTGTAAACGGAGGGGTGGTAAAGAAACGAACGAGCTACCCAGGGAGTCATAAGGTGGTGAGGCGGTAAGGAGTTGGGATAGTTAAAGAGAGGTGCAAGGTTCGATCCCCGACGGTGGCAAGTTATAAGGTTTGTTTAGATATGGAGAAATAAGGTGGTTTAGTAAATTTGTATAGCATTGTTGTAGGAGTAGTTGTAATATTTGCCGTTTCAAAAAAAAAAGTGACTTAATTTACCACTTAGTGACATGCAAAAAATTTGTTACCTATTGATACCATAAACATAAAGTGCTTTATCTTGCTGATGGGACTCGCATTTCAGCTCAAACTTCACGTGACTTGAGATTCAAGGGTCATCAGAGTATCTGACCAATCGCAACCTCATCCATAAAATTACGGAATCATGCAGGGTGTTTGCGTTTTGGTTAGGCTGTGGTACTTTGTTATTTTTTTTTTGGACCGAGTATTTGGCTGTGGGTTTGGCTTGTGTTAATTAACACAATAGCAAAACCCCACAGTAACCCGACACACTTCATTCATATCTCTCTCTCTAGCCTGTCCACACTCTCTCCCCTCTCTCTATCCCGTCTCCTCTCCTCCCACCGCCGTTCTTCGTAAATCGGTCGTTTCTCCCCCGTCTTACACCCTACCAAAAAACCAATTCCACCATCGTGTTCCTCTCTTCCCGATCTACAAACCCATCGGAATCGAATTTTGTTTTGGTCGACTTTGTGAAACCTGTCGTTGCGCGTGGAGCTTTCCGGCGGTGCGTGTGGGCCACCTTGGAGAGGCCATGGGTGGGGTTCATCGTCCGGCGGTGAGATGGAGGTGGAACGGAGGAGTTAGGGCCTAGGGTTTCCGACCGGCTGAAATTTGATAGAAATTGACCTTTCCGGTCGTCTTCTCCGGCGATGTGGTGGTCTTGGTGTTGCGAACTTCACCTAAGATGAGTTCTTAATCTCTGTTCTTTAATTTACAGTTCACTTTTGGTTTTTTTTTAATCGTTTTTTGATGTTGAAAATTGACAAGTCTATGCTATTCCTTTCGATTTGATGAAAGTTTGTTGCTACTGGAATTAGTTTGCTCTCGTATTTATGCTTAATGTGGACTGTTTACCGATTAGGGTTTGTCCGGCTATGATTTCTCTGTTTTGGGACTTTCTTTGCACTGTATGTATAAATATTATTACTATTGTTGTTGTTTGATTTACATGCCATGTTGATCGATGTTGGTCCCTTTAAACAACAAGAAAAGACTAGAGGGGGGGGGGTGTGAATAGTCCTTTCAAACTTCCCTCGTTTAAAACTTTCTCAGCAAGTGCTTATTACTTTTCAGTAATGAGTTTGCTGATACTTAACTTTCTCAGGCGCAAGTTACTTCTCAATAACTTGGTTTGCTGATACTTAAAATCAGAGAGCGGAAGTCTTTGATACAATAAGTGCTCTTTCAGTAAATGAAGGTTTCAGCAAGTGATGTGAGTGACTGTGTACAGATAGATATGATTTGCTGAAAACTAAGTACAGTAAGTAAATCACACAAACACTTTTATAGTGGTATCTGAGAGTGGCGTAATCTCTCAACTAATCCACTTTGTCCTTTCTAGGACTGAATCCACTAAGATATGATTGAGGTTCCTTACAACACCTATCTAGAGCGATTCAAACAGAAACCAAAGCACACTTGCTTCGTCTCCAACCTAATCTAGAGAATGCAACCTTGTTCTCCACCAAACTTGGTACTTTTAATCAGCAAAACTATGCTCGATTAAGTTCCCCCTGAATATCACGCCTGAAAGGGTGTATTTTCAGTTAGAGAGGTTTGGGATGAGATAACTTAATTATAACTTATTCAGTTACAACAAGTAATCTAAGAAACAGAACTTTGAGTACTTTGCAGTAAACAAGTTTGATTGTTTCTGGTGTCAATACTTGTTCTTGTTCGAAACAAAGAAAGGACACTTAACTAATTTCTTAGTCGTGTAAATTCTACTTCTTCACAAGTAGCTTTTTCAAGCTTTAAGTCTTGGAACGGATCAATGGCAGTAACGAGTATTGAAGGGTTTGTGAGTTTAAGCACATGTGAGAGTATGATCAAGTTGTTGACACACTTCAACTTTTTGCCGGATGACCTCTATTTATAGTGAAAATAAGCTGCCGTTTGAATTTTAAATTCCAAGGCTTTTGTTCCTTAAAATGTCACTATCTTGCTTTTGTACTTTCAGCAGCGTCCTTGTTTGTCTTCTAGTCTTCATGTCCTTCGCGTGCATGCTTTGCATTTAATGCTCATTTGAATAGAATTCAAACAGTAACATAGGAGCGCAAATACAAGTACTTTCAGCAAGAGGTCACATATGTTCCATCAGCAAGTGGTCAGTCTCAGTTTCAGCAAGCACAACCTATTCTGTCTTTCATATTTTCACTTATGCAATGTTGTTGCTGAAGTTTCCACTTTCTGAGAAACATGTGCCTTTGTAGATACCAGTCTTCAGAAATCTTCTAGTCTTCAGTCTTCAAAATCTTCAAGATTCTGAGCGGTTCTAAATGCTTCAATAGTTTGTTTGTAAAAACAAAGTACATCATCAGCAAATGCTTTAATAGGTTGTATTTCTTTTCCGAAAACAAGATACATCATAAGCTTTAAAACCAACCTATCTAGCACCTATTCTAAGTCTTCAGCAAACGTTCCTCTTTTACAATGTCCTTAAAATTCTAAATTCCTATGGACCTTAAGAGTACTAGTTACTGGACTTTCCTTAATTTAGCATGGTTAATTGCTCATCAAAATTACAAGTTTCCTAACAAATTTTCCCCTTTTTGATGTTAGCAATCCATGGCTAAATTAATTGTTACCCTTTTAGAGGTTTCTGATGTTGAATAAATCAGTTCATTAATGCAAGCATACTTGAATAATTAAACAGTAAACATAAGTAAATTGCATATTCAAAAACCAATAAGAGTCAAAAGCTTCATTGCTGATAGTTATCTTTCAGAGGTTTACAAGAAGTAGTAGAGATAACTAAACAAAATCAGCAAACAAAACTTTAACAAAGAAACTATTACAGAGAGTTAAGCTCTTCCAGAAGATTTTCTCAAAATCTCTCTTACACTCTTCTCAGCAAGTGTAGTGAATTCAACACAGTCCTTTTCGTAGTTTTCCAGAAGCCTACGGACTTGTAGTTGAAGATTTCTTGCATTTTTGCAGGCAGTATGATGATGCTTTTCAGCATTCATTTCCATGTAGTGAGTTACCCACAAATGCATGCCCCAATTGCTAGCATGGAGAAGTTGTGTATCTGAAATGCTTTTAGGATGAATCTTTCTTAGCCAGAGAAGATCTTCTTCTTGATCCTTAGCAGTGAGATAGAAATACTCATAAGGAATCAATCCAAGTCTCTTCTTTGTTTTCTTGGTTACTGGGTCAGAGTAGTAAGCAATGCCAGGTGGTTTTATCAAATCTGGTTCTTGTCTATAAGTCTTACCAATGGCAGTTCTTCTTACTGAGACCTCAAGATTCAACCATCTCCCAGCAATATTTCTTGGGAGGGATTCTTCCCTTTGTTTTCTTTGTACCTTGAGTTCAATCCATGTGAACATTTGGTTCAATATGGTTGTAGGAAAGAACTCATTCACCAGCAAGTCTTCCAGCTTTAAGATCCAGCAACCTTGAACGTTTCTGATCACGTTCTGAGTGCCCGCAAGTCTTCCAGCTTTAAGATCCAGCACTGTAGCCAATATTTTTCCAATATCAAGCGGGCTCTCAGCAAGCAATGCCTCATCTTCTGCTTTGCAGGCATCATGGACTTTCTTCAGTGCCAAAATTCTAGGAGTAAACTCCTCAACTCTTGGGAATGGCACTAGGTTTGGGGTCAAGGAATGAACTTTTAGTTCTGAAGCAAACTGATCATCCTTTAGCAGCAATTCTCCTCTTAGATCATCATCTATATCATTTATGTAGTCAGGAGGAGGAATTTGAACAACTTTGGGGTCTCTTTTGGATTGTTCATCCTCATTTGCTGATAAGTCATCGTCATCCTCAGATTCATCAAGGTCAGCAACCTTGGAACCTAAGTCAACAACTTCATTTCCTTTTGGTTGAGTGGTTGCTGATGGCAACACTTCAGACTCAACAACTGGAGTTTCACCAGTAGTTAGTTTTAATTGAGTAGTTGCTGAGGGCAACATTTGAGACTCAATTACTGGAGTTTCGCCAGTAGTTATTTTTAATTGAGTAGTTGCTGAGGGCAACGTTTGAGACTCAATTATTGTAGTTTCACCAGTAGTTAGTTTTAATTGAGTAGTTGCTGAGGGCAACGTTTGAGACTCAATTACTGGAGTTTCGCCAGTAGTAATTGGAAGCGATGGAACTTCCTTTGGTCTTGGTCTTGAAGATTCACCAATTTCTAGATCCTTTGTATGCCTTGCATGGATCAATAGACTGTTCTGTAGAGCTCGTTGGTAATCTTCATCCAATTCATCTTCATCATCAAGGTTTGCATCAGTGACCTTGGCATCAAAAATTTGGTTCTTGCCATTTTTCAAGGCAGCCCGTTTTCTGGCATATTCTTTTTCAGTATCAGCACCTTGTACAGGTGCTTGATTTTCAGCAGCAGCAGCAGCAGGTTGAGATTCATGCTGAGGTTGTGGCTGATCAGCTTGCTGATTGTCTTGTGGTTCAGTTTCAGCAACTGTCATTTTTAAGCCACCAGCATCAGGACTTGGACCTTGATTGTCATCATCATCGTCTTTCTTGTCCTTTGAATCTTTCCCTTCATCATCACTGGGATCTGTTGGAATATTTTCATCTTCTTCCTCTTCATCATCATCGGTCAGAATTACTAGCTCGAGGTGCTTGTACAAAGCAACTGATGAATGTGTATTTTACACTTTCATTTGAGTCTTTTTCACCTATTTTAGCTATCCTCTATGTTAATTTAGCTATATTTTAGTGCATTTTATTAGAATAGTGTCACGTTTCCCTTTAGTTTTTATTTTACAGGTTTTGGTTGAAAAACGAGGATTTCCGGGCAATTATATTGAAGTTGACAAGGAATTGGTGTTCCAGAAGCCTAATTGGAGTATCTGAAGGTTTCCAGACAGGATTTGAAGTCTAGGGGTCGAATTTGGAGGTTAGAAGGCACTAGAAGTCAGAAACCGAGTCCGAAAAGGGGAAGAAATCCAAAAACGCGTCGAAAACGCGTAAATTCCCCAAAAAAACTCCCGGGCATGGCGAATCGCCCAACACCAGGCGACTCACCCGGTGTGTGGGGCCCTTCGCCCCACACTATTTCGAATACTATATATAGCTGCTCAGTTTTTCTCCGATTTTCATACTTTTCCAGACCTATTCTCTCACCTTTCTCTGTAGTTTTAGGTAGGAACTTCCCAGAGCCTGTTCTGGGGGTTCATAGCTTAGGAGATACTTTTTCATAGGAGTTTGGAGCTTGTAAGATCGCGATTCTTCGGAGATTGACAACCTTCGGTAACATTGTATCTTACAGTTTTTCTACTTATTTTTATATATCTTTCATCATGTTTTCATTCATTCGTGGTATGATTTATGTTGATTGCATGACAACTATGAGTAGCTAAACTTATCGTTGGTGATATTATGTGAATTCTTACCGAAGGGTTGATAATTATGCTAATGGCTATATCGCGCATTATACTCCGTGTTATTGCTTTATTTCTTTGGTCTATCCAAATCTATATCTTCATATTGTTGATTAATTATTGCACACAATTGGACAATTCATTGGTCTTTGACCTATTTAAATCTATATCTTCGTATTGTTTGATAATTACAACAGGACAATTCATTGATCAAAGATCTCCATGCAAAACCGAGGAATTTACGCATGATTATTAACCCGTTATGCTTTGAAGGACCATACTATCACCAATCTCCATTATCTGATAAGAAAAACCTTTGCTATACCGTCTGCTGTTTTTATATTCTAAATTAGATTAGATAAAGCTAGTTATAGTCCTCAGAGATCGACACTCGAGGTTATTCTACTGCTACACTACGGTTTTCGTTGTAGTTGTGAATTGCCTTTGGCCAAATAACAAATTTATTTGATTCGCGTTGGAACACGACATCCAGCGCGTTCATTAGCAACAGTCGTTACTTCCTCTTCCTCATTTATTTTGTGGGGATCAACCACCACGGGTACAAATGAACCCTTGAGCATCACAGCTTGTTCAGCTGGAGAGGCACTCTTGAATTTTTCCTTCATATTCTCTCTGATTTGAGCAATCAGATTTGAACTCATTTGCTGAGAATATGACATTTCTTCAGGAAGTATGGAATGAACGAATGTCTCGAGCTTTAGTAGAGAAGATCACTTTTTCTCATTAGATAGATGAAGATGAAGATCAGAGAAATCCATTCGCCTGTATCTTTGCCAGTTGCTGACTGACTTAGCAACTCTTGACAAAGTTGTTCTCTTGAAATTCAAGTACAGTTCCTCAGAACTTACTTGTTGATCTTCAGTGATGAGCACCACTTCAGTGATCTCCTTTAGAGCCTGAAAAAGAACGATATTTAGATCAGGATTGGTTTGGATAATTGCTTTAGAGTTCAAAGCTGAAACATGAATTACCTGCTGAGATTCAGCAAGCTCATGTTGTACAATTTCCATTCCTTGAGGAGCTTGAGTAGCATCCTCCATTTGTTCATCCTGAAATAAATTTGAGTTAGATACAAGTACTAAGATGTCAACCCTTAGTTTTATTACCAAAAACATTAACTACCTACTGAGCAGGGAGTGGTGATTCTAGTGTAGAGGCTTCAGCAACCATCTGACTTGCATCTTGAGAAGTCTGTAGAGATAACATAATATTAGCAAAAGAATAAGTTTCAGAATTTGAAGTTTTACTGATGGTTGAGTTATCTACCTGCTGAAGAAGGATGTTGTGGCTCAGTCCTTTCAGCATTAACAGTTTCTTCATTTTCTGGGACTGTTTCTTTAGCAGACTTCTTGTCTTGCTCTGTTTGAGAAAGCTGCGCGGTTTCAGCAATCTCCCTTGTCTCTGAAATGACAAGTTGAGCAGAAGCATCTTGACCTTTAAGCTCACTGCTTGTCATGAAGACATCAATGGATTTGTTGGATGATTCTTCAATCTCCAACTCCATTTGTTGGCTTATAGCTTCCAGTACAAGCTGGACTTTGTCAATCGATGTCTTTGGTGAACTTGGGCCAGTATTCTCAGCATCACGAGATGCGTCGTTGAATAGTGCTTCTTGAGTTTCAGCAACTTCTGGAACTTGAACCATTGCTGTCTCAGCAACTGGTTCTTCAGCAACCGGGGTTTCAGCAACTTAATGAGTTGCTTGTTCAGCAACCATCTTTTCAGCAGCATCAGCAAGTGCCGCATTTTGCAGATCAACAGCAATATCACTTGCTGGCTTGAACCATTGCTGTCTCAGCAACTGGTTCTTCAGCAACCGGGGTTTCAGCAACTTGATGAGTTGCTTGTTCAGCAACCATCTTTTCAGCAGCATCAGCAAGTGCAACATTTTGTAGATCAGCAGCAATATCACTTGCTGGTTCCAGAGTTTGATCATCTAAATTATCTACAATGTAGATATCTGGGACTTGGGCAGGAATTTCATTTCCACTGCCTTGTGGTCTGTTCTCAGTAGAAGGATCAACGTTGAGTCGATCATTGAAGGCTTCCGCAAACACTTCAATGTTGCTGACATAGGGTTCAGTAACTCCTTTACTAGCATTAAGGGACTGGATTTCTGCATTATTGTAGAACTTCATTGTGTCTATCATGCTCACTTGCTTAGTGTGAGCAGATATAAAGTTCATGAGGCCTTACTGCTTGATAAATTCAAGCGCCTCTTCATTTTATCATCGAGTTCTTGTTCATAGAAGTAACGAATGTACTTTTCTTTGCAAATCCACCCCATTGCATCATCATCTCACACTTTGCAGTGTCAAGATATGACGGAGGCATAGGTTTTTCCTATATTCTATCGTTTTTCAACACAACTTTCGTTGTGTTTGGTGCCGGAGTAGTCACCGGAGCAGTGCATTTCTCAGCACTGTCAACCTTAGACGACTTTGAGGACTTAGAGGACTGTCTCTTTGGTGCCATTTCTTTTTATAGAGAAGAAAATGTACGAAAAAAATAGTTTGCTTTTTGACCGGAGGTACAGTAGATTCAGGCAAAAATTTGCAGAGAAAGGAAATGTGAGTTAAAGAATTTTGTCATTTCTCTAACTCCTTCTTTATATAGTGTCTTTGATGTGCGAGAAATTCAATCGATTTGAACTCTCAGCAAGGGTAAAACAGAGAAACACAGGCGTTAGTGGAGCCTTTGCATTGAATGCGTAGTGGCCCACTAACTTGAAACCGCCAGAGCACTCTCTCTCTTTGTTTTATTAACCGTTAGATTAGTAACTCCTTTTAATCAATGGCCACGATTGTATTTCATGTCATGATTATTACGAGTTTATCTGTGCCCGATTAACGTCACAAATTGATTTTACCGAGTTTTAAGGGATTAGATTGCTTGCTGAAATAGACAAGAATCTTTTCAGCGAGTTTGCATTAATAGCCTAGATACTTGCTGAAAGTTCCCCCTTACTTAGATATCTCATATTTTCTTAAGTTTAAAAGATATTTCTGATTTCCCGTATCAGTAAATTCTTTTGTACTTGAGATATCCTTTGGTACAATCTGAGAAATGAGTTTTGCTTTTTTTTTTTTTTTTTTTTTTTTTGAGTTCCCGTCTTAGAATATTCCTTTGATACTTGAATACCTGTTTCAGTATCTTTGATTGTCTGTATGCCTGTTTCAGCAATCCTTAAGGTTTTTCTCTTACTGAGTGCCTGTCTCAGCAAGTGATCAAGTTTCCTAACAAATACCCGTTTTGAAGGAATTACTTGTTGAATGCATGTTTCAGCAAACATGTAGTGACCTATCATTTCTTAGAAGAAATTAGTAGACGGAGCTTTAAAGTAAGAATACTTTGGCTTGCTGAATACCTGTTTCAGCATTCTGCCAAATGTATTCTTTATTGAGGTAGTTCAATCAACCCAAGGTTATACCTTAGCATTGCGAACCTATTATCTGGTAGGGGCTTGATAAAGATATCAGCAAGTTGATCTTCAGTGCCTACTTTCACAACCTCAATGTCTCCTTTTTCCACATGATCTCTGATGAAATGATGTCTACTATGAATGTGCTTAGTCCTAGAATGAAACTTAGGATTTTGCGTGATAGCAATAGCACTTGTATTATCACAAAAGATTGGTGTTTTCTTTGCAGAAATACCATAATCTCTTAATTGTTGCTGAATCCATAGGATTTGAGCTGTGCAACAACCAGCTGCAATGTATTCAGATTCAGTGGATGAATTGGCAAGATAGGTTTGTTTCTTGCTGAACCATGATATTAATCTAGTACCCAAAAACTGACAAGTTCCAGAGGTACTTTTTCTATCAAGAGTTGATCCTCCATGATCAGCATCAGAATAACCAACCAATTCTAGTCCAGAATCTTTAGGATACCATAATCCAACATTGACTGTACCTTTGACATATTTCAGTATCTTAATTGCCTTTTTGTAGTGTGATTCTCTTGGATCAAATTGGAATCTTGCACACACACAAACAGCATACTGAATGTCAGGTCTACTTGCTGTTAAGTACAACAAAGAACCAATGAGCTTCCTATACTTGTGTTCTTCAACACTTTTATCTTCTTTAGTATAGCCCAATTTGGTACCAACACTCATAGGGATCTTTTCAGGTTTCTCTTCCTCTTTGATCCTAAACTTTATGAGCATTTCTTTGCATACTTTGCTTGATTTATGAATATTCCATCTTTGAGTTGCTTGACTTGCAATCCTAGGAAATAATTCAATTTTCCCATCATACTCATTTCAAATTTTTTTGTCATGAGTTTGGCAAAATCATCACAAAGTTGCTTGTCCTTAGATCCAAAAATTATGTCATCCACATAAATTTGAACTAAGAGAATTTTACCATCATGGTTCATGGTAAATAAGGTTTTGTCAACTTCACCTTTCTTGAAACCATTTTCCAGCAAGAACTTAGCCAAGGTATCATACCATGCTCTTGGTGCTTGCTTTAGACCATATACAGCTTTCTGAAGCTTGTATACCATCTTGATTTCTGAGGGAAGTTCAAAGCCCGGGGGTTGTTCTAAGTAGACTTCTTCAGCAAGTTCACCATTTAAGAATGCACTTTTAACATCCATTTGGTAAACAATGAAGTCATTGTGAGCAGCAAAGGCTAAGAAACGCCTAATTGCATCCAATCTTGCAACTGGTGCATAAGACTCATCATAGTCCAATCCTTCAGTCTGACGGTAACCTTGAGCAACTAAACGTGCTTTATTTCTTGTTACTTCACCAGACTCACTCAACTTGTTTCTGAACACCCACTTTGTACCAATAGCTTTCTTGTCTTCAACAACTGGTACAAGTTTCCAGACTTTGTTCCTTTCGAATTGATCCAGTTCTTCTTGCATTGCCTTTATCCATTCAGAATGCTTTAAAGCTTCTTCTATGGTTTTAGGTTCAATTTCTCAAACAAAGCAAGAGAACAATGATTCTACTTCTACGACAGTTGCTTCTTCAGCAAGTCCATGAGTAGCTTTGGATCTAGTCACTTGGCGTTTATTAATATCACCAATCATATCCGTAGAGGGATGATCTCTAATCTATTTATTAACAGGTTTTCTGCTTGTTGGATCAGGATATGTTTGCTCATCAGCATGTGACTCTTCAGTATGTACTTGTTCAGTACTACTGGAATTTGGTTCATCAGCAACTGCTTGTTCAGCATTGCTTGATTGAAGTAGCTCATCAGCAGGCACTGGAGGTTGCGTTGTTTCAGCAACTTCCGGAGCAACTGCGTCTTTTGCTGGAAATTCTTTGTTGTGAACTATATTTATCTTGTCATGACTTGGGGCAGGAGAGTCATTCTCAGAATCATCATTTAGTTCAATTGACTTGATTTGCCTAGCATTAGATTCAGTTCTTTGCTCATGTATGATTAACTTTTTCATACATTCTGATATTTCTTCTTCAGCAGGCACTCCTTGTGTCTTTTCATAGAATACAACATGCACTGATTCTTCGATCTTTTGTGCCTTTTGTTGTAAACTCTATAAGCTTTACTATGCAAGGAGTAACCGAGAAATATCGCTTCGTCTGCCTTTGGTTGAAATGTTCATAGGTATTCTCTACCATTATTAAGAACGAAACACTTGCAACCAAATACTCTTAGATGAGTGATATTAGGAGGTCTTCCAACAAACAATTCATAAGGAGTTTTGTTGTATTCCTTAGTAATCAAACATCTGTTTTGAGTATAACAGGCGGTATTAATCGCTTCAACCTAGTAAGCCTCACTTATTTCAGTGTCAGCAAGCATTGTTCTTGCGGCTTCTTTCAGGGTACGATTCTTCCATTCAGCAACACCGTTTTGCTGTGGTGTTCTTACTGAGGATAACTGATGTTGTATACCTTTAGAGGTACAATATTCAGTTATGTACTGGTTTACAAACTCAGTACCATGGTCTGTCCTTATGACTTTTACCTTGTCATTTTCCATGACTTCAAGCTTATTCAGCAAGTTAGGTATTTCAGTCCTGGTTTCAGATTTGTGCTTGATGAATACTACCCAAGTGAATCTTGAATAGTCATCTACCACGACCAGACCATACTTCTTACCAGCATATCTTGTTGAAGAAGATTCAAACAAGTCCATGTGCAAGAGTTGTAAAGATTTTGTAGTTGACGGTAGTGCCTTGTTCTTGAAAGATGATTTGGTTTGCTTTCCTTGCTGACATGCATTGCAAACACCATCCTTCTTAAAAGTAACCTTAGGTAATCCAACTACAAGTGCCTTTTTAGACAGCTTATTCAGCGTCTTGAAGTTTAGATGACTTGTTCGTTTATGCCATAACCATGCTTTTCAGCAAGGCAATCGTGATCTGAGACAAGGCATTTTTCAACGATTGCTGAAGACCAATCTACGGTGTACAAGCCTCCTGATCTTCTTGCAATCATAATTACCTTTTTAGTCTCGAAATCTATGAGTTTACATCATCACTTTTGATTTTGATGAAGTATCCTTTGTCAGCAAACTGACTCATGCTGAAAAGGTTAAACTTAAGATTTTTGACATAAAGAACTCCAGTAATGGTTATGCATCCTAACTTCACGTCACCATAGCCTTTTGTAGAACCAGAGCCTCCACCAGCAAACCTTATTGTTGGACCTTTAGACCACCGTCTATAGTTTATAAGGTTATTTTTGTTGCCCGTCATGTGCTTTCCACAACCAATATCAAAGTGCCAGATTGCATCGTTTGTCTCCGTGGATGAAGTTTGCACAATCAAGAGCAAACAAGTTAATTATCCAATAATGGATGTCCATTAACATGTTCAAGAATGCGTCCAGTGGAACCCCAAGTCTTAAGTTTTTCAACTTTGACTTGTTTTCTACTTGCTGAGGAACTAGGAGGTTTTGAGCTGAAAGACTTTTGATTCGTGCTGATCAAGTCCACTTTCTGATGTGGTGTCTTGCTCGGTTGACCTTTTTGCTGAACATACTTTTCATTAAGTTCTTTTCTAGCAAGGTTCCTTCTAGCCCTAGCATTAAGAGTCTTTTCAGAACTCTTAGGCTTGATTTTCTTCATCTCTTTGAAGTATCTTTGCTGACTTTGCTTATACTCGTGAAAAAGTTGACTTTGCTTGGTTTTGAAACCGAGTCCACTTTTCGGAGAATGCTGAGCTTTTGTGTCAGCAACCTTACTTGATTCAGGTTTGTCAGCAAAGGTCTTCTGATTACTTTTAGTAATCTTGCCTTTTGACTTAAAAATTTTCTTTTCAGCAACTTGTTTGGCGGAATGCTTCACAACATCCTTCTTCTTTACAGTTTGCTTCTCAGCAACCTGTTTTCCTTTTAAAGTCTTGTTACTTTGAGTAGCAACAGCGAGCTTTATGGTCGTAGGTACTAGATTGCATGTTTCAGCAACCTTAGATTGACCAAACTGATAGAGTTCTGGTAGACCACTATCAGTAGCACGTACAAAGGAAATCAGTGATTTATCTTTACTCAAGATTTCTACGTCATCACCTTCATACGTTGCACCTAAACCTTCATTCTGAGATGGATCTCTCAAATAAGAGTTTAGTTCAGTCAGCGTATTACTTGCGTCAGCATAAGATTTGAAATTGATTTTCATCTTTTTCATTTCTTGGATTTCAGCAAGTAACTTTAGAATTGAGGACTGATATTCTTCCAATTCTAATGCCATTTGAGAATTCTTCTCTGTAGCTTCAGCAATCAACTTCTTAAGACGCCTTATTTTAGCATCCTTTTCTTCTGTCTCTTCCTTCAGCAAGACATACTTTTCAGTAGTCTGCTTGGTCAGAGTTTCAGCAATCTGTAGTTTCTCTTGCTGTCTGCTCAGAGTTTTCTCAAATCTTTCGATTTCTCCTTGAATCTTATTAAGGTCAATCTCGTCTTCACTTTATGAGTCTGAGTCTGAGGTAGGATTATTTACCTGACCGGCCATGAGGCAGAACTCGTAATTTGACACATCTGGATAAGCTTCCATAGCTATTCCACAAACTTCTTTGCCAATCTCAACATCTAGAGTGGATTCTTCATCGTCAGTGTCTGAGCTTTCATCCTCACTGTCTTCGGAGCTAGTATCAATGCATAATGCATCGATTTTTGCTTGAAGCTTCTTCTTTTCTTCAACAATAAAAGCTCTTTTGAACTTCTTCTTCTTTTCAGCAGATTTGCCTTTCAGCAAAGGGCAATTAGCTTTGAAGTGTCCAGGCTTTTTGCAGTAAAAGCAGAGATCATTTCCAACTGCTGGTTCTTCTGATGAGGTTGCTTGCTGAGCTTGCTTGTTCAGCGAGCTAGGCTCATTCTTGTACTTATGGTAGTTGTTACCAAGATGCTTTTTCAGCTTCTCTTTTGCTTTTCGCCTTTCAAGTTCCTTGCTGATGAATTTCTTCATGTTTTTGACAACCAAAGAGTTTTCATCAGTAGGCTCTTTATCATTCTTCTTTTCAGAAGATGACGGCTTTGCAGCAAGAGCAATGTTTTGCGATTTTTCAGCAAACACATTTTCTCTTTGCTTTGTCTCATAATTGACAGTAGCAAGATGAGAGAACAACTCTGTTGGTGTAATATCTGGCATTCCTTGATTGTAATAGAAATTCTGAGTGTGGATCCATTCTTGATTCAGACTCCTGATGATGGTTTTCACCTTCTCAGAATCTGAGTAAAGATTTCCAACACCCAAGGCTGCCATTTCACTAACAAGAGTTGTGAATCTGAAATCCAAGTCTTCCAGTGACTCGTTTGTACCTTGTTTAAAGTTTTGAAACTTTAATTTAAGTACTTCAAGTTTGTTTTCCTTGGTTTTGTCAGATCCAGCACAAAGATCTTGAACCATTTTCCAAGCTTCCTTAGCAGTTTTAGCACCCCACAGTTTGCACTGTATGGTATCCGGAGTTGATCGAATGATGATGTTTCTTGCTTGGCCATCAAGACGGAATCTCTTGGCTTCGTCGGAAGTCCATTCCTCTCTTGGGTTTGGCACCACGGTATTAGTCGGGTCGCCTAAGATAGTTTCCTTTCCAGCTTCAGTGGTCTTGTGAGGGAAACTCCTTTCAACCTTAGTGATCTTGATAGGTCCATCATTAATGAAAGTGACCATCTCATCACTAATGGCCTCAAGATGTAGCATCATGTTGTTTCGCCATTTTTCGTAGTTTTCCAGCTTCAGCAAGGGACCATCTCCTAAAGACATCCTGTCAGCAAAGCACTACCAAACTGATCAAGTGAGAGTGATTTACTGAAAGCACCTAAGGGGATCTAGGTGTAAGAAAATATGGTCAGAGTTACCCCTAGGGTACGCAGCGGAATTTTAAAAATTTTCTTAACATACTGGTTAATTGATTATGCATATGTCGTATATATATAAACACGTCAATTAGAAGACTAACCTTACTTCCAAAGCAGCTTCCAAGTCTTCGTAATATTCCGGTGTATCTTCTCCTTCGTCGAAGTCGAAGATATCTACAATACTCTGTATATCTGCAAGACAATAAGAGTTAGTTTCCAGCTCCTAGAACCTCAACCTTGGTATCCACGGATGAACATCCTATCGGAAGAATGCTAGGATATTCTTTATGTGACCAAGAAGACGGGGCGGCAATTCCCTCCGGTGGCGGTGTGCGCGCGCGTGAGGCTAAGGGAGGAGGGGAGAGTTTTTATTTTCTCTAAGAAAACTGGGTAGAATAACTGTGTTCAAAACTTGTATGTAAAACTCTCTCTAATAGTCTACTATATATAGTAGTCTATAGAAGCCTAAAGCATAAGCAATTAGACTTCGTAAAGGAATAAGAATCTAATTCTTATCGCACAAGGAAACCAATATTAAGTCTAGATTCATTCCCAATCAAATCAAAACTCAATCAGGAAAATCTAACTTATCCCTTGGACTTCTAATAGAGGAAGGAGTCGAACTCCTTCCCCTATTCTGCCACGCGCGCGCGCGCTTGTCCTACGGGACGTGGGTCCCACTTTTGGGACCCACATATATTTCTAAGGCAATCCAAACTCCAAGTAGATTTTTGCCCAAGTGCATATGTTAATTCTAAATTAACATATCCTTTACAATCAAACCTCCATTATATTTCCAAAATATAATCTTTAATTGTATTTACATAAAATACAATTACTTAGTCAATTCAATTAATAATTCCAAATCATTAATTGAGCCACCAATTATTATAATTAATTCCAAATCAATTATAATCCATCAATCACAATTAATTCCAAATTAATTGCGATTCCATCTTCAAGGATATCCTGATAGGCTGAATCACCGCATAGTGTGACCCATAGGGCCTCACCGTATTAAGCAAGTCCTAGACTAGGCAACATGGAATTCCTAGACGGTTCCATTTGCAATATTAATACGTGAGGACGTTTGAGAGGTTTCTCAAAGCTAACCCTTTCGTTGCGAAGCCTGTTGCGCTCAACGCGGCGATGGTAACGTCCCTTCATCTGACTTGCTCGGATGTATCTAGGATCGATGAAGTGTCTATCCCAATAATACATCCACGGGCGTCTCAGGGAGTTGTTTGGTTAAGATATACTTATGACCATCATAATATATCATTTTCACTGGCCAGTGACTTTACCAACACAACTATGCAGACTACGAGCAGTGCTCTCCTGTGCTACACTTGAGAGATGAATCCTTCACAGAATCACTTATCACCCCCATTTGTATTTAGCCATAATCCTGGATCGTGTCTTAGGTCAACTGCTTATTCAGAGCTGACATCGACGGGTCCACCAAGGATATGGAGCAACAAATGTGATGATAAAGTCCTGTAAGTGCAAAGGACGAATGGCATCACTTCGACAACTCACCGGTTCCCATAGACACGTCGGTGTAGAGTATACATCGATGGGAGTGTCCGGTGGGTACTTCCATTGTTCGATAAAGCTTCTTCGAACAACTATGCGCAGTTATGGGAACGTTCCTTGATTGTCCAACAATCCGTTCCGTGGTCGTGGGATCGGCTCACACTTGCTCCAACAAGTATAACCTCCACGCATACTAGTCTTGTCAAGTTCATTCAGACCCCCACATCCGAGATGTACCACGACTAGGGAGAGTTTGGGATAGATGATAACTCACATAGCTCCCACTAACTGTGTGATCGGTCATCTATCCGAGGGGACATGTTCAGTATCAATACAGACAGCAATATAGATATGACATGCTGCAGCCTGGTGTAATATAAATATGAAAGCAATACTCAACAGTAAAATGAAACAAACATATATTATATTACGTTGACCTGTGTAATAGTACATATATGTCCTCTACAAGGGCACCATGCCCTTAGTAAGGACTGTCTCTAGGACATATACACTATCAATCTCCCACTTGGACTAGAGCCAGTCACCTTTATGCCTAATGCCCAGATTAGCATAATGTCTTAAGTGGACTTCCACTGATAAGACCTTGGTGAAAGGATCTGCCACGTTGTCCGTGGTTGAGACACGTTCTATACTAACTTCTCCTCTATCTATAATCTCACGTATAACGTGATATTTTCTAAGTACATGTTTGTTCTTGTTTGTAGATCTAGGCTCCTTAGCTTGAGCGACGGCGCCCGTATTGTCCCAATAAATCGTTATTGGACTAGGAGCAGGAACAACCCTCAATTCCTTCAAGAACTCTGAAATCCAGACAGCTTCTTACGATGCTTCTGATTCAGTAATGCACTCGGCTTCTGTGGATGAGTCAGCAATCGTGGCTTGCTTAGAACTCTTCCAACAGACAGCTCCTCCGTTCAATTTGAATACGTATCCTGTCTGTGACTTAAAGTCATCAGGATCTGATTCAAATCCAGCGTTGACATACCCAGACATCTTTAATTCTGGTTCTCCACCAAACACCAAGAACATCTCTTTAGTCCGTCTAAGGTACTTAAGAATATTCTTCACAGCAGTCCAGTGAGGTACTCCTGGATTCTGTTGGTGTCGACAAGTGACACTAAGCGCATATGCCACATCGGGCCTTGTGCAATTCATTGCATACATTATAGACCCTACTGCCGAAGCATAGGGTACACGACTCATTGCATTTCTTTCTTCATCAGTTTTAGGACCATCCTTAACTGATAAGACAATCCCCTGCCTAGTTGGGAGAAAGCCTCTCTTTGAGTCGTCCATATTATAACGCTTCAGTATTTTGTCGATGTAGGTGGACTGTGTCATTCCCAACATCCTCTTGGATCTATCTCTATAGATCTTGATCCCTAGGATGTTCACCCAAGTCCTTCATTGAGAAGGTACTTGATAACCAAACTTTAGTCTCTTCTAGCATAGAGACATTGTTTCCCATGATCAAAATGTCATCTACATAAATGATCATGAAAACAACTCCTTTATCGCTGTGTCTCGCATAGACACAGGGATCTTCCTTGCTTCTGATGAAGTCAAACGATTTGACAGCTTCATCAAAGCGGATATTCCAGCTCCTTGACGCTTGCTTTAGCCCATAAATGGATCTCTGTAATTTGCATACAGCAGTTGGCCTGGTTTTACTAATAAAACCTTCCGGTTGTACCATATAGACCTCTTCCTCAAGGTTGCCATTGAGGAAGGCTGTCTTTACATCCATCTGCCAGATTTCATAATCATAGTAGGCAGCTATCGCAAGTAGAATTCGAATGGAATTCAATTTTGCTACTGGTGAAAAGGTTTCATCTTAATCGATGCCATACCTTTGCGTGTAGCCTTTTGCCACAACCCTAGCTTTGTGCGTCTGTACCTTGCCATCGGCATCTGTCTTTCATTTAAAGACCCATTTGTACCCAATTGGTCTAACCCCTTGGGGCAAGTCTACCAAGTTCCAAACTTGGTTCTGGTACATTGAATCCATTTCTAATTCCATGGCCTCTTGCCATTTGTCTGAGTCAATATCAATTACTGCCTCTTTGTAGGTCTCGGGATCTTCCCGATCTGATAAACCGACATCAAGTTCACTGATGTCTTCTATCATAAGGCTTTGCTTCTGAGGTCCTCTAAGGATCCTCTTCGACCTACGGAGCTCGACTTGTTCTGGTGCTTTTCTTTTCTGGCTTCGTGTAACACGAACATTATCAGTGGGTACTGATGCAGCTGGTCGTTGGGCGCGACCCTGTTCCCTTGCGGGAGGCTGCTCTTGTGCAACTTGTTGCACAGGTTGGTTGACAACGGGTTCTACAGGTGTGGTTTCAACTGTTGATCTAATCACAGGACTCCCACTGATTATGACATGCCTAGCAAGTGTCATATCATCACCCTTGTCTGCTTCGAAAGCTCCCACTGAACTTGAGTCCAAATCAGAAGATTTAAAGACCTCATGTTCGCGCGTGTCAAAGTCTTGAATTTCTTCAAGTTCTATCATATCATCTAACCTCTCTTCTTCGAGGTATTCATCTTCTAAAAACTTCACGTTTCTAGACACGATCACCTTGTGATCTTCAGCATGATAGAATTCATAGCCTCTCGTCTGACGAGGATAGCCTATGAAATATACTTTGACACCCTTGGCATCTAACTTATCAGTGAGCATCAGCTTGACTATTGCAGGACAGCCCCAAGGTCTAAGATAGCCCAGTGTTGGCTTCTTTCCCTTCCATAACTCATAAGGAGTTTTCTCCACTGATTTAGATGGTACACGGTTCAGAATGTAGATTGCAGTTTGTTGTGCATATCCCCACAGATACTTTGGAAGAGTCGAGAATCCAATCATTGATCTTACCATGTCTAACAGGGTTCGATTCCTCCTCTCAGACACACCGTTTAACTGTGGTGTTCCAGGAGGAGTCCATTGCGATTGAATCCCATTTTCCTTCAAGTAATCGATAAATTCTTCACTAAGGTATTCACCTCCTCGATCCGATCGAAGAGTGACTATCCTTAGGTTCAATTCATTCTCGACCTCATTCCTAAACTCCTTGAATTTCCCAAAGGTCTCGGATTTATTCTTCATAAGAAAGATATATCCATACCTTGAGAAATCGTCAGTAAAGGTAACGAAGTAAGGATAACCCCCACGCGCATGGACTTTAAACGGTCCACATACATCGGTATGTATGAGCTCTAAGCAGCGAGTGGCACGAACACCTTGTCCAACAAAAGGTTTGTTTGTCATCTTACCCTTAACACAAGATTCACATGTACCATATGATTCGAAATCAAATGGTTCTAAGTAGTCCAACTTCCTTAGTCTTTGAATCCGTGTTTCATTGATATGGCCTAGCCTACAATGCCATAGATAAGATGGATTATTATTCTTACTTGAAGACGGTTGTTTGTTATGTATTTGAAATAAAGGTTGAATACTTTGCAAAATATATAAACCATTCACCAAGCGAGCCTTTCCATAATACTGATCATTTAATGAAAAATAACAAGTATTATTCGCAAATCGAAAGGAAAAACCCATATTGTCTAACAATAGAATGGAAATAATATTTCTGACAATGGATGGAACAAAATAAACATTATCAAGTTCTAAACATTGTCCCGAAGGTAAATCTATCTTGCTGCGTCCAACGCGTTTGGCTTCAACTGGATTGCCGTTCCCAACATGCAAGTCGATTTCACCTCGCTTGACTAGCCTGTGATCAATTAGCCCCTGCACATTATTACAAATGTGTGAGCCACAGGCTGTATCTAATACCCAACCATTGGAGTCAAAAGTAGTCATGTTCATTTCAATAACAAACATACCTGAGCCAGAAGCTGATGACTTCTTGGCCTGATCTGCCCTAAGCTTAGGGCAATCTTTCTTCCAATGTCCTTTCTGCTTACAGAAAAGACATTCATCTGTGCGCACCGTTCCGCTTCTCTTGAACTTCCCTTTCTGGTTCGGACGCTTAGGCTTATCACTCCAAGTGTTAGCCTTGGCTCCCGACTTTCCCTTACCCTTAGAACCTTTGCTTTTCGGGTTCGAGTTAGACGGTTGCCCAACAAGCATGATCGACTTTTCCTTCTTAGGAAGAGTTTGATCATATGTCTTCAGCAGATTATGAAGTTCAGGCAGTGTGACGTCTTTCGCATTCATCGTGTAATTAATGATGAACTGCGAATACGAACTCGGCAATGATTGAAGGACAAAGATCACCATGATCTTGTTCTCTAGCTTAACGCCGGCATTGGCAAGCTTTTCAAAGAGACCAATCATTTTGAGAACATGCTCAGACATGTTCCCTCCTTCACTGAGCTTGCACCTGTGTATATCTTTGATCAAATCAAATTCAACACTTCTAGCTGTCGTCTTAAAGAGCGACTCAAGATGTTTCAACATCTCATACGGCAACATGCTTTCATGTTGCCTCTGCAGCTCATTGCTCATCGCCGCCAGCATAATACACTGCGCGGACTTAGCATCCTCAAGATGCTTATCAGACCTTGCCTTGTTGGCTTGATTCCAAGCAGCAACCTGATCGGCAGTCTGATTTTCGGGGCACACGGGAATGACCTCGTCCAAGACGTACTCAATCTTTTCGTACCTCAGCACCAAACATATATTCCTGATCCAATCTAGAAGTTTGGTTCGGTCAAAATTCGCTTCTCTAAGACAGCACAGAGCGAGATTCTCGCCATTTCGGTTTCCAGGAGAAATAATATAGAACGAAAATAATAAATCAACTATTGAAATATTATTTCTAAATACACAGTCAACATAACTAAACAACAAGGTCCTTTAGCTGTTTAGCTCCCACTATTTTCACATATGCTTGCCCCCACAACAAACATACGGGTAATGTCCAACAAGTTACCGTAGTGGCCAAGATCCAAATCCATATTATGCCATACTCCAACGGGGGCTGGTCGCATAGCATAATATGACCGGTAGGACTAGTAAGACTATCCAATTGCGTCACGCAACTCTTGGTTGTTAAATCTAATTTAACCCGATGCCCTACATATTGCACCTATCGAGGTCGCTAGATACAATATGCAGTAAGTCATAACCATAGGCTTACTCTAATTTGACGATTACTGCGAGTCTTGTAAGACCAGGTCGCCAATACAAGAAAACGCAATGAAAGTTCAAAATTAAAGCACCCTATGGAAAGCATCTCAGAAATACATATATATATATATATATATATGTATATACATATTTCCATACTTATATTGGTTGGGGCTTGTAGCTTGAGGGTTGTTATCAGTCATCTACAAACAAATAAGGGCGCCGCCTACCCATCATGCATGAACGGTCTACACGTAATGGATGCCGCCTATCCATTCTAGTTCTAAACGCGGTCAAGCATATAATGGGTGCCGCCTACCCATACATAAATATGCGGTCCGACATATAAGAGGGCGCCGCCTACCCTCGCATGCATAGCGGTCGAACGGAATGTAAAACATGGTATTTAAACATGCATTGTCAAACAATAGCATATTGAGCATATGAAACAAGTAGTAGCCTATGTGGATGACAAATGACTTCATAATTTCATTATGAAAATTATAATCCCATACTTATAACTTCTATGAAATAATTAAAAATTTGGACTAGATTGAACATTCGAAAATTCTATTGACCAAGTAGCAATTTTCGAAAACCCGAAGGACTTAATTGTAATTTTAAAAACCTTAGAGGTGTTAAATCTAAAATTCAAAAGTAGAAGGACTAATTTGCAATAAACAATAAATTGATAAATTACAAATAAGCCCTTTAACTTTATACTAATTAAATTTAACGCCTCTAGTTTAAAACAATTACAACTAAAATCATATTTATATTCCAAATATAAAATTCAATCCTCAAAACTTTCAAAATTCGATTTTGGGTCCAACCCGAAAATATATATAATTTATTTTTTATTTTTTATTTTTTTTAAAACGTGGGACGGGACCTAGTCCCGCCCCCTCCCGGTGCCCGCGGCCCCGGGCGCCAGGCGCCCGCGGCACGCGGGTACCGGACGCCGCGGGTGCAGGCGCCGGGCACCTGCGTCTGCGCCCGTGCCGCAGGCAGGGCGCCTGTGGTACCGCAGGCGGCCGGCCGCCGCTTGCGTGGCGCAAGCGGCCCGGTCAAAAATATATATATTTAAAACTTTTTTTTTTTTTGAAAAATATAAATTCTAAATTTATATAAAAAATAAAACTTTTGAAAATCGAATTCATCATAGAATCAATTGCATCCACATATCTACAAAATCATACAATATATATACGTATATACGTAATCAATTAACCTCGCTCGGATACCACTGTAAGAAAATATGGTCAGAGTTACCCCTAGGGTACGCAGCGAAATTTTAAAAAATTTCTTAACATACTGGTTAATTGATTATGCATATGTCGTATATATATAAACACGTCAAGTAGAAGACTAACCTTACTTCCAAAGCAGCTTCCAAGTCTTCGTAATATTCCGGTGTATCTTCTCCTTCGTCGAAGTCGAAGATATCTACAATACTCTGTATATCTGCAAGACAATAAGAGTTAGTTTCCAGCTCCTAGAACCTCAACCTTGGTATCCACGGATGAACATCCTATCGGAAGAATGCTAGGATATTCTTTATGTGACCAAGAAGACGGGGCGGCAATTCCCTCCGGTGGCGGTGTGCGCGCGCGTGAGGCTAAGGGAGGAGGGGAGAGTTTTTATTTTCTCTAAGAAAACTGGGTAGAATAACTGTGTTCAAAACTTGTATGTAAAACTCTCTCTAATAGTCTACTATATATAGTAGTCTATAGAAGCCTAAAGCATAAGCAATTAGACTTCGTAAAGGAATAAGAATCTAATTCTTATCGCACAAGGAAACCAATATTAAGTCTAGATTCATTCCCAATCAAATCAAAACTCAATCAGGAAAATCTAACTTATCCCTTGGACTTCTAATAGAGGAAGGAGTCGAACTCCTTCCCCTATTCTGCCACGCGCGCGCGCGCGCCTGTCCTACGGGACGTGGGTCCCACTTTTGGGATCCACATATATTTCTAAGGCAACCCTATTCTGCCACGCGCGCGCGCGCGCCTGTCCTACGGGACGTGGGTCCCACTTTTGGGACCCACATATATTTCTAAGGCAATCCAAACTCCAAGTAGATTTTTGCCCAAGTGCATATGTTAATTCTAAATTAACATACAATCAAACCTCCATTATATTTTCAAAATATAATCTTTAATTGTATTTACATAAAATACAATTACTTAGCCAATTCAATTAATAATTCCAAATCATTAATTGAGCCACCAATTATTATAATTAATTCCAAATCAATTATAATCCATCAATCACAATTAATTCCAAATTAATTGCGATTCCATCTTCAAGGATATCCTGATAGGCTGAATCACCTCATAGTGTGATCCATAGGGCCTCACCGTATTAAGCAAGTCCTAGACTAGGCAACATGGAATTCCTAGACGGTTTCATTTGCAATATTAATACGTGAGGACGTTTGAGAGGTTTCTCAAAGCTAACCCTTTCGTTGCGAAGCCTGTTGCGCTCAACGCGGCGATGGTAACGTCCCTTCATCTGACTTGCTCGGATGTATCTAGGATCGATGAAGTGTCTATCCCAATAATACATCCACGGGCGTCTCAGGGAGTTGTTTGGTTAAGATATACTTATGACCATCATAATATATCATTTGCACTGGGCAGTGACATTACCAACACAACTATGCAGACTAAGGATATGGAGCAACAAATGTGATGATAAAGTCCTGTAAGTGCAAAGGACGAATGGCATCACTTCGACAACTCACCAGTTCCCACAGACACGTCGGTGTAGAGTATACATCGATGGGAGTGTCCGGTGGGTACTTCCATTGTTCGATAAAGCTTCTTCGAACAACTATGCGCAGTTATGGGAACGTTCCTTGATTGTCCAACAATCCGTTCCGTGGCCGTGGGATCGGCTCACACTTGCTCCAACAAGTATAACCTCCACGCATACTAGTCTTGTCAGGTTCATTCAGACCCCCACATCCGAGATGTACCACGACTAGGGAGAGTTTGGGATAGATGATAACTCACATAGCTCCCACTAACTTTGTGATCGGTCATCTATCCGAGGGGACATGTTCAGTATCAATACAGACAGCAATATAGATATGACATGCTGCAGCCTGGTGTAATATAAATATGAAAGCAATACTCAACAGTAAAATGAAACAAACATATATTATATTACGTTGACCTGTGTAATAGTACATATATGTCCTCTACAAGGGCACCATGCCCTTAGTAAGGACTGTCTCTAGGACATATACACTATCACTAGGTTCAGTGCTGAAGGTTAAAGAACCTCCAGCTCTGATACCACTTGTTGGTCCCATTAAACAACAAGAAAAGATTAGAGGGGGGGGGAGGGTGAATAGTCTTTTCAAACTTTCGTCGTTTAAAACTTTCTCAGCAAGTGCTTATTACTTTTCAGTAATGAGTTTGCTGATACTTAACTTTCTCAGCAAGCGCAAGTTACTTCTCAGTAACTAGGTTTGCTGATACTTAAAATCAGAGAGCGGAAGTCTTTGATACAATAAGTGCTCTTTCAGTAAATGAAGGTTTCAGCAAGTGATGTGAGTGACTGTGTACAGATAGATATGATTTGCTGAAAACTAAGTACAGTAAGTAAATCACACAAACACTTTTATAGTGGTATCTGAGAGTGGCGTAATCTCTCAACTAATCCACTTTGTCCTTTCTAGGACTGAATCCACTAAGATATGATTGAGGTTCCTTACAACACCTATCTAGAGCGATTCAAACAGAAACCAAAGCACACTTGCTTCGTCTCCAACCTAATCTAGAGAACGCAACCTTGTTCTCCACCAAACTTGGTACTTTTAATCAGCAAAACTATGCTCGATTAAGTTCCCCCTGAATATCACGCCTGAAAGGGTGTATTTTCAGTTAGAGAGGTTTGGGATGAGATAACTTAATTATAACTTATTCAGTTACAACAAGTAATCTAAGAAACAGAACTTTGAGTACTTTGCAGTAAATAAGTTTGATTGTTTCTGGTGTCAAGACTTGTTCTTGTTCGAAAGAAAGAAAGGACACTTAACTAATTTCTTAGTCGTGTAAATTCTACTTCTTCACAAGTAGCTTTTTCAAGCTTTAAGTCTTGGAACGGATCAATGGCAGCAAAGAGTATTGAAGGGTTTGTGAGTTTAAGCACAAGTGAGAGTATGATCACGTTATTGACACACTTCAACTCTTTGCCGGATGACCTCTATTTAGAGTGAAAATAAGGAGCCATTTGAATTTTAAATTCCAAGGCTTTTGTTCCTTAAAATGTCACTATCTTGCTTTTGTACTTTCAGCAGCGTCCTTGTTTGTCTTCTAGTCTTCATGTCCTTCGCGTGCATGGTTTGCATTTAATGCTCATTTGAATAGAATTCAAATAGTAACATAGGAGCGCAAATACAAGTACTTTCAGCAAGAGGTCACATATGTTCCATCAGCAAGTGGTCAGTCTCAGTTTCAGCAAGCACAACCTATTCTGTCTTTCAGATTTTCACTTATGCAATGTTGTTGCTGAAGTTTCCACTTTCTGAGCAACATGTGCCTTTGTAGATACCAGTCTTCAGAAATCTTCTAGTCTTCAGTCTTCGAAATCTTCAAGATTCTGAGCGGTTCTAAATGCTTCAATAGTTTGTTTGTAAAAACAAAGTACATCATCAGCAAATGCTTCAATAGGTTGTATTTCTTTTCAGAAAACAAGATACATCATAAGCTTTAAAACCAACCTATTTAGCACCTATTCTAAGTCTTCAGCAAACGTTCCTCTTTTACAATGTCCTTAAAATTCTAAATTCCTATGGACCTTAAGAGTACTAGTTACTGGACTTTCCTTAATTTAGCATGGTTAATTGCTCATCAAAATTACAAGTTTCCTAACAATCGATTTTGCCTTGTGTTTGAATCTAATCTCTGGAATGTTTGTTCAATGTTTTCGTCCTTGAATCTTCGTTGAATATTTGGTCGCTTTTAGGTGCTGTAAATGTAGTTGCTGACTTGATGGATATGGTCGAGTGTTGCTTGTGTTTGAATCAAATATATGGAAAAAATATGCTTTGTTCTTTTCTGTGTTGTGTAGGTAGTGGTTTGTTTTTAAATTTTCGGTTTGATGATGATCACATCGTGTTAGCATTTGTTAATAAAAGGCAGTTGGACTGTTTTCATTACACCTTGGTCATGATTTTTGTTGAATTGTTTGGTTGAATCGTGTTGTGGCTATGGTTGGCTCTAATGAAACTTTGGATGAAATTTCACTAAAAAAATAGCATTCCTATCATGTTGCCTTTACCTATTTCCTTTTTTCCATCTTTGGTTGTCCTTCACATGGGTGTGGCAGCCTATACTTTGGCTTTTTTATGGTATGAGTAATTCAATTCTCATTCAAATTATGCCGATAATAATCAAATTGCCTCAACATTAATTGTTTACAATATTCTCAATGACATACCAGATGTGGCCAGCTGCTACAAGGTATCTATCTGCTGTAGAGGTTGATGAAACGCTACTAACTGGTGCATTTTTTGGAACCGAATTCGACCGCATCTTCCCCGCTGGCCCACGCATTGGGGATTTCTTCCAGCCAGAACCAGAGAGCAGCCTTATTGATCCCTCATTCACACTATCCCCAAGCGACAGATCTGATAGCTCCGAGGAGGAGGACCGCTACGAAACTGGGGAGAACTAGCCCTGGAACCACTAGGCCGATACCGAATAGGAGCCCGATGTTGGAACGTTCGTGTTCTAGAGTGATTTGTTGCTATTTTTATTGCTTGTGTTCATGTATTATCATGTTTGTGCTACTATCAAACAGTTACTTTCGTACGTGTACGCCTAATTTGTAATCCAGACATTTCATGTTTTACGTGTTTTGCCCACCAGTTGAACTTTGGGATTTCATCATCGTGAATAAACGTATGTATTTTGTGACCATATATTCGTCTATATTCTTAATTCTTTCTCATGCTAATGTTTTTTTTCATTAATAAATCATGTTCGCATACATGGCTACTGGATCATCGTCCTCTTCTGGGCGGTGTAATCGCTATGTGGAACATCAGTGGTCCCACGCTTCAGAAAGGAAATTCTATTTAACTTTGTTAGAATTGACTGAATGCACAGAGGGAGATTGTCGAGATACTAAAAGATGGTATGCCCGAGAATCAAAATCTCCAAACATGTCATGTGGTCACAATTAACACAATGAAGTACCAAATTAGTCGCCTTCAAGAAAAAATCGTTCACGAGCCAACGTGAATTGTAAACAAGTCGACTAGTGATTTGGTTCGGCCATCATACTACGATGTTGACGAAGGACGTGATGTTCCAGAGGAGCTCATTTTCTTTCGATACCAGTAGATTCGCGATATGATCGTCTATTCAAGCTAAGGCCACAACTGCATCCGCCCCCATTTGAATTTCGTTGTGTGCTTCCCTTCAATAATAATGCAAAAGGACTAAATAAACACTTTCCATTATATATGGTTCGGGCACAAACGAATAATATGTCTATCCGTCCTTTTATTTCTACATTATGTTATTGTCTTTCGATTTTCGTGACATGTGATGTACTGACGGTTTGAAATAATTCGGAAGGAGGGTGTTCGGATTATATATGGTTTCTTTATTTTTTCTAAACGAAATGAAAAAAAAAATTACTTTTCTTTTTACCATCCCATCAAAAATTTTCGGAATTAAAAAAAAATTCATTTTTTCATTTTTTTTTGGTCCAAATTTTACTTCATTTAATTTAATATGATCACAAAAAAAAAAAAAAAAACACTAATTTATACTCCCTCTATTTTTATTTATAAGTAGTTTTAGCATTTTAAACTCTTCCTTAAATATAAGTAGTTTTAGCTTTTCTTAGATTATTTTACTCTTTCCCATGTACTTTTCCTCACTTTTAGTAGTATGAAAAATGCATCTCTTCCTTATTCTCTCTATCTATTTCTTATTAAAACAAGAAAAGTTACATAGATTTTATAACATTAATAAGTGAAAGAATAAAATAGTGAAAATCAATCATTTTCTTAATATACGTGAAAACACCTAAAACTACTTATAATAAAAAACGGAGGGAGTACTCATCTTCATTTAATTATCCAACTATTCAAACAACCCCACACAATCCCACACAATTCCCTATACATGCCAACACATCATTAAAGAAATCAAACAAACATTCCCTTACATATTTCTTACACATCCTTACACATATCACCATTACCCCTATAAATTCCTACCCCACTCCCCTCTTTATTCACCCAAACTCAATCCAAATACTCCATCAAAAACTCCTTCAACAAACCTCTTAACCCAGTTACTATTGCGGCTTTTGTTAAATTTAACACAATACCAAAGCCTAACCGAAACACAAACACCCTGATGATGTCCACAGTATTTTCACTCTTCACACATGGCAAGCCAAAAATTGGATTAACTTGGGGTAACTTGTGATTCCATACCAAAATAGTTTTTTGGAGCCCTTTTTTCTTTGTCTGTAAGATTGGTCTATTGTAATTTTGAATTTTGAAATTCACATCCACGTTATTCCCGCACCCCCCCCCCCCAAAAAAAAAGCACCGATTTTACCTCCACAAATAAAATTGTACAAAAGTGTTAGAGTAGGGGCAATAATCTGAAACCCGGACCCAGGGTTAAACCGGAAAATTATCTCTGATGGGTCAATTCGAAAGGTTGACCCGGATGACATAAATATATAATAATTTTTATATTAAAAACTAATAAAATATACTTTTGACAAAACATTATCATGCATATTTACCAAATTAAGTAAATTTAATTACCTACATATAAAATAATAATTGAAAAAAGTAAAAAATCCAAATATACAAACTTTTTTTCAATCTTTGGCCTAAAACCCCGATTGACCCGGGGTTAAACCAGCAAAATCTCGAAAAAATCCTGGGGTTCCGAGATTTTGTATAAAAATCCGGCAAGACTTCTGGGTCCGAGTTAACCCGGATTGACCCGCCGGATTTTAAAACATAGGAGCAGACACTTACCTCCCCCGCTCCCGAAAAAACACATCGATTTTACCTCGACAAACAAAAATCGTACAAAAGTGGTAGAGTAGGAGCAGACACTTACTCCCCTCCCCCAGACAATGAAACTCTAATTGTTGACCAAACATACAAGGTTGACCCAAATTCTCCAGAAGTATGCCTAGGAAAAAAAATGGACGATGATAATGGAGAATGTCGTTGGCGTCGTTATAGGGATGCAATATATGGTTGAAATTTTTTTGAAAGTCAAAAAAATTAAATTAAAAAAAAAACAACGTAAATTACGTATGCAATTGTAGCCAGATCTATTTTTGACCTGATATAGTACTCGATCGGTATCGTCATCAGTGGTGATACCAATGTTAGTAATTGTAGGGAAATTACCTCTAAGGTTAATGCAGCCGAATTCAAAATTTTCCTACATCGATCGTTGATTGAATGATCATTTAACATGCTTCATATAAATGACTTACCCGTTATCCAGCTTCCAGCTTCCATTAATGAATATTCTAATCATGAATTTGTTCTTCAGAGAACAATTGATGATCTTCTAAAGATTCTGACTGAACTCAGAACAATTCTAAGCTGCCTACGTACCCTCAGGATCAAGTCAAACGTAGTTCAATTCTTGGTTGATGAATTCTCCATGGATGCTAGGAAATCCATATTCATAATCTACATTAAGCAAAACAAGAAATCTCAAATATCATAATAAAATGAGAATTAATCAAAGAAGAAAAGAAAAGAGTTAGAACGAATACAACCGTATAGAAGAAACCCAAAAGAGAAGGAGAGCTCTAAGCCACAATCAGCAACAACACGTATCAAACCCTACTGACTAATATCAGCCGCCTACTGATGGATATATGTGCATAAAACGCATAACCTACTTTGCATGGGCCTGGCCCAGTCGGCTGGTACACTAGTTAATGAGCTGGAGGTCTTGGGTTCGAAACCCACTACTATCAATCCTTTTCTTTTGGGCTTTTAACACTTGAGCCTCATTCTAAATTGGTTCAAATGCACATTCTAACTTTAATTAATTAAATCCAATTTAATCTAATTATTCTTTTCTTCTTTTATTAATTAAATCTAATTTAATTAATTTATTTTCTAAAACTATAAATTAATTAAGTACATTGAATTCAATTCAACTTAATCAATTAATTCAATCGAATAGAACATTCTAAAGAATATTAAATTAAATATTTATCAATCAAATTGATATTTTATTTAATATAGTAATTAAGTCATAAATCCAATTTTAACTTAATTAATGATTTCCATCAAATGAAATGTCATTGACAATAGTAAATCAAATCTTATCAATCCAATTGACATTTAATTTACCCGAATGCTTAATCGGGAGAATTATCACCTAGTTGTATATGACCCATAGGCCCTCACATATTAGGCAATGATCAAATCAAGGTCTCAGTGGATATTACTAGACAATCGTCACTAGACAATACTAATATGTAAGGAACGTTTGTTGAGGAGATACAAACTACCTGTGATGTAGAGTACTTTGATGATACGGTCCTTTCATTCTCGAATACTCGAATGAGTCTAGAATATGGATTAGTGTCTATTCCAATAACTCATCAACTGTCTCTCAATCTTCTTAGTCGATCTAGATGATTATGTCCAAACACCATTTTGACATATATCTTTGCAGTGGCCACTGACTAATGATCGCACTAAATATGAGATGTAGAGTATTCTCTCCTTGAATCTATTCGGAGGAATGAATCCTGATCTTGGTCCAATCACTCACACCATATGCTTCATAATATACCCAACACATGCCGTATCTACCCTACTTTAAGAGTGCAAGCGTTGCGCATGGTCAAAGTATATTATTCCACATATGATGTAGTATTGACCTCAAGTCTGAGGACTATTACATCACCCTACAATCCGATACTTCCATAGACACTTAAATAGAATTTACCAAATGGTTTCTCGGCTGGGTATGCCAACACTCTCCAAAGTGTCCATGTGTCCATCATGAATAACCAAGCTATTCGCAGCAGTGAGAAATACTACATCCTCGAAGGATCTGATGCAACACATGCTAGTCTCTATCGCATCATTGATATCCCATATCTCAATGACCATCAACTAGTGGTTAATTTTAGGACTTAAGTTCTAACACGCAAGCTCCCACTAACTTGGTGATTATCTTTAGTCCTTGGGAACATCTTACAGAATAATTCATACAACCAAATAATCTATTCAGTAAATGTAATGCCAATTGTATTTATGTATGCTTAAATAAATACCAATAAGCTGAATGCGGTAAAGTACATATCGTCCTGAATGTTGGTTGTCTCTAGAACATATATACTTTCAATCTCCCACTTGGCCTAGAGTCAATCACTCATGTGTGTCCAACATTTATATTCCTGGAATGGCTAACTTGTCTTTCCAAAGACAAAGTTTTGTGAAAGAATCAGCGTAGTGTCCTCACGGAGAAATTACTTTATTTATTTATGTTGTAATCTATCAGTGGTTTCCAAACCAATGATAGTGTCTCAGTAGATCCATGCTAGTATCATAAGATTTTGGTTCCTTTGCATGTGCAGTCGCATTAGTATAGTCGCAATTTCACAATTCGATTACTAACACTTGGAACTACCCCTTGTTCTTCTAAGAACCTTCTAGCATAATAATACAGGACATAGATTGTTGAATCTATACATCATTAGATCTAATCTAATATGATACTATTACTAAGATGAATACAAAATTATAATTGCAATAAGTCCAATCATCACATTTATAATGAAGCTTACTACTCATATATACTATATATCTAAGCTAAGCTCCCACTGTCCATGAAATCCGTTGATAATTCTAAGTCACATTGACTGTTTGATGTATCACGTTTGTACATTTTAGGCGATGGTTGCACTATACAACATCGTGTATATGTACGGAGTTCATACTTCAATAAGACAATCTAATATTGACAGTATAACCATGTGATAATAATAATAGATTCTCCTAGAATTATATTATTGTTTATCAACACATTATTTATTCAAAATAGTGAATATCATGAAGAATTTGAATATTGTCTCGAACCTATCCCACAAGGTTTCAATATGAGAATATCCTAGAAGCTTTCATTCAAGCCCCCTTCACAATGAAAGTCTTGAATGACCAATATTTGACTGTTAATGTGAAAACTATTTCATATGATGTTGGTGTCAAACATTTTCAATCATATAGATAAGAGCTTCACACAAACACTTCTAAAGATGTACAGAACATTCATCTACTTTTGAAATAAGTTATACTAATTTACTTATTTCAAATGTAAATGATCAAACTCCTAGAGGCTTGCATAAGTCCACAATGGTCTTATTTGATTTGCATATCCATACATGATTTGAATTCGACACTAAGGCCTATAACTGTGTCAAACACACTTTAGAATAAAGTTTCTCCTCAGAAAGTGGCATAGGCTTGTTATCGAATATATCATGCAATTATTAGATGCTCATGCAAGTAAAAATCTTATAGGACTGGTCTATAATCCAACCAATAGATAATATATAGTATGTCTCCCAGACTCAACTATATAATTTTGATTGTCCTACACTATGTAGGCATAGACTCTGTTGTTGATATAATACTTTCCTGAAACAAACTACTACTATGTAAGAATAAAATATCAATTTACTTAAGTTCTAAACTTAAGTAATCTCTAGCCCATCTCTTAAGATCCTATGGCTTTAAGCCACCTCTCAAAATCGATATCAAATATCATTTTGTTAGCTATAGGTTATAAACTCATCCATGCAAGTATGACAGTAAATAATTGTGGTCCTTCTTAAGGATTCCACACAATTCAATTTGTCACGACAATTTACTTAACCTAGGAGTTTGTTTATTTGCGTTCGAATTCGTTTAATTATCTTGAATGTTATGAGGCACTCTAATATTGGGACACCCAATAAATTATAGTGATCAAGGTAACACTCAAATGCTAACCTTACAACGAAGAATGTGCAACCTTTAAATTGCACTGTTTCAACTTATGGGAATAACTTATTCATAAAAGGATTACTCTTCAAATGCTTTCATTAGCTTATGGGCATTACCAAGTAACTTACTCCCACTAACCTCAAGCACTGTTGAATCTTCATCTGAATCTTTGTCATGGTTAAATGACAAGTTATCAGCCTCATTAGTTAATTTGTGGTCTTGAAACCATTTCAAACATTGTACTCCTATCTAATTCATTCCTTGTGAACTCCAAGGTTTAAAAGAATAACATGTGTCAAGAAACAACATCCAATTTGTCTCTTATAAATATAGAGATAAAGCTTCACAAATTAACACATTCTAAAATCCTATTAATCATGAAGAACTTTAATACATATATGGACCAACCCCATATTCAACTATGTAATAAAGAATCTTACAACATAACTATTATGTGTCTCTAAGACTGATTTAGTAAGGATATAATTAGGATACATATTGAGATTCAATTGCACGTGTAACAAAGTATATGGGTTAACCTATGTCGAACATAGCATTTCCATTTCAATGGAACCCATCATGGGAGATTAACCATGTCTAACAAGGTTTAATTAATTCCACTTTATTAGAACCCATGGCCTTTTATAACAATCCATAACCACGTTGTAAGTACTATTCAATTGACCCAATCAAAGAATAAAATACTCCATATAACATGTTTATATTCTATTCAGCATTGTGACTTTGTACTTCTCAAGGGCAATGAACTTGCATCTTCTCAAGCGCAAGTGGTTAGACCAAGGAAAATATAAAGCACATGGTGAATTAGGACATTTCCCAATTTGAATGCTCACACATGCCTTGCAATGTGTGTCATCTCAAATTGTTATTTGGTATTCATTCCTTTCCAAAAAGATCTAGTGAATACCATTTAATTATAAGATAAGACTTACAATCCATATGTTTCAAAACAAATGGTGTCAAGTAGTCTAACTTACTTAACACTTGTCATTCTTATCTCGCAAGTTCAACCAAGTTGACAAATAACATAATTTTGGGAAATTGGTTTGTGATGTTGGTCTTCTTATCATGTATTGAGAAATCCATGTCTTATGGTTAAGAACTTTTGATCTATGTTCTTGAAGACGTCTACCTCTATACTATTAATTAGTGTGACTAAATAGTAGGTAAATTCACTATCGTCTTAACAAGTACAGAAACAATGTTCTTAACATATGAAATCAATAGAATAATTTCATTTGTAATTAGTATCCAATACTAAAATTACTTCATAGACATAACCAACTTTCAATACGCAATAATGTGCTTGAATCTTTATGCAATAATTGCTTTAAGTTCAAGGAATCAAACTTTGCTACCCATACTCTCATTGAATTACTATAATTGCAATAGAGTGTATTATTCGTTAGACATTTACTCTTTCTTCCAAGGTCATCTTTAAGATAAATGGAAATATATTTAGAGCAGCTCTCAGTATATTTATTCTACTTTCCATTCCTTACGGATTGGTTTAATAGAACTGCTCACTATGAGCACCATTTACCCATGGATGATGTTCTTGCAAAAGATTATGAGTAGTAAGCAGCTCTAGTCAATCTCACTTCTATTGTATTTAATATTCTCTATGAAATTAATACAAATCATGAAGTGACTTAAAAGAAATTAATTGAAGAAATGCCAAGCAATATTCTCTAAGAATTATAACATCCTCAATTGACTTTCTTATTCAATATAATATTAGAGCTTTTGAAGAGAAATCAAATTTCAACATTTAAAGATAATACGCATTGACTATCATAAGAACTTGTACTCCCACTGATTTAGCCAAACTCTAGAATAGAGGTTGACCAAGGTCAATGTTCATCATACATGTTCTAAGAGGTATCTTCTATAATGTCTTCATACTCTCATGTTTTGCAAGCTACTTGTGTACCATACACGCCTAAGTCGAATACGTTACCTAGTTGTCCTTGTATTTAATATAAGTATTCTTGTCCAACTCGAAACACATTATTCAAACACAAGACAATCTTGGGTACGTGCTTGTCCAAGACAAACTCAATTAAATCAAATGCAAATAACAGTACAGTCAAAATGTCATTGGTAAATGAATCAAACTAATAGTATTCATCAAATGCCATTCTACAACAACCTTATAAAACATAATGTAAATAAAGCGTGAATTGAATTTAACTCTAATTCAATAAGAATTCACAATATCCTCATTCAGCGACTAAATAATCAAGGCCTTTTGACTTATTTAGTTCCATTAATTTTATCATATTCACCGACCCCATTGGAAGAATACAGATTCATTTCTAATATGAATCTTAATGGCCAAGATCCAAAACTGCACTACTACAGCCCCTACTATGGCTGATCACTGTAATAGACAAATAAGGTAGGTATCTAAACCAATTGTACAATACAACTCTTGGTTGACCAAAGCTACTTTGATCGACGTCCTATAGGCTATGCCTGACGCTATGGCGACTCGACATAGCCCAAGTAAGTCACGACCATCACACAGTACCAACTATGGACCTATGAAAGAGAATTTCCATCGGCAAACAGAGTAAGCACTATGGTGCATATTACTCATGAGATTAGATGGTTCCATTCATCATTCAATTATGATGGGTGACGTCGTGCGATCAAATCGAGACTTAAATTTTAGATGGGGAACATTATGTCGGGTTAATCGCTTAAACAAGATCTTAGATAACTATCAAACATAGGGCGCCGCCTACCCACACATACAATTCGCAGGCCAACAAATAATGAGTCCGCCTACTCATGCATACAATATGCAGACAAGCAAATAATGGGTGCCGCCTACCCACGCATATGACAGATGCGGTCCGGAAACTAGTGGGTGCCGCCTACCCATAAATAGCGGACATAAAGTGCTATACTGATTTAAAATAAATCATATAGACATTCAAAGATGTGTGAGCAAGTAATTGTGAGTTAAAGTTTGCAAGAAAATATAATTTGTCTCATCTTTATACTTCTAAAGTATTTATAAATGTTTTACTTCAAAAATAAAACATTTATTAATTCCAAGAAATTAAAATTAATTATAAATCCAATTAAAAATAATTTATAAGTCATAAATCTAATTTATGAATTTTCCAGAAATTTATAAACATTTAAAACAAGTTTCTACATTAATATAATCTTCTAAAGAATATTAATATTTAAACTTAGTTTATAAGCTATGTCAAACATGTATCTAATCATTAATATAAATCTCCGAAATTCATATTATGACAGAAATGTAATTTATAAACTACTCGTGAATTAAATAATAAATTTCTAAAACTCTAGGGGTTTATTTTAAATTTCCAGAAAGCTTTTATGAAGTTTCTAAAACTTATGAGGGCTAAATCGAACGTATCGAATACTCAGAGGACCAATGGCAATTTCTAGAATTATAAAATCAAATTTTAATGGTCAAATTGAAAGTTAGAAAACTTAAGGACTGGATTTATGAATATAAACAGTGCAGGGACCTCTGCTACAATAAGACAGAAGAATCTGTCAAATTGTAATAAAGGTCCCCAAACTTTTGTTCCTTTCAACCAAGCCCTTATACTTTCTGCAAATTCTCAATTCGGTCCCTGCAAGTTCCAAAAGCTTGCACATTGGTCCTACAATGGAGTCTTCAACTCCAATTCGACTTTCCCATCAATCTTAGTGTTCCAAACACAAATCCAACAATCAATCCATCATTAAACATCATCCATCCATACGAATCATCAACATATCGAATCAAAAGGCATCAAGAATCAAAATCCCTTTTTTTTTTTTTAAATAAAATGAATCGGGATCGAACGGAATCAGGCCACCGATTCTGTTCGTCCCCAATCTTCCTGCGGTCACGTCAAACGCGTTCATCCCTCCCTTCTTTGATGAAATTCAAATCGATATTTGAAACTTCGAAGCTTTAAAGGAGACCAACAATGGATCAAACCTTTTCGGGGCTTCAAACTCGAATCAAATCTTAATATGGACGGGACGGATAAAGAGAGGATGAAAATTGGAGAAGATCGATATATTAGGTCGATGGAGGAGAGGCAAAATGGAGCCAAGCTCCGATGGAGCTCTCCATTGATGAGCGGCAGCGAGCTGGGTTCCAAATCCAGTTTGCTGCCTTAATTTTTTGTAAATAAGGGAAATATTAAACGTCGGAACATAAATTTACTAAATGTTGGAAATTTATTGTAAATTACATAAAATATTTATAAATTTATAATTTTACAAATTAACCCAATACTTTTAAAATCATCACAATTCCACCTTAAATAAATCAAGCCCCTAAATCAATAACCTAATCAACATATTTCAATTCAACTTCATCACAATTCCACCTTAAGTAAATCAAGCCCCTAAATCAATAACCTAATCAACATATTTCAATTCAACTTGAAGAACACACCAAGAGATATCATCAAACTCAAATCAAGGTTAGTTCTTTAATTTTTTTTTTTTTAAAGTATTGGGTGGCATATATGGGCGGCGGAAACCACCGCCGCCCATATTCAGGCCGAGCAGCCGTAGCGGCTGCTCGGCCGGAACAGCAGGCCGCTGGCCTGCTGTTTATTTTTTATTTTTTCTATTTTTTTTAATTTTTTTTTTAATTTTTTTTTTGCTATATATATATATATATCCAATTACATCAAACTTCAACTTGTTATATTAATTGATCTTCATATTTTATTGATGCACACATTTGATTTTCACTTATGATATATGTGTTTCTATTGTCCCCTTATAATTTGATAATAAATTAATGACTTGTATATATACGTAGTTGTAGAGATATTGATTGTTCATTCTAATCTTACTTTGTTATATTTATAGATGGATAAGGGTGGAAAGAAAGGATATTGGGAAGATGTTGGTGTTGGACGCTTGCAAGGAAGGGTTGTTACTCAATCAAAACGTAAGCGTGCAGAAGAAGGACGTAGGCTTCATGTTGAGGCCAAAGCAAGGGCTACGAGGGATGACATGGAGCAGGAAAGTGAGAGTACCCAAGTGCATGAAAAGTTTGCACGTGCAACTGAGACCATGGTGGATAGTTCCGGTGATGATGATACTTCGATATCTAGTGGTACACTTAAAGATATGGAGAGAGATGCATATCTTGATAACCTTCACAGTAAAGGTAAAGGGATTAATCACCATGAGATTGCTAGTGATGAGGAAGACGATGAAGAAACTTATGATAATTTGCAAGATAATTCAATTTCTTGTGATTTTATCAGTTAATATTGTTTAGGTTCTTTTTAATTTTTACTTTATTTAGGGCCGAGAGAACATATTCATGGTGACATGGAGGGTAATGTGCATGGTAGCCCGATGAGTTTGGGAGTTGATGGAGGGCCAGTACTAAAGGAGTTATTGCCTTCGTTCAAACACCATATTGCATACCAAATATGGCATAAGGGGGAGGTCAGTCAATTTTATGTTTGTGAGACTTGAATTATTATGTTGGTCACATAATATTTAATATTGTTGTAACATGTTTTGTTTTTTTTATAGGTCCTTAGGTGCTTGCATTGTCATTCAAGACATGCAAGATCAAAGAATCTCTCTATCCCAGAAAAAGACGCAAATTATGATGTATTGACATGGTTGAAGGAAAGTAGGCTATACCACCTGAAGGACTGTATGTACAAGTCTATTGACCACGTTCTTATATCAGCTTTTGTTGAGAGATGGCAGCTTGAGACCAACTCCTTTCACATGCCATTCGGTGAGATGACCATCACTTTACACGATGTATGGTATATTCTACAGATCCCCGTGACTGGTAAGCCTGTGATTTCTAGTCGCACGACTGAGGGTTTGATGACAGATATGGGACTTCTGCTGGAATTGCCTTTGGATGACAAATTGGGAAGGGAACTTGGTTGGAAGCATGGTCGGTGTGGGTTTGATGTATTGGAGAAGCGCCTAAAACAGGGTAATTTGAACAACAACTCTGTATTTTCAACGTACTTGTTGTGGCTCCTTGGCACGACATTGTTCGTTGATAAGACAACCACTCTTGTCCACGCCGGTTTTCTAGAGTTTCTACATGAAAGTGATGGTGTTCAGAACTATGCATGGGGTGCAGCTACATTGGCCAACTTGTACAGACAACTCGGAGAGGCATCACGAGCTGGATGCACCAACATTGCTGGTTGTCTCACACTTCTACAGGTTAGCGTCAGCGTCAGTGCTTTTTATCTAATGTTGTCGTTATAATACTTATTATTGAATTAACATACAATGCATTAATTACAGGTTTGGATTTATGAATACTTCCCGCCTTTTCGTCCAAGGGGAAGAACAGATGTGGTAGATGGTCCTTGGGCAAAAAGATGGATACCGTCCCCAAACCGACTAGCTGAGCAGGAATCATTACTGAAGTCTATCCGTATTCAGTTGGACGAGTTGCGTGCCAACAAAGTAAGTTTCCTAGTTTACTTGAATTCTGACTTTAGTTCTGTTTGAATATTATCGTCAAATGTACAATTTTGTTTCGTACTCAGGTGAACTGGACACCATTTGGGGACAACCCTTCCCAGGAAGTTCCGATAACACTGTTTGAGGGTATTCTACATTGTCGGAGTTACGCCGAGCCATATATGCCAGATCGTGTCATGAGACAGTTTGGATATGGACAGTCTATTCCATTCGCACCAATTCATCCAGTAAAAGCTGTAAGGACAGAGACACCACGTCAATACATTCTGGAACACCATGTCGACCGAACCATGTTTTTGAAATGGCGGAGCCACTTATGCAACCTATCACAGAGGTAACTATGACTACATGCAAATTTAAATGGTCTATTTAAAAATTTTCATTTGAAGACCATTATGACTAACTATATGTATCTTAATCTTTCAGGTCTGTGAGGCTTAATACATTTCAAATTGAGAGTGATACTACTGATTACCTACTTTGGTATATTCCTAGGACACATCCCAAGGTAAATAGAGAGGTTGTCCAGAATGCAGTTCAGGATAAGAATTCTGAAGCGGAATTGCTTATGACTATCACGGATATGGTCGCCCCATTCCATCCGCAGACCAATCCATCTCCCACTTATGATGACATGAAAAACCTTGTGCATCAACTGTCCCGTATGCTAGTCAAGAAGCCTCGTAGGATAGTTGATTAGGCACTACAATGACCGTGTCTTTTATGTTTTAGTTTAATTTGTGTTCCGGATACTCGAACCCTTTGACGTTTGTGTTTTTCTATGTGTTTGTTTTGGACCTAAATTATTATTTTTTGGATGTTAGTTTATGTTTGTGAGACTTGAATTATTATTCTATGGGTGTTTCGAATGTTAGTTTGTGTTATTGCAATGCCACTATTTTACAAAAACTAACCACAAAAATAAATAATGGGGATTCTAAATAATTAGGAAAATTGTATAAGATATTGCAATCGTAAATCAGAAATGTGAAAAGCTATTCTACGAAAAACTAACAAGAATTCATCATACTTTCCCTCTCTCTACATACCAATCTTTCCAATGAGCTACCTGTGGCACCTTATGATATTTCCAAAAAATGATGAAGTTCCCGATCGGGGCTCCTGGGTCCACGTGTATCACAAAGAAGTGGTTGCTGCTCATACCAATTGACCATTCTTCTGTGGGTGGATCTGGTCGTGGGTCTTCTGGATCAGCGCGCGATTCCCATGTTACGTATGTAAAACTATTTCCTGCACGGTAACAATGGATAACTTTCTGATACTTAGTCGCCACTGCTAGACCGAGTTCTGTCATACTCAACCAGTTAGGTTTATCGCATCCCCCAACAAAATGAGTCAAACTAATAATTTGCCTTTGGTATTCAACACAACCTCTTGCAGATCAAGTCAAATAACAATTGAAAGTTTCATATTTATATTATATAATAAATAGCATTATGTACATGTTTCAATGAAATAAAAATAGAAAAAAATTATGAGAAGGAAGCCAACATACCTGCAATGGCTATATACTTGTCTTTGTAGAGTCTCATCTCTTGAATTATGTCCAGACGCACTTGAACCCATTTTTCCTGTGTCCCGTACCTATAGTGGGCTAGTGCTCGGTACCCACAATTCCCATCAGATTCAACATTCAACCATCCTGTGATATAGTCCAATAAACGAACCGGCATCCATGAGCTATATTCAAAGTTGAACAGTTGTTTCGTAGCCTTTTCCTTCTCATTCATCTTGTCCTTTTGATTCTTTTCATCTTTCTGATCCTTCTTCTCATCCTTCCTCTTTTCATTCTTATCTTTCTTCTCATTTTTCTGATCCTTCTTCTCATCCTTCTTCCTTTTATTCTTATCTTTCTTCTCATCTTTCTGATCTTTCTTGTCATCCTTCTTCTTTTCCTTCTTATCTTTCTTTTCATTCTTATCTTTCTTCTCATCCTTCTTCTTCTCCTTCTCATATTCACTTTGGTATCTTTTCCCCTCAGCGTTAGGAGGTCGTCCTTTGTGCTTATGATGAATTGGCTCTTCAAATGTGGTTGACGCGGGGAACCTCATTTCATGGATATATTGAGATAACATCCTCTTCTGCACGTCAGATGCACTTTCCTTGAAGCCTCTGAATGCTTCGTCACATATATCATCAACAGTGGCTTTTCCGGAATCATCCCAAGAATATTTCTTATCCAAATCAAGAGTTTTCCAGAATGGGTGAATATCAATTGGGTCGATTGGAGTATATTCATCTTCAAGCTTCTTCATGTGGCATGCACACATCAAGCCATGTGTGCTGCGTAACTCACATATACAAATAGGAGCATCACCCCCGCTACATTTTGCGTCATAGCATCTTTTATTCCACTCCTCTAACTCGTTAGCCATCAACTGTATTGCATCATGCGAAACAATCCCACCAAGCCTTCGAAACAACAAATTTGCTCTACAATGATGAGACTCCTTCGTTCGATTCAGCTCGAAATCAGATCTAATATGATTCAATTCATCTTCAACAATCTCGTGGATCTTCAAAAAAATGGTAGGAAAATTACTCCTCGCATTTCTAATCCAGGACTTCAATTGAGCATGCGCACTTTCTACCCTGCAATAATATTAAAGATTGCATAATTGAATATGATAAATTTATGCAAGTGGTGTGCTTTTACGATAATGAAAGGACAATAGTAAATTAAGAAAATTGAGTCAATGGTACCTGTTGGTTGTTTGAGTTCCAAAGTGTAGATATTTTCTTGTCCAGTACGACACAAAATTTTCATGATGCGGATCACACCATGTCTTCTTGACATACTCTCCAAATAGTGGTAAGAATCTCCAAGTATAAAGTAGCTCATCCACATGTTTTTCATATTCATCAACACTTTGTGAGTTCACAACCTTCTTCCACCTTGCCCTAACTGCCCTCTCATACTTTCGACTTCCAGAGTGTTTAACAAAATTCTTATGTACACATTCTGAAATGTGTCGCCTACAAAGTAGACGACCACTCTCCGGAAAAACAGTATCAATGGCGTTCATAAGGGCTTGCTCTCTATCTGTAACAAAAACACCTGGATACTCAACAACACTAAAAAATTTCTTCAACTCTCTCATTATCCACACATAGCTATCCTCCTTTTCATGGTAGATGCATGCAAATGCAACATGAAAATTCTTACCGGTTGGCAATAAACCCATCACTTGAACCAAAGGCATATTATATAGATTTGTTGCATATGTGGCATCCAAGAGAATAACATAAGGATATAGTCGAACCAAATCAACGCTATGATGGTGAGCAAAAAAACCTTCACCAACATGATTATTACCTGGTTCCTTTCGCTCATTATGATAGTAATGGTGATCGGAGAGTAACTTCAGAAAGTATTGCATCGTGGTTAGCCCATCCCTATCCTTGTTCTTGTTTTTGTGAATTGCATTGTACACATGTCTGATGTTGCTCACATTATCTTTATTCAACAACTTTACCTCTTGCAGGATACTCTTTGGCTTCGTTCGAGTCATATACAACTTATGTATGTGTTCTAGCTCCGGTTCGCTCAACTTTTCCGCCGATGTATGCCAACTAGGGTGCTTCCCAAGTGCATGGTTATGCCTCCCTCTATTCTCGCTTGTGCGTACAACCCATGGACCATTATCACAATTTCTTTTAGTTTCAACTAAAAGGGACATTCATTCTTCTTCGTCCCACTTGAATGGCGACTCACAGCATTGACATTTTTACTCGTCGTCGCTCTGTACTTCCCACTACATTCACAACCAAGGTAAATCCGATTTGCATGTGCTGTGACAACTGTGAAGTGCATGTGATTTTCCCGTCCAATTCGCCTAACTTCATCTTCTGCGGCTATTCTTGTAGGAAATTCTCCAAGACTATTGAACAAGTAATTCATGTCATCATACATATGATCTTGCTCCGTATCATTCCCATCATCATTAACCTGAAAATAAAAATGTATACTAATCAATAAATTGATATATGAGATAAATACGTACATTTGTTCTAATAATTTGTAAACACAGTTGCAACAACATATATATCATAAATGAAAATCAAATGTGTGCATCAATAAAACATGAAGATCAATTAATATAACAAGTTTGATGTAATTGGATATATATATATATATATATATATATATATATATCTATATATATATATCTATATATATATATATATATATATATATATATATATATATATATATATATATATATATATATATATATATATATATATATATATATTAGCAAAAATAAAAAAAATAAAGAATAAAAAAATAAATAAAAACGAGCCTACACGCGAGCAGCAGGCCGCGGCCTGCTGCTAGCGATTAGCAGCGGCAAGGCTAGCTTGCCTGCTGCTGTTTAGGTTTACAAAAAAAAAAAAAAAAAAAAAAGGCTTAATACACATAAAATCAGTAATCTTTACCTCATAATTTTCATACTTCGACCATTCTTCAGTCCAAGGTGGCCATTCCATGTTGAAAATTTGTATTCAGAAGAGATTGTTTCTGAAGAATTTGTTGTGGAGAAGGAAGTAATGAACATATGAAATTGTGTTAGTTGTAATTTGTGTGTATTTAATGTATTTAATAAATTTGTGACTTATTTGTAAAATATTAAAAATAAGGTGTTTTTTGCAAATTACTAATAAATTTCCAACGTTTAGTAAAACTGCTACTACGTTTAATAAGCCCCATTAACAATCTTTAATCAATCTCTGCTAATCAAACTCAGTTGCTATAATAATAGCCGATCATATCAGACGTTTATCCAATACAATATGAGTTGCAAATACAAAACCCAGTTTCTTGCAATTTTAAACATTAACTCACAATGAACATAAAATAACATGTAAATATATCATTTCAATCGAACTTTGCTCTGATACCATTATTAGTAATTGTAGGAAATTACCTCTAAGGTTAATGCAGCGGGATTCAAAATTTTCCTACATGGATCGTTGATTGAATGATCATTTAACATGCTTCATATAAATGACTTACCCGTTATCCAGCTTCCAGCTTCCATTAATGAATATTCTAATCATGAATTTGTTCTTCAGAGAACAATTGATGATCTTCTAAAGATTCTGACTGAACTCAGAACAATTCTAAGCTGCCTACGTACCCTCAGGATCAAGTCAAACGTAGTTCAATTCTTGGTTGATGAATTCTCCATGGAGGCTAGGAAATCCATATTCATAATCTACATTAAGCAAAATAAGAAATCTCAAAGATCATAATAAAATGAGAATTAATCAAAGAAGAAAAGAAAAGAGTTAGAACGAATACAACCGTATAGAAGAAACCCAAAAGAGAAGGAGAGCTCTAAGCCACAATCATCAACAACACGTATCAAACCCTACTGACTAATATCAGCCAATGTGCATAAAACGCATAACCTATTTTGCATGGGCCTGGCCCAGTCGGCTGGTACACTAGTTAATGAGCTGGAGGTCTTGGGTTCGAAATCCACTACTATCAATCCTTTTCTTTTGGGCTTTTAACACTTGAGCCTCATTCTAAATTGGTTCAAATGCACATTCTAACTTTAGCTAGATTTTAGCTAAAGTTTTTTTCATTTGAGTTTTTTTACACTTTCATTTGAGTTTTTTTCACCTATTTTAGCTATCCTCTATGTTAATTTAGCTAGATTTTAGTGCATTTTATTAGAATAGTGTCACGTTTCCCTTTAGATTTTATTTTACATGTTTTGGTTGAAAATCGAGGTTTTTCGGGCAATTATATTGAAGTTGACAAGGAATTGGTGTTCCAGAAGCCTATTTGGAGTATCTGAAGGTTTCCGGATAGGATTTGAAGTCTAGGGGTCGAATCTGGAGGTTAGAAGGCCACTAGAAGTCAGAAACCGAGTCCGAAAAGGGGAAGAAATCTAAAAACGCGTCGAAAACGCGTAAATTACCGAAAAATACTCCCGGGCGAAACGCCCGTCGAAAACGCGTAAATTCCCTGGAGATTGACAACCTTCGGTAACATTGTATCTTACAGTTTATTCTACTTATTTTTATATATCTTTCAACATGTTTTCTTCTATGATTTCTGTTGGTTGCATGCCGATTATGAGTAGCTAAACTTATCGTTGGTGGTAGTATGTGAATTCATAGCGAAGGGAAGATAATCATGCTAATGGCTATATCGCGCATTATACTATGTGTTATTGCTTTATTTCGTTGATCAGGCTTAGCCTAAATTCTCGTATGTTGTATTAATTATTATGCACAATTGGACCCTCGTCGACCTATACGCATGTTTATCTTCGTAGTGTTGAATAATTACGGAACACAATTGGACAATAGAGATTGACTTGTGAGAACCATTATCTTCGTAGTGCTTAATATTTACAACAGGACATTAGATTGATCAAAGATCTCCATGCAAGACCGAGGAATTTATGCATGATTATCGACCCGTTATGCTTTGAAGGATCATACTATCACCAATCTCCATTATCTGCTAGAAACCCCTTTGCTAATACGTCTGTTGTTTTATATTCTCTAGTTGAATAGATAAAGCTAGTTATAGTCCTGAGAGAACGACACTGAGGTCATTCTACTGCTACACTACTGTTTTCGTTGTAGTTGTGAATTGCCTTTGGCTAAATAACAAATCTATTTGATTGAATCGGGACCCGACAAATTCCGGTTCATCAAATTGGCGCCGTTACCGGGGACTATACTCCTTTTTCTGTTTAATTTATTTATATTTTCAGCTTTCGATTCCTAATTCTATTAGTTTTAGTTTTCCTTTTTAATATCTCTCTGATACTGCTTTCCTAGTCCGTTACAGATAGTGTATGTCACATACACGATCTAACGGAACTCCACTTGCTGATTCAATTGCTGAGATCGACAGAGTCTACCACCAAAGAAGGCGACTACTCGAAAGGCGTGCACTAGAGGAAATAGAGGATACCGATTTCTCTGAATCTCTACACAGTCTTTTCAAGGAAATCGACGGAATGGCAGAAGCTAGACCACTGAAAGCATGGGTTCAACCCACCAAGGATCGTATGAGGGGACCGACGATTGTTCTTTCATCTGCAACTCGAGATCTGGAAATCAAGAACCACGCATTCCAACAACTTCCGAGGTTCTATGGCTTAGAAAGGGAAGATGTGATGGGGTACTTGCACGATATCGATGATTTCGTCAACCAACTCCCACGACCCGGAGCTGAAATAACAACGGACGAGTTGAGGATGAAGGTTTTTGCTATGGGACTTGGCGACAGAGCCAAGTCATGGTTGAGTTCTCTACCAGCAGGCTCGCTGGACACTTGGGAGAAGGTTTTTTCAGCATTCATGGATAAATACTTCCCTCACACCTTGACTACCGCGCTAAAGGCGCAAATCACTGGATTCAAGCAGGACTATGATGAGACCATCTACACTGCGTTTGAGAGATTCCAAGATCTCACGAACAAGTGCCCTCACCATGGTTTTGAGCTTTCTGACCTAGTCCAACACTTCTACAATGGACTAACCTTCGAGAACCAACAAGTGGTGGATTTCCAATGCCGAGGCAATATTTGGGAGGAAACCGCAGAAGCCGTCTGGGCAGTTTTCGAAAGGCTTGCTAAGGGTTCGCAGTTCAAGGACCCAAGAGCAATGTTAGGACACGTGGACCTGAAGCTCCACCGACTCAAGAAGCCCCTATGTATAGGGGGAATGGGGATCAATTCGAGTGCTTTACCAACGAATTGAAGCAAATCCTCAAGAGCGCTACTGGAACAACTGTTTCGAACGAAGTATGCCGAATATGCAAGAACTATGGGCATGGGGCTCATATGTGTAGATCGGAGCTTGCGTATGATGATGGCAACTGGGCTCGAGGAGGCGAAGAAGAAGCCTTTGCTACGGAGTTTGGTACTCAAGAAGTTAGCTACGGACAAGACGGTAGGAATCCTCGAGGTGGATTTTGGAGAAGAGGATTCCGAAACAATCGAGGATATGCACCGGCTAACCAAACTTATGGGCCTAACCAAGACCGTAGTAGGCTAAACTATGGTAATGATCACTGCGAAAACCCCGTTCTGAAAGAGCCAACGAAGTCGAAGTCGGCTCAACTGATGGAGAACTTGTAAAAGATGGTTAATCACACACAAAGTTTTCTCAAACGTTATGAAGAAGATTCTGAGAAGACTAGGGCAAGGCTTGATAGGTTGGAAGAGAGCACTAGGATTGCCCATCAAAAGATGCAAGAGTTGATCGATCGAGGAGCAAGTAGGGAACAAGGCAAACTGCCTAGCAACACTGAGAAGTCGATGTCCATTACCTTGGTGGGTGATCTACCTGTTGAAATCACCATCAAGAAGGTTGCTAAGTGCGAGAGTTGCAAGAGGGAAACGCCCCCACAGGTCGAGGAAGAAGAGAAGGACCTTGGTACTGACAAAAGTGAAGAGGAGCAAGAAGATCCCGAGTCACTCCCTCAAAGTTTCGATGTTAAGATCGGGATTGGGGAACTTGAAGATGTCCGTGCCACACTAGACACGGGATCCTACTCTAATGTGCTCCCTTTGAATGTTTTCAAGAAGAGTAACCTTGGAAAACTATTTATGCATAAGGCTATTGTGCAACTGGCGGATGGATCCCTTGTGAAACCCGAAGGCGTTGTGAAGAATGTATTGGTGAAGATTGGTGAAGCTTCTGTATACACCGATTTTGTAGTTATGCCGGCGTCTACACCTGGGACAGGGGATGTCATTCTCTTGGGGCGAACGTTCTTGACTAAGCTACGCTCCGTGATGGACATCTACCAAAGAACTTGCACTATTGAAGTGGATGGCAAGCAACATGTGTTGCAAGCCATATCTGATCCACCTGATACTTCTAACACTATTGACTACAGTGGTCTTAATGTCTATGTTCATTCTTATTCACAGGATCGAGGCATGGGAAGGAGATCCGTAAAGGGGAAGTCTAGTACCCTCAAGAAGAAAAGCTAGGCCAAGACAGGAGTCGAGTCAAAGACTTTAAACAATGGCGCTATCCGGGAGGCAACCCGGGGTTTTTATCGCTTTCTTTACTGCTTTATTGCATGCATTCATACTTGAACAATTTGCTTTTCATATGTGAATTTGTTCGTCTCTGTGTCGTATGTGCTTATGTTATGTTCGAGTGCGATTTTTCGAGTGATTTTTTGAGAAAAATGGTTTTCGGAGACTAAAAACCGCATTTTATTTCAAATCGATCGTCGCCCCACCTCAGGAGGTGGGGCGCGCGCGCTCTGGACGTGGGGGCAATTCGCCCCAGGCGTGGGGCGAATCGCCCCACGGTCTGCAGAGAGGAAAAAACGGGGTTCTCCCCCATTTTTCGTCATTTCGTTTCTTCTTCATCTCTTAAACTCAAAAAAATCCTCCATTTTCACAAAACCTTCAAATCTTCATAACTTCTTCATCCTTCCATCAATTTGTGTGTTCTTTAGCTTCAATCGAAGCCCGTTACGTGCTCTATCTTTCCATCCGAACAAATTTCTTCCTAGTTCATTCAATTTCCGGATTTGAGGTATTATCACATGAACCCTAATTCTTTAAATTTGGGGTTTTTTTGATTTATGCTTCAATTAAGCTTGTATGATGTATGGGTTGATGTTTTCTGTGATTAGATTCGTTATTCATTATCAATTGCATGTTCAATTAGGCTTGGTTTGTTGATTTGAGATTTTTGCTATTAGATGATATATCTTGTTAGGAAATGTATCTCTTACTATCATTCCATGCTTAAACATGTGTTTGTTGATATGATAATGATGGATGTATTGGTAGAATGCATGATTGATGGAGTTGAGGATTTATGCTAGATTTTTGATTATTGTGGTATGGATTGAACCTTGTGATTCAAGGCATTTTTTGTTTAGCAAGAGCATAATGTGATATGTTATTGTAGTAGTTACATTGATATGTTGCGTAATGGAATAGCTAGACTAGACTTTGGGTTTTTGAGGAGTTGGATTTTTGAAGATATTGCTCGTTAGAATCGCTCGTATATTTACATATGCATAGGTCTGTTTTGCATCGTACAAGATACTAATTGTTGTTTGTAGGAATCATGGCACCGAGATCGAGGAGAGTCGGCTCTAGCAAAAAGGGGAAGGGAGTAGCATCAAGCTCCCAACCATCTCACCATATGTACGAGTTGTCTGCAGCTGCGGAAGAGGTGTGTCAAAGGCTAGAAGCGGAGCTGGCCGACGGAGGAAGATCGATCATCCCAGACAGGAGGAATGATATTCTAGAGTCAGCAGTTGATAAAGCGGGGTATAGGACGCTATCACGATTGGGGTCACAAAGGAGTTGGGTATGGTACAGTTCCAACAGGTTCAAAGGTTACGACGAGAGCCTCCTCCAAGAGTTCTACACTGGATACACAGATCTTGAGGAGAAGAATGGGGTACTAGTCCGAGGCCTGATAATACCGTGGACACCAGAGCACATTTCTTCATTCATCCATTTTGGGCATCAGGAATTCACAGGGAGCGACCATGCCTACCTGTATTCGAGAGCCTCTAGGGGGATAGGAAGACATATCACAGACGTGATCTGCAACAGGGAGTACCGATATCCAGAAATCGGGGGAGAGCCTTCACGGATCAGTCAGAACGACCTTAGCATTGAAGCTAAGGTGATGATGAAATTCTGCATCTTCAACTTGATCCCTAGGAAGAATGACTCGTGGATTCAACCCTACTACGCCGAGCTCCTCTACTGCCTGATAGACAGACATCGGATCGACATAGGGCACATCATGTATGAGGAGTACGAGCGCCACTGGGAAAGAAGAGGAAGCCCTTCATCTTCCCAAGGTTCATCACAGCCTACTGCAAATATCATGGGGTCGATGACATTGAGGAGGGGGATTGCGAGGTCGCTGCCCTTTAACCCTCAACTATTGAGGTGCATCTCAACAGGTATCAGTTGAAGAACCCCACGGCTGCCGCTGCTGATGTAGGAGCACCCTTCCAACCGAGTGATTCCGATCATGAGGATGCTATGGAGGCCGATGTTGGCCATGCCCCTATCCCAGATATTCCGTTTGTCCATAGAGCACCGCATGCACCGCCTCGAGCACCACAGGGGTCTAGAGGATTTGACTTCTCTGAATTCCGTACCTACCTCGACGGCCGCTTCGATAGAATTGATGCCAACAATGCGGCCATGCGACAGGACCTCGACAGGCACATTGTCCAGCACAACCGCGATTGGAAGACATTCGAGGAGCATCGCCGAGAGGATAGGCAACAAATGTGGGAGCAGCAACAGCTCATCCAGCAGCAGCAGGAGGCTCTACGTCAGTCCAATGAGCTCATGAATGACATGTGGAGGGACTTTTATGGGGACTACCATCCCGATGATTAGTCCTTTCACATGTCCACTCTCAGCCAACCGAGGCCAAACCGTTCGGTAACATCTAGTATCACTTCTTATTACTCATTCTCTTTTGCTAGGGGCTAGCTTAAGAATCGTAAGGGGGGTGGGATGTGAACCATGATGTTAAGTATTGTTTTGCTTTGCGTTGATTAGTATCTTGTTCTTTGTTTGCATTTGCATTTGCACGTTTACTGCTTTTTTAGATTTTTTAGGTTGCATTCACTACATTCATCCTAGGATAGTCTTGCATGTTTTATATGGAGTTTATTGCCGAATTTTTTGAACTTTTTTATTGGGTAGATCAACCAACTATGCCATTAATCGTATGCTTCATCTCTTTGAATTTGTTTGAGGTTTTTCTCGCTTGGCTTGTCACATTTATGTATTGCACTTAGTTAAGCTTGGTAGTCTCGACATCACTTAGTGGTGTTTTCTCTACTGCGGTTCACGAAGGCCTTTATAATAGGATGATGCATGTTAGGGTCTTATGGTTGTATTCCCGAGTAATTATGTACCTAAGAGGCAACAAGTCTTCACCATGCTTTGAGATTGCTAAATGCCTAGGAAGGAGGTAGTGTGAGGTCGTGTGATCCTTTATTTATAACCTATTCTTCCGAATAGGTTTGGGGAGGGGGTTACACCATTATTAGACTTGTTTTCGTTTTTTTCATTCCCGTATCGTGAGTGTTTTTCTTTTTCCGTAAATTTTGTACTCCAACCTATTCTTTCGAATAGGTTTGGGGAAGTCGTGTGAGTCATTTTGTTTCTCTTTTTGTTATGCTACTGCTGGCTAGAAAAAATCGATAAAAAAGAAAGAAAAATTCCAGAAAAAAAAAGAGAAAAAGGAAAAGAAAAAAAAAAGAGAATCTGGAAAGAAAAAAAAGAAAAATAGAAAAAACCCCAAAAAAGCAAAGAAAGGGTCCACAAAATGAAAGCCAAATAGCAGTTAGCAAAGTGTTGTGTCTCATTTTCCAATTCTTGTAATGTTCGTAATCGTGTTGTAATTTTCTATTTTTTTTGTCTTGAGTGTCATCTGTTCTAGACCACCCTCGTCCTGCCATTCAGGAAGTGGTGAATAGTTTAAGACTTAACTTGAGAGATGGGTAGAATAGGGGAGTGTTATCTTTTATAGGGAACCCTCCTTCGTTTGATGAGAGCCAGTACTGGGTCGACCTCTTTTGAGGAAATGTCTTAACATGGTGGAACAGCAGTAAGTCCTCAGTTTCATAGGCACGGGACAACCATTCGTATCTTAGCATGCTTCCTTACGTCGTCACTGACTAGGTCCAGGTAGAGAATGTTACAAGAGACTATCTTGTCTTGACATAAGTGCTTATGTGGATGTGTATAAGTTAATCGAGGTATTCTTCAACCTATATTCATGCTTTGATTTATATGGCTTTTGTTCATATGTTTTTTGGTAGACTCAGTAGATTAGTTCATTTTATTTGGCATGAGACTCCATTTTGTGTATTGCATTGTTTTTTGCATTAGAGTCTAGCTTAGTTGCTTGAGGACAAGCAAAGGTTCGGTTTGGGGAGTTTGATGAATGTGTATTTTACACTTTCATTTGAGTTTTTTTCACCTATTTTAGCTATCCTCTATGTTAATTTAGCTAGATTTTAGTGCATTTTATTAGAATAGTGTCACGTTTCCCTTTAGATTTTATTTTACAGGTTTTGGTTGAAAATCGAGGATTTCCGGGCAATTATATTGAAGTTGACAAGGAATTGGTGTTCCAGAAGCCTATTTGGAGTATCTGAAGGTTTCCGAATAGGATTTGGAGTCTAGGGGTCGAATCTGGAGATTAGAAGGCCACTAGAAGACAGAAACCGAGTCTGAAAAGGGGAAGAAATCCAAAAACGCGTCGAAAACGCGGAATTCCGCGAAAAAGTCTCCCGGGCGAACCGCCCAGGACGTGGGGCGAACCGCCCCACACACCGGGCGAACCGCCCCACACTTATTCGAAGCCTATATATAGTTGCTCAGATTTTCTCCGAAATTCATACTTTTCCAGACCTACTTTCTCACCTTTCTCTGTAGTTTTAGGTAGGAACTTCCCAGAGCCTGTTCTGGGGGTTCGTAGCTTAGGGGACACTTTTTCATAGCGGATTGGAGGTTGTAGGATCGCAATTCTTCGGAGATTGACAACCTTCGGTAACATTGTATCTTACAGTTTATTCTACTTATTTTTATATATCTTTCAACATATTTTCTTCTATGATTTCTGTTGAATGCATGCCGATTATGAGTACCTAAACTTATCGTTGGTGGTAGTATGTGAATTCTTAGCGAAGGGAAGATAATCATGCTAATGGCAATATCGCGCATTATACTCCGTGTTATTGCTTTATTTCGTTGATCAGGCTTAGCATAAATTCTCGTATGTTGTATTAATTATTATGCACAATTGGACCCTCGTCGACCTATACGCATGTTTATCTTCGTAGTGTTGAATAATTACGGAACACAATTGGACAATAGAGATTGACTTGTCAGAACCATTATCTTCGTTGTGCTTAATATTTACTACAGGACATTAGATTGATGAAAGATCTCCATGCAAGACCGAGGAATTTATGCATGATTATCGACCCGTTATGCTTTGAAGGATCATACTATCACCAATCTCCATTATCTGCTAGAAACCCCTTTGCTAATACGTCTGCTGTTTTATATTCTCTAGTTGAATAGATAAAGCTAGTTATAGTCCTGAGAGAACGACACTCGAGGTCATTCTACTGCTACACTACGGTTTTCGTTGTAGTTGTGAATTGCCTTTGGCTAAATAACAAATCTATTTGATTGAATCGGGACCCGACAAATTCCGGTTCATCACCGGGCGAATCGCCCGGGATGTGGGGCGAATCGCTCCACACCAGGCGACTCGCCCGGTGTGTGGGGCCCTTCGCCCCACACAAATTCGAACACTATATATAGTTGCTCAGTTTTCTCCGTTTTTCATACTTTTCCAGACCTTCTCTCTCACCTTTCTCTGTAGTTTTAGGTAGGAACTTCCCAGAGCCTGTTCTGGGGGTTCATAGCTTAGGAGATACTTTTTCATAGCAGTTTGGAGCTTGTAAGATCGCGATTCTTCGGAGACTGACAACCTTCGGTAACATTGTATCTTACAGTTTTTCTACTTATTTTTATATATCTTTCAACATGTTTTCTTCTATGATTTTTGTTGATTGCATGACAACTATGAGTAGCTAAACTTATCGTTGGTGATAGTATGTGAATTCTTAGCGAAGGGTTGCTAATGGCTATATCGCGCATTATACTCCGTGTTATCGCTTTATTTCTTTGATCTAGCGGAACCTATATCTTCGTATGTTGATTAATTATTGCACACAATTGGACCATAGTGTTGACCTATGCATATCTATATCTTCGTAGTGTTGAATAATTACGGAACACAATTGGACAATAGTGTTTGACCTATCAGAATCTATATCTTCGTAGTGTTTGATAATTACAACAGGACAATTATTGATCAAAGATCTCCATGCAAGACCGAGGAATTTACGCATGATTATTAACCCGTTATGCTTTGAAGGACCATACTATCACCAATCTCCATTATCTGTTAGAAAAACCTTTGCTATATCGTCTGCTGTTTTTATATTCTAAATTAGATCTGATAAAGCAAGTTATAGTCCTTAGAGATCGACACTCGAGGTCATTCTACTGCTACACTACGGTTTTCGTTGTAGTTGTGAATTGCCTTTGGCTAAATAACAAATTTATTTGATTAATTGGGATCCGACAATCCCTCGTTTCATCACACATAAAATGGAGTCTCATGCCAAATAAAATGAACTAATCTACTGAATCTGTCAAAAAACATATGAACAAGAACCATATAAATCAAAACATGAATATAGGTTGAAGAATGCCTCGATTGACTCATACACATCCACATAAGCACTTATGTTAAGACAAGATAGTCTCTCGTAACATTCTCTACCTGGACCTAGTCAGTGACGACGTAATGAAACATGTTAAGATATGAATGGTTGTCCCGTGCCTATAAAACTGAGGACTTACTGCTGTTCACGAAGTTAAGACTTTTCCTCAAAGAGGTCGAACCAGTACTGGCTCTCATCAAACGAAGGAGGGTTCCCTATAAAAGATAACACTCCCCTATTCTACCCATCTCTCAAGCAAAGCCTTAAGATTTTCACCACTTCCTGAATGGCAGGACGAGGGTGGTCTAGAACAGATGCACTCAAAAACAAAAGACAAAAAATAGAAAATTACAACACGATTACGAACATTACAAGAATTGGAAAATGAGACACAACACTTTGCTAAACTGCTATTTGGCTTTCTTTTTGGACCCTTCTTTGCTTTTTTGGGGTCTTTTCTTTTTTTTTTTCTTTTTTTTTTCTTTCCAGTTTCTTTTTTTTTTCTTTTTTTTTTCTTTTTTCCTGGAATTTTTCTTTCTTTTTTTTTTGATTTTTTTTTTTAGCCAGCAGTAGCATAACGAAAAGTGAAACAAAAATGACAAACGACTTCCCCAAACCTATTCGAAAGAATAGGTTGGAGTACAAAATTTACGAGAAAGGAAAAATAAACTCACAACACAGAATTGAAAAACGGAAAACAAGTCTAATGATAGTGTAACCCCCTCCCCAAACCTATTCGAAAGAATAGGTTGTAAACAAAGGATCACAAAACCTCACACTACCTCCTTCCTAGGCATTTAGCAATCTCAAAGCATGGTAAAGACTTGTTGCCTCTTAGGTACATTATTACTCGGGAAAACAACCATAAGACCCTAACATGCATCATCCTATTATAAAGGCCTTCGTGAACCGCAGTAGAGAAAACACCACTAAGTGATGTCGAGACTACCAAGCTTAACTAAGTGCAATACATAAATGTGACAAGCCAAGCGAGAAAAACCTCAAACAAATTCATAGAAATGAAGCATATGATTAATGGCATAGTTAGTTAATCTACCCAATAAAAAAGTTCAAAAAATTCGGCAATAAACTCCATATAAAACATGCAAGACTATCCTAGGATGAATGTAGTGAATGCAACCAAAAAAACTAGGAAAGCGGTAAACGTGCAAATGCAAATGCAAACAAAGAACAAGATACTAATCAACACAAAGCCAAACAATACTTAACACCGCGGTTCACATCCCATCCCCCTTATGATTCTTAAGCTAGCCCCTAGTAAAAGAGAATGAGTAATAAGAAGTGATACTAGATGTTACCGAACGGTTTGGCCTCGGTTGGCTGAGAGTGGACATGTGAAAAGACTAATCATCGGTATTGTAATCCCCATAAAAGTCCCTCCACATGTCAGACAGGAGATCATTGGACCGCTGTAGAGCCTCCTGTTGCTGCTGGATGAGTTGTTGCTGCTCCCACCTTTGTTGCCTATCCTCTTGGCGATGCTCCTCGAATGTCTCCCAATCGTGGTTGCGCTGGGCAATGTGCCCGTCGAGGTCCTGTCGCAGTCCTTGGACAGAAGTGGTCAAGGCTGCAGTACGAGCATCGGCTCTATCGAAACGATCGTCGAGGTAGGCTCGAAATTCAGAGAAGTCAAATCCTCTAGACCCATGTGGTGCTCGAGGCGGTGCATGCGGTGCTCTATGGACAAATGGAATATCCGGGATTGGGGCTTGGCCATCATCAGCCTCCATAGCATCCTCATAATCATTCTCGTTATCCGAATCGCTCGGTTAGAAGGGTGCTTCCACATCAGCAGCGGCAGCCGTGGGGTTCTTCATCTGATACCTAGCAAGCTGTACTTCCATAGTCGAGGCTGAAAGGGCAACGACCTCGTCAATGTCCTCGACCCCATGATATTTGCAGTAGGCAGTGATGAAGCTCGGAAAGATGAAGGGCTTCTTCTTATTTTCTCAGTGGCGCTCATACTCTTCATACATGATGTGCCCGATGTCGATCCGATGTCTGTCTATCAAGCAGTAGAGGAGCTCGGCGTAATTTGGCTGTATCCAAGTGTCATTCTTCCTAGGGATCAAGTTGAAGATGCAGAATTTCATCATCACCTTAGCCTCAATGCTAAGGTCGCTCTGACGGATCCGTGCAGGTTCTGCTTCGATTTTTGGATATCTGTACTCCCTGTTGCAGATCACGTCCGTAATATGTCTTCCTATCCCCCTAGAGGCCCTCGAATATAGGTAGGCATGATTGCTCCCTGTGAACTCCTGTTGCCCAAAATGGATGAATGAAGAAATTGACTCTGGCGTCCATGGTATTATCAGGCCTCGAACTAGTACCCCATTCTTCTCCTCGAGATCAGTGAATCCAGTGTAGAACTCTTGGAGGAGGCTCACGTCGTACCCCTTGAACCTGTTGGAACTATACCAAACCCAATTCCTTCTTGATGCCAATCGGGAGAGCGTCCTATACCCCGCCGTTCCAGCTACTGCCTCCGGAATATCAATCCTCCTGTCTAGAATGATCGATCTTCCCCCTTCGGCTAGCTCCGCTTCGATCCTTTGTCGGACATCTATCGCAGCTAAAGACAACTCGTACATGTTGTGAGAAGGTTGGGAGCTTGATGCTACCCCCTTTCCCTTCTTGCTCGAGCCAGCTCTCCTCGATCCTCTTGGAGCCATGATTCCTCAAATCCGAAGATTGAATGAACTAGGAAGAGATTTGTTTGGATGAAAAGAAAGAGCACGTAACGGGCTTCGATTGAAGTTAAAGAACACACAGTTTGATGGAAATATGAAGAAGTTATGAAGGTTTGAAGATATTTTGAAAATGGGGAAGTTTTTTGGAGTTAGATGAAGAAGATGGAGAAAAAATGAAGAAATGGGGAAGAACCCCGATTTTGTTTTCTGCAGAACGCGGGGCGAATCGCCCCGCGCGTCCAGAGCGCGCAGCGCGCTCTGGACTCATAGGGTGATTCGCCCCCCACCTCATGAGGCGGGGAGACGAACTTTTCGAAAAAATACGGTTTTAAAGTCCCCGAAAACCATTTTTCTCACAAAACACTCGAAAAATCTCACTCAAACATAACATAAGCACATACGACACAGAGACGAACAAATTCACATATGAAAAGCAAATTGTTCAAGAATGAATACATGCAAAAAAGCAGTAAAGAAAGCGATAAAAACTCCGGGTTGCCTCCCGGATAGCGCCATTGTTTAAAGTCTTTGACTCGACTCCTGTCTGCGCCTAGCTTTTCTTCTTGAGGGTACTAGACTTCCCCTTCATGGATCCCCTCCTCATGCCACGAACCTGTGAATAAGAATGAACATAGGCAGCAAGACCATAGTAGTGAGTAGTGTGAGAAGTATCAGGCGGATCAGATATGGCTCGCAACACATGTCGCTTGCCATCCACCTCAATAGTGCAAGTCCTTCGGTAGATGTCCATCACGGAGCGTAGCTTAGTCAAGAACGTTCGCCCCAAGAGAATGACATCCCCCGTCCCAGGTGTACACGCCGGCATAACTACAAAATTGGTGTATACAGAAGCTTCACCAATCTTGACCAATACATTCTTCACAACGCCTTCGGGTTTCACAAAGGATCCATCCGCCAGTTGCACAATAGCCTTATGCTCAGATAGTTTTCCAAGGCTACTTTTCTCGAACACATTCAGAGGGAGCACATTAGAGTAGGATCCCGTGTCTAGTGTGGCACGGACATCTTCAAGCTCACCAATCCCGACCTTAACATCGAAATTTTGAGGGAGTGGCTCGGGATCCTCTTGCTCCTCTTCACTCTCGTCAGAACTAAGGTCCTTCTCTTCTTCCTTAGCCTGTGGAGGTTCTTCCTTCTTGCAACATTCGCACTTAGCAACCTTCTTGATGGTGATTTCAACCGGTAGATCACCCGCCATGGTAATGAACATCGACTTCTCAGTGTTGCTAGGCAGCTTGCCTTGTTCTCTACTTGCTCCTCGGTCAATCAACTCTTGCATCTTTTGTTGGGCAAGCCTAGTGCTTTCTTCCAACCTATCAAGTCTCGCTCTAGTCTTCTCAGAATCTTCTTCATAACATTTGAGAAAACTTTGGGTGTGATCAACCATCTTTTGCAAGTTCTCCATCAGTTGAGCCGACTTCGACTTCGGTTGCTCTTTCGGAGCGGGGTTTTCGTAGTTGTCATTACCATAGTTAAGCCTACTACGGTCTTGGTTAGGGCCATAAGTTTGGCTAGCCGGTGCATATCCTTGATTGTTTCGGAATCCTCTTCTCCAAAATCCACCTCGAGGATTCCTACCGTCTTGTCCGTAGCTAGCTTCTTGAGTACCAAACTCCGTAGCAAAGGCTTCCTCTTCGCCTCCTTGAACCCAGTTGCCATCATCATATGCAAGCTCCGATCTACACATATGAGCTCCATGTCCATAGTTCTTGCATATTCGGCAAACTTCGTTTGAAACAGTTGTTCCAGTGGCACTCTTGAGGACTTGTTTCAATTCGTTGGTAAAGCACTCGAATTGATCCCCATTCCCCCTATACATAGGGGCTTCTTGAGTCGGTGGAGCTTCAGGTCCACGTCTCCTAACCATTGCTCTTGGGTCCTTAAACTGCGAACCCTTAGCAAGCCTTTCGAAAACTGCCCAGACGGCTTCTGCGGTTTCCTCCCAAATATTGCCTCGGCATTGGAAATCCACCACTTTTTGGTTCTCGAAGGTTAGTCCATTGTAGAAGTGTTGGACTAGGTCAGAAATCTCAAAACCATAGTTAGGGCACTTGTTCGTGAGATCTTGGAATCTCTGAAACGCAGTGTAGATGGTCTCATCATAGTCCTGCTTGAATCCAGTGATTAGCGCAGTGTAGAGGGAAGTATTTATCCATGAATGCTGAAAAAACCTTCTCCCAAGTGTCCAGCGAGCCTGCTGGTAGAGAACTCAACCATGACTTGGCTCTGTCGCCAAGTCCCATAGCAAAAACCTTCATCCTCAACTCGTCCGTTGTTATTTCAGCTCCGGGTCGTGGGAGTTGGTTGACGAAATCATCGATATCGTGCAAGTACCCCATCACATCTTCCCTTGCTAAGCCATAGAACCTCGGAAGTTGTTGGAATGCGTGGTTCTTGATTTCCAGATCTCGAGTTGCAGACGAAAGAACAATCGCCGGTACCCTCATACGATCCTTGGTGGGTTGAACCCATGCTTTCAGTGGTCTAGCTTCTGCCATTCCGTCGATTTCCTTGAAAAGACTGTGTAGAGATTCAGAGAAATCGGTATCCTCTATTTCCTCTAGTTCACGCCTTTGAAGTAGTCGCCTTCTTTGGTGGTAGACTCTGTCGATCTCAGCAATTGAATCAGCAAGCGGTGTTCCTCTAGATCGTGTATGTGGCATACACTATCTGTAACAGACTAGGAAAGCAGTATCAGAGAGAGATTAAATAGGAAAACTAAAACTACTAGAATTAGGAATTGAATGCTGAAAATATAAACAAATTAAACAGAAAAAAGGAGTATAGTCCCCGGCAACGGCGCCAATTTGATGATGCACAGATTGTCGTGTTCCAACGTATCAATCAAATAAATTTGTTATTTAGCCAAAGGCAATTCACAACTACAACGAAAACCGTAGTGTAGCAGTAGAATAACCTCGAGTGTCGATCTCTAAGGACTATAACTAGTTTTATCTAATCTAATTTAGAATATAAAACAGCAGACGATTTAGCAAAGATTTTTCTTAACAGATAATGGAGATTGGTGATAGTATGGTCCTTCAAAGCATAACGGGTTAATAATCATGCGTAAATTCCTCGGTCTTGCATGGAGATCTTTCATCAATGAATTGTCCAGTTGTAATTATCAAACACTACGAAGATAAAGATTTAGATAGGTCGAAGACCAATGAATTGTCCAATTGTGTGCAATAATTAATCAACCATACGAAGATAGAGATTTAGATAGATCAAAGAAATAAAGCAATAACACAGAGTATAATGCGCGATATAGCCATTAGCATAATTATCAACCCTTCGCTAAGAATTCACATACTATCACCAACGAGAAGTTTAGCTACTCATAGTTGTCATGCAATCAACAGAAATTATGGAAGAAAACATGTTGAAAGATATATAAAAATAAGTAGAAAAACTGTAAGATACAATGTTACCGAAGGTTGTCAGTCTCCGAAGAATCGCGATCTTACAAGCTCCAAACTGCTATGAAAGAGTATCTCCTAAGCTATGAACCCCCAGAACAGGCTCTGGGAAGTTCCTACCTAAAACTAAAGAGAAAGGTGAGAGAAAAGGTCTGGAAAAGTATGAAAAACGGAGAAAAACTGAGCAACTATATATAGGCTTCGAATTTTTGTGGGGTGAAGGGCCCCACACACCGGGCGAGTCGCCTAGTGTGGGGCGATTCGCCCCACATCCCGGGCGATTGGCCCGGGAGTATTTTTCGGGAATTTACGCGTTTTCGACGCGTTTTTGGATTTCTTCCCCTTTTCGGACTCGGTTTCTGACTTCCAGTGGCCTTCCAACCTCCAGATTCGACCCCTAGACTTCAAATCCTATCCGGAAACCTTCAGATACTCCAAATAGGCTTCTGGAACACCAATTCCTTGTCAACTTCAATATAATTGCCCGGAAAACCTCGTTTTTCAACCAAATCCTGTAAAATAAAAACTAAAGGGAAACGTGACACTATTCTAATAAAATGCATTAAAATATAGCTAAATTAACATAGAGGATATCTAAAATAGGTGAAAAAGACTCAAATGAGAGTGTAAAATACACATTCATCACTAGTACCATGTACTAGAAGGGTAATTTTGTTCATTTTACTAGGCCACATGATAATGTAAAAAGTCTAGTAGTACCCGATTCAATTTTTAACTTGATGTAGATATCAGACTGTATCGGCATACCAGCAACATATCGATGGTTCCAGTACCGCTGTCGGTTCACACATACTTTAGGGAACTTACATTTGGTTACCACCATGAATTTGGCGATATATGGAGTTGAATCCCGACGACCGAAACGACAAGTTATTGGGGGGGGGGTTTGTACAGAATAATGATAATCGACGGGAGTGGAGCGGGTGGTGGTGGTTGTTGCATCGTATGGAGGCTAGGGATTTGGTCTATACAATATGTGGATCTGAAAACTGACAATGATTTTTTGTGGTTAAGATTTAAAAACTTCAAATTTGTAAGTGGTTTTTATTCGACCATTTTTTTTACTGACCACAAAAATTATATTGCCCGTATATGTGGATGGTGAATATTTGGTCAAAATTGAAGATTTGTCGATTTTGCGGTGAATCTGGATATTTTATGTGCTTGGTGGACTTGTCCAATTGTCATGAGACAACAACGCATTAATGGCACATGTTGAGTTGATGATGTTGGCCCAACAATTAGTTTCAATTTGGGTCAAATATAGTATCAACTACTCTCTCCTATCTAAATTAATTGACTAGAAAAATTTCTATTTCACAAATACTTGATGTTTTAGACTTGTTGATTACTATTAATAGCCTTGTCCCTATATTTGTTACAATTACCAAAGCATTTTATACTATTAATAGGGTATTATTTAGTTAAGATAACATTTTATATACTATTAATATGTGTATATAGTCTATTTGATTGCCTAGAAAAGTGGAAACTTTGTTTTCTTAATTTGTGTGCAAATCCTAGAACGTTAATTAATTTAGATAGGAGGGAGTAGTAAACAAAAGTATCTCATGGTTTAGCAATTTGTGATACTCACCCTCATGTTAATTATGTTGGTAAAAAAGTAGAAGTACTAATCAGTAAAACACCGTTCATGTATTAATATGAATATAGTACTCCCTCATGTCCAATTTAATTGACATTTTAGAAAATTAGAGCAATTGCTGAATAATTGTCGTTCTGCCATCTATTCATTTTTTTACTATTTATTTTGCTCATTAAGTGTCATAGAGTTAGAGTCATTCATTTGTTTATCATTACTTTTCTCATTAAATATCATAAAAGCAAGGGCATTGATGCAGTAATATTGTCTTCTCAAAATTTGTGCCAGATTCTCAGACATCAATTATATTGGATAGGAGGGAGTATAATACTATAAAGTACTCCCTCCACTTTATTATAAGTGTCGTTTTAGAAAATTTCCTCTATCACAAATAAGTGTCGTTTTAAACTATAGTTATTTTATTACCTACTAATTGACATTTCATACTTATATAGTCTCCTAAATTCACAACTCTCAAAACAATTTTAAACTATTAATAGAATATATTATATTAATTCTCAAGACAATCTTACTTATATTAATAGAATATACTTATATGTTTACTTAACTATTTAATTCTTGTTTCCTTAATTAATAATTAATATATGTGTTTTTTCTAAAATGACATATAAAAAGAAAAGAAAAGGGAGGGAGTATAAACATTTTTTTTTTTTAGGAAAAAGACTTTCATTATATAAAAGCCAAAGAAGTGAGTCAAAGCTCAACAATACAGAAATTGATCAGTACAATGGATCAGAACTCATAATCAAGGAACACAAGGGAAGCTACAAGCCTATGTTATTTCACTGTAGTCAAAAGGTAAGGTTGTGAAGCCCAGACAATCAGTGGCAAAATTCCGGCTGAGGAGATGAGCCAACCTATTTGCTTCCCTACGCACATGTGTCACTTGGAAGTCTGTAAAATCAGAGAGCTGGATCCTCAAGTCTTCATACACAACCCCATTCGCGGCCCTGGTGTTTTGGGTGGAGTTAATGCCTTGAACCACCAATAGCGCATCTCCTTCCAGCCAAATGCGTTCATACCCCAAATGTTTAGCTAGCCAGATTGCTAGTCGAGCTGCGTATGCCTCTGCCACTTCCACATCGGTGCCTGCTGTTATTTTCTATCTAGCCAAGCAAGTGTAAGGCCTGTATGGTCGCGCAGAGTAGCTCCTATCCCTCCAGAGTTACCGTTTTTTTGGAACAGACGCGTCAAAGTTTGCTTTTACAGTGCCTGGTTGTGGCGGTTCCCAGGGTCCCTGTCTTGTTTCGTTCGTCCTAGACACCGTAGGAGAGACTGCAGGGGTGTTAGCACGATGGAATTGTATATAGTTTCGGACGAAGTTCACAGTGGACTCCGGGTCTTGAGCAATCTGCTCAAAGTGTGCCTTATTTCGAGCAAACCAAATTGCCCAACACGTAACAGCAAATGTCAGAAAATTGCAGCTGTCAAGACGGATATGTACTCCCTGTATCCAATCCCAAACATCTTCTGACTCAAAGAAGATAGCAGAGCAAGGCATGTTGTTCAATGCCCAAACTACGCGCGCAAAATGGCAATTTCTAAAGATATGTAGAGCATTCTCGTTATCACATTTGCAAAGTGCACAAGTATTGCTCACATCACAGTGTCGCCGTTCTAGCTCGGCACCAGTAGGTAGAGAATTCCTAGCTATCCTCCAAAGAAAATGTTTTATTTTACCGGGAGCAGCTAATTTCCATATAATATTCCAACGATTCTCACCAGAAACTGAACAGGAACCCGAGGTCATTTCTGCGTGTCTGCGCCTGCTCTTCATCGCCAAGTGGTAGGCAGAGCGGACCGAGTAAATCCCATTGCGGGAAAAGTGCCAAATCATTGTATCTTGCACCCCCGTAGTCGCCAGGGGAATTTTAAGAATCTCCTCAATGTCTTCCTGCCAAAAAAGAAACTGGAGGGACGAGATATCCCAAGAATTAGTAGCAGGATTTATCAAAAAAATACTCTCATGGAGCCTACTTTATGAATGTCAGGGGTTCGAGGTTTAAAGGAAGAGTTTCCCGGTATCTAGCAATCATCCCAGACATCAATTAGATCACCCGTTCCAACCCTCCAACGCAAACCTTCTTTGACTAAATCACGTGCACCTAAGATACTTTTCCAAGTATAAGATGCATTAGCCTTAGGAGTTGCATTAAAAATGTCAGAATTGGCGAAATACTTTGCCTCATACGACTGAGAAGAGAATTGGGCTCAGTGAAAATCCTCCAAACCTGTTTCCCTAGCAAAGCTAGCAAAACTTGAAGAATTGGCGAAATACTTTGCCTCATACGACTGAGAAGAGAATTGGGCTCAGTGAAAATCCTCCAAACCTGTTCCCTAGCAAAGCTAGATTAAAAGCACGAAGGTCACGGAAGCCTAAGCGCCCATCCTTCTTGTTAAGGCACAGCTTTTCCCATTTAAACCAATGTATTTTATCTTTTTCCCCATCCCCCCACCAATAATTAGAGATAACTGATTCAAGATCTCGAAGGAGATTATCGGGTAACTTAAAATAGCTCATGACATAAGTCGGTATAGATTGAAGGACAGACTTTATAAGAGTTTCTTTACCAGCTTTTGAAAGAAGCTTTCCATCAAAAGAGTTCGCCTTTTTCCAAAGTCTTTCCCGCAACCAACCAAAGACCTCCTTTTTACTCCTTCCCATAGAAGTGGGCAAGCCAAGATATTTTTCATGTTTCTCTACGACCTGCATATTAAGAATGTTTTGAACACTTTGCTTAACAGCTTCAGTTGTGTTCCGGCTAAGCACCACATTAGATTTCTCTAAGTTGATTTGTTGCCCAGAACCAAAGCTATAGGTCTGCAAAATATCCAAAATGGTTAGTGCAGCAGCATTTGTAGCTTCATAAAAAATCATAGTATCATCAGCAAAAAGGAGGTGGGAAATAGAGGGAGCAGAACAACTAAGTTTAACCCCTTTCAAGTCCCCACGTTGAACCGCCCCATCGAAGAGAGCACAAAGAGCTTCAGTGACAAAGAGAAAGAGAAAAGGGGAGAGGGGGTCGCCTTGCCTTAAACCATGCTCAGGTGAAAATAAGCCAAATTGGTTACCATTCAACATGATGGAGTAAGTAACAGACTTAACACACAACTTAATTAAGTTCACAAAATTTTCGGCAAAACCTAAACGGGAGAGCAAAGTCTCAAGAAAAGACCACTCTACACGATCATAAGCCTTGCTTAAATCAAGTTTTAAAGCCATAAAACCAGTTTTACCCTTCGTCTTCTGCTTTAGGTAGTGATTCACTTCGTAAGCAACTAACACATTGTCAGTTATTAATCTACCAGCAACAAAATAAGATTGAGTTTCGCTAATAAGGGAAGGCATATGTGGCTTTAGTCTGTTAGTTACACATTTAGAGGCAATTTTGTAAATCACATTGCTTAAACTAATGGGGCGAAACTGAGAGATAACTTCTGGTTTTTTACACTTGGGAATAAGAACAATGTGGGTATAGTTCATATTATTATCAAACACGCCATCATTCAGAAACTTTAAGCAGCAAGTAATCACAGCGTGCCCAACAATATGCCAAAATTTTTGAAAGAAAAGAGCAGGGAAGCCATCTAGACCTGGTGATTTTAGTGGGAACATTTGGAATAGAGCTTGCTTGACTTCCTCATCAGTGTAGTCCCTGCAAAGTTCTTCATTAACAGCAGCAGATTCCTTTGGACTTACATACTCAAGGGCGGCGTCAATATTCTCCATAGCAGGCCGCTCCGACTTGAAAATCCCTTGAAAGTAATCTAGTGACATCTTACTCAAATCATTCAGGCGTAACACCCCATCATCATCCCGGAGACCTCGAATCTCATTTTTCTGCTGTCGTTCCGTTGCTTTGGAGTGGAAGTATCGAGTATTACGGTCTCCCTCTTGAGCCAGAGTACCTTCGAGCGCTGTTTCCACATTTCATTTTCCCTCTCCAGGGTTTCCTCCAATTCCAACTTCAACTTATGGACCTCAGCTTTTGCCGGCTCATCCTACAAACCTCGCTGTAAATCTGCAATTCGCTTCTGTAAATTGCGAATTTTCCTCTGTACATCGCCAAAACGCGTTTTTCCCCATGCCAAGAGACCCAGACGACAATTTTCAGCAGCAGACAAGAAGTCGTCCCCAAACTCCCAACTTCTGCTATCAATTTCTCACAATCTTCATGCCGCACCCACATTGATTCGAAACAAAAACCAGAGCGGCGCCTTCTTAACTGTGCAGATGGGAGTGCATCAAAATTTACGCGAATTGGCAGATGATCTGAGCAGATAGATCTAAGGTGAGTCACAGAAACAAGAGGGAGTATAAACCACCACCCCGTAAAAAATCAAATGGGAATCATCCTTGACGAAGGACGCACCAAGTACCTAGCTTTCTGGACTACGATTCTTTCATCACCCTCCAAATTCATATATTTGACTCTCACCATGTTAAGAATCAAATCCTTTACCTTCTTCCTGATGGGACTCGCATTTCAGCTCAAACTTCACATGACTTGAGATTCATGGTTAGTCATACTATCTGACCGCTCGCAACCTCGTCCACAAGATTCTGGAATCATGGTGTTCACAGAATTTTCCCTCCTTCTCACACTGGTCAGGCCAAAAATTGGATTAACATGGGGTAACTCGTGATTCCCTCCAAAAATCAATTTTTTTAAGCATTTTTTTTTCCGTCTATAAGATTGGTCTATTGTGATTTTGAATTTCGAAATTCATTGAAAATTCACATCCATTTTATTCCCCCGGGAAAATGCATCGATTTTACATCCACGAACAAAATTGTACAAAAGTGTTAGAGTAGGAGCAGACACTTACTCGCCTTCCCTCCCCCCTCCCCAAGACAGTGAAACTTTTATTGTTGACCAAACATACGAGCTAGACCAAAATTCTTCAGAAGTTTGCCTAGGTAAAGAATGGACGATGACAATGGAGAATGTCACCGCCGTCGTCATAGGGATGCAATATATGGTTGAAAATTTTTGGAAAGTCAAAAAAAAAAAAAAAACAAAAGACTTTCTTCCTGATGGGACTCACATTTCAACTCAGACTTCATGTGACTTGAGATTCAACGGTTGTTAGACTATCTTACCGATCGCAACTTCATCCACTGTTGGTCCCTTTAGACAACAAGTAAAGACTAGAGGGGGAGGTGGTGAATAGTCTTTAAAAAAATTTCGTGTCTAAAACTTTCTCATCAAGAACTTATTACTTTTCAGTAATGAGGTTGCTGGTGCTTAAAATCAGAGTGCGGAAGTCTTTTACAATAAGTGCTAAGGCAGAACTGAGTTCAGCAAGTAGTTAGAAAATGCAGTAAAAACAATGATAACTCGCTGAAAGTAAACTGCGGTAAAGTAAATCACACAAACACTTTTATAGTGGTATCTGAGGGTGGCGTAATCCCTCAACTAATCCACTTTGTCCTTTCTAGGACTGAATGCACTATGTCAGATGATGATTTTCCTTACAACACCTAACAACTACAACTAGAATTCCTGAAATCAAATCACACTTGCTTTGTTTCCAACTTAACTAGAGAACGATAACCTTGTTCTCCACCAAACTTGGGACACTTATCAGCAAAACTATGCTTGATTAGTTTTCCCTGAAAAATACGCCTGAAAGGTGATTTTTATCAGTTAGAGAGATATTGGTCGAGATTATTGAAGTTAACTTTTCAGTTAAGAACAAGTAATCTAAGAAACTCAGCTTGACAATACTTTGCAGTATGCAAGCGTATTGTTTCTGGTGTCAAGACTTGTTCTTGTTTAGAGGAAAGAACACTTAGCTAATTTCTTAGATTAGTATTCTACTTCTTCACAAGTAGCTTTGGTTTCAAGCTTTAAGTCTTGAAACGGATTAATAGGCAGTTAAGAGTAGAGAGAGTTTGAAGGTTGTAACCACAAGTGAGAGTTTGATTACGTTGTTGACATACCGTTCTACTCAGCCTAATGCCCATTCGCGACGGATGGTCCGACGCTAAATAGGACGTCGCAAAAAGTGGCGTCGCTAATAAAAAAAAAGACGGATGAATTCATTCGTTCTTCCTTGTAGCAACGGATAAACTCATCCGTCGTTGACCAAACTCAAGACGGACGTCGTTGACCAAACTCAAGACGGATAAATTTATCCGCATCTATATTTAGCGACGGATAAAGTCATCCGTCGCTATTAGGCTGATACAAGTGTTTGAAGCTGGATAGAGGGGTTTTGGCGACGGATGAGTTTATCCGTCGCTAAATCTCCTGGAATAATTTTTTTTTTAAATTTATTTATTTGGTTGTTTTTTGTAGTTGTACACCTCAAACGTATTTAGGACCAACAAATACATACTAATTTCGTAACTAAAAATTATACATAAATGTATACTAATTAGTTAAGCATTTGAAAAATGTGAATGAAAGTACTAATTGTCCTAAAGAAAAGAAAAAAAAAGTTGTTCAAAATAAAAAAAGATCACTGCAAGAAATCCGAGTTTTAGCCACAGATAAATTTCGTTGCTAATAAACTCGTCGCTAAACTTGGCGTAGTAGCCTAGTAGCAACAGATAAATATCCGTGGCTAATGCTAGCGACGGATCAGTGATTTTTTTGTGACGAATACAGGGTTGAACGGGTCCGGGCTTCGGGCTTAGCTACGGATAGATTTTATCCGTGGCCACGTTTCCATTTTCTTTGATATTTTCAGGATTTAGGTGAAAATCGCACTTTTGAATATGATTCATGGCGAAATGTTGAAGTTTTGGTGCAACGAGATCACCCGTGGTGTGTCAAGGTGTACCGGGACGAGTTTCCAGGCCAAAAGACCAAGTTTCGGAGCCCAAAACCGTACCCAAGGTCAAGAATGGAAGATTTGGAGGAAGAAAAGGCACGGACAACTCTCTGCCAGTGCCAAGCGCACCGCCTGGTGCCAGGCGTTCCGCCTGGTACCAGGCGGTCCGCCTGGGAGGTTCCGACAGCAATATATATATTTTGTAAAGTTGCGAATTTTCATATCTTAGATCATTATTTTGCAGACTTAAACCCTAGAGTTTGTTCTGGGTATTTTTCTCTAAAAACTACTTTATCTTTGCAATTTGGAGCACCAAGGTAGAGATTCAGACATCTTTTGATATCACCTTGCTAGAAACTTGTGAGTTTAGCAATTCACCGGAGATTGACAACCCTCGGTGGTAACTTTGTATCTCACCTTTTTCAATACTCTATTTTTCAATACAATGATGTTTTCATATATGATTGCTTGTGTTGATTTAGATTTTGATATGAGTAGCTAAGTTTCTAGTTGGTGATAGTATGTAAATTCGTAGCTAGGGTTCATATTGTGCATGATTGAGTTTCTGAGTCTTTTACTTGTTTAATTATCTTCATTCGATTCTTTGATCCGACTAAGCCAATATCTTCGTATGAAAGTGGTAGAAACACTAGGACAATTCAAGATCATCGATTCAATAATTATAATTATCAAGTACTGCTTGAACTAAGACTGACAACCTTAGCCAAGTATTAGTGTAGATAGGAAGCTTTCAAAATACACGTCTACAAATCTGTTTTTGGTGTTTGATAATACTTTTAAAGCAGTACGAGTTGCACTTTCATGCATAATTAGAACCAGATGCTTAGAATGAGCATACTATCACCAGCTCTCATCATATATTGTTAAGTCAAGCATTGTTAAATTTGTTTTCTGAATTTATATATAGTTATTTAGTTAAAGCTAGTTAAGTCCCTAGAGATCGACACTCGAGATCATCTTACCTATGCACTACGTGTTTTGTGTAGTTGTGAGTTGCCCTTTGGCTAAAAAAAATTTATTTGATCGACCGTGGAGCAAGTAGGGAGCAACGGAAGTTGCCCAGTAACACGGAGAAGTCGATGTCAATAACCTTGGTAGGAGACCTTCCCGTGGAGATCACCATTAAGAAGGTTGCTGAGTGCAAGTGTTGTGCACAAGGTGAGCCTCCTTTGACCAAGGAGGAAGACAAGGGACTGGGATTCGATGTGAGTGATGAGGAGGAGGAAGATTCCGAACCAATCCCTGATAGCTTTGATGTTAAGGTTCGGATAGGTGGCCACGATGATGTCCGTGCTACACTAGATACGGGAGCATTCTCTAATGTGCTCCCAATGAATTTGTATGAGAAGAGTGGTCTAGGAAAGCTAGAGGAGCACAAGGCCATTGTGCAACTGGCGGATGGCATAATGATGATATTATAATGATGATAAACGGGATCATTACTTTTATCGTTTGGAATTCACACACACCCCCAAAGGCCAGAAGACCCTATCCTAGCAAGCTCGAGTTTGAACTCAAGCTCTGAACCGTCATTATCGTCTGTTAACTGTCCTACTAATCTGTCTTCCGTCTTCCGAAACTGTCTTGCTATTCATTCTGTTTAACTTCTACCAAGTTCAAAAGCTTCCATTGTTACTATGTTCATTTCCTTTAAGGCGATTATATTGTTGTTATTAATTACATGAGTATTTTCTTAAAAGTATGTTTAATTACCATAATGTCATTAGTTGCATGCTTTAAGGTTTAACCACTTATTTATGCATTTGTTTTACTTATCGAAGTTCACATATGTTCTTGCTTGGTTCTGTCATACTGTAATCTATTGTTTAACCAAAGTCGACGTAAATCACTGGCAGACGGCCGACTGTATAAGTGATTCGTGTTAACTGAGGTCAAATGACTGATCACTTTGTGAGAGAACACTTTGAGCCATTTCTTGCTTGATGTTTTTGATGTGTATCTTATGCTTCTTTAATGAATTTCTTACACATGCATGTCGTTTCATTTTCAATTTATGTCTGTCTTGTATGCTAGGTTAGACACACTCGAGGATTTGCGTAATGATTACTACCTTACTATTGGCTCTCTAATTTGAATTTGACTTTTTAGTAATTTTGTTTACTTTTACGCGCCCCTTGCTCGATCACGTTAGATAGACTTAAGTTAGTGTCTTAGTTCACGTTTACGCCTTAAGATAGTCACGCTCGAGAACGTTAATTTACGTTACTAATCTTAGACTAATTGCGATAGGATGGCTCCAAGGAACAACACTCGCGCTACCAACAACAGCAACCACACCGCCAATGATGCTAATGCAAAAGACACGATGCAGCAGATGATTGCAGCTCCAAATGCCTCCCGCCAAGTAGCAAGTGCGATCGCGCCGCTAGTTATGCCACATCAAGAAACTCTAACGTTGTCGGCAGCTGAGAGGTTCACTCGTTTTCACCCGGAAAGGTTTGAAGGTTCACCCCATTCAAGGAAAGCTGAAGTTTGGATTGAGGGAATCGAGGATTTGTTCAGTATCTTGCACATCAACGATGCACAAATGGTGGAACTTGCAGTGTTTCAGCTTGATGGACCAGCACGCCGTTGGTGGGTCACTGTTGATGCACGATGGAGGAGAGAAGGAAAACCTCGCACATGGGAGAATATTGTGAAGGAATTTGTGGACAAGTATGTTCCCCGCATTGTCCGTAAGAGACGAATTAGTGAGTTTGACAGGTTGGGGCAAGGGAATATGACGGTGTCCGAGTATGATCTTAAATTCACAAGATTGTTGAAGTATGTGCCACACTTCCAAAATGATGAACTGGAAAAGATGAGGTACTTTGTACGAGGGTTGAAGCCTAAGATCCGGTTCAACCTGTTTGGAATCGAGATGTCAACTTATGCGAAGACCGTTACCTTTGAATTTCAAAATTACTCTATTTTTGAAAGAATTATTTTATTTTAAAAATCGGTACCGTTACAGTTGGCTACGACCCTAATAGACCTCAGCGACTTCTGGCTCGCGTCTAATAGAGAATAGACTAGGCAATAACCAAATAAACTCGATAGTCCACAATACCCAAGTCTACCTAGTTACAACCTAATCGACCAGCTAGACAGAAACAGACAGAAACAATAACAGATAAAGTGCTCGGATAACCGAGTTACATTCCTGCAGAAGAGTTAGTACAAACAGAACAACACCGTACATAATAAGTAAAATGGTCATGCATAGGGCATATTTACTTTTAAAGCAGTAGCATAAAGAATACAATACACAAATGTTTATTTTCGAAACCGTTTACTTTTCTGTCTATTAAACTTAGAACCTCACTAAGATCCTTCATCTCACACTCTTTCTGTTTTCAAAATTCCTTCCTTGTAGATTTTGCTGAAGAAGATCAAGTCTAGGCGTCCAGCGACTGAGAGTTGGGTTTGGGAGCTCGTGGGATTTTATTTGCTAGATATAAGAAGAAAAACTCTTTCATCTTCACTGTCTGTTCGTTTTAAAATTGACACTGAGTTTAGTTATCGTTATCACTGTTCTACTTAAAATTTGTAAGCTCATTTGAGCGCCAAAACCAGTTTCTCGTCATTTATTGAAGGTCGTTATTTTCGCATTTCAAAAAATACTTTTAATTCAAGAAATTATTTTATTTTAAAATTCGGTACCGTTACAGTTTAACGAACTGACCAATCCGGCCGGCGTGGTTATTCCTGGACGGACCCACACACGTCCCCACAGTATGATATTGTCCGCTTTGGGCCTGAGCCCGCACGGATTTGCTTTTGGAATCACCCAAAAGGCCTCACACCATGTGAGAGTGGTGGTCTAACATATATACCCTTTATTCCACTCACCCTTAAGCGATGTGGGATGCGGGGTATTACAAAAAGGTTAAACTTTGCAACACAATAGTTAACAAGGTCGTAACTAACCTAAGGAAAAGAGGACTCACTTCTTCAACAAGAACCTTCAACCGTAAATCTTCAATAAATATACGACACTTAAACTTCAAGTGAGTCAATCATAATGAAAGAGGTGCAGTTCGATAAACAAACACGTTTTAGAAGAAGTTTGTACAAATGAGCGTACCTTTTGCTACATTTGCTGGCAGAGCCTCATGTCCAACCCCATTGTAGACCTTCGCCTTGGTTGTTGCACCATCTCCTTCACCATTCCTCCATCAATCATCACCATCAAATCATCATCATCTTCGTAAATCATCACCACCACCCGCCGCCTCTGCTTCCCCTTAACGCCACCATCATCTTCAAACCGGACCCCCTCTTTGCTCGGTCCAGTCCGTGAGTGCAATACCGGCTCTGTACCGCTCCGTCACGCACCGCCCTAGCACTACCGGAGTTGTTCATGCAGCCTCTGTTTCTCCGTATCACCACCACCGAAACCCATCTTCTTCAACATCTCGACCGCCATCACCGCCGGTTTCTCAAGATCTCAGTTCAATCTTCATCATCAACACCGCGAGCCACCACCGGCCTGTCCGCCCAGCTCCGTTTCGGTTCCGTTCTACGGCTCCATTTTGCTCGTGGCTCGGCCCAGTCCCGTGCTCGGTTCCGCTCACCGTCCCGCTCCGTTTAGCACCCCGCCCAGACTGACGACTCTGATCTGTACGCTCCGTTCGTCAACCACCGGCTCCGTCCTCAAGCCGCCCAACCATCCCGTGCGTTTACCCCACCTGGTCCCGTTCGCTCCGCCCGTTCCGTCTCTCCGGCTCTACTGCTCGGCCAAGGGCCGCTCCGTTCCCAATCCATTGTCAAAGGTAGAAATCTCGATCTCGTTCTTCTTCTTTTCGATTTTCAGTTTGTAATTTTCTGTTTTGACCGTTTTACCCTTGGCTGGATTTACAATTTTACCCCTTGAGCTGAGTTTACGATTTTACCCCTGGACTTAGTTGGATAGCTTTGCCCTTACGAATTCCTGAACTTGACCGTTTTGCCCCTGTCGTGTAATTGACTGTTTTACCCTTGTGAGATTCTGGAATTGACCATTTTACCCCTGAAGGAATTTATGACCGTTATACCCTTGAAGTTGGACTGAATTTTGGATTGATAGTAGACTACGTTTTTGAATTGACCATTTTACCCTTTCGTATTTCTGGACTATGCAGACTGTTTCACCTTGTTGACTGGTTTGACCGTTGACCTAGCTTTCTCACAATTATAGTTTGGCCCTTGAGTTACTGCTTTGACTTTTAAAACCCTAGTTGGCCTTGGAAATTACAGATTTGCCCTGAAAATTTAGAATGACGTTTTTACCCTTGAATAGAGTCTGGACCGTAAATAATTAGTTGGACTGTCGACTGAAGTTGACTTTTGCCCTTCCTATCTTGGGTTGTGAAACTGTGCTAAGCTTTTCGTATTTCAAACTGAATGACCTTCAAGTCCTTTTTTCTTTAAACCTTTGTAACAACATGGGGCTAGCATAGTTGGTTTAGTGGAAACAAGTTCACCCTTAAGGTCCTGAGTTAGAGCCCCACCTTTGACGCCTTTCTTCGATTGATTAAGTTTTACTGTTTAGACTTTCGTTTTGACTTTTAGTTAGTAATGATAGTCTTCTTGTCTAGGTGATTCGTACGTTGCTCCGTGACCCTCTGTTCTCTTGGTGGTTTTGCTCGCCCGTGCTAAGGTGAGTGTTCACCCCAAAGTTTGTTTGTTTTTAAAACCTGGAACGCAATCTGCTATGCATGTATATATACATTTGTGTATTGTATTCTTTATGCTACTGCTTTAAAAGTAAATATGCCCTATGCATGACCATTTTACTTTATTATGTACGGTCTTGTTCTGTTTGTACTGACTCTTCGGCAGGAATGTAACTCGGTTATCCGAGCACTTTATTTGTTATTGTTTCTGTCTGTTTCTATCTATTACAAATTTTAAAGTAGAATAGAGATACGGTAACTAAAATCAAAGTCAAATTTAAAATGAACGGACAATGAAGATGAAAAGTTTTTCTTCTTATTGCTAGCAAATAAAATCCCACGAGCTCCCAAACCCAACTCTCAGTCGCTGGATGCCTAGACTTGATCTTCTTCAACAAAATCTACATGAAAGGAATTTTGAAAACAGAAAGAGTGAGATAAAGGATCTCAGTGAGGTTCTAAGTTTAAAAGACAGAACAATAAACAGTTTTGAAAATAAAAGCATTTGTAGCAAGTAAGACAGTAATAGAAACAGATAACATAACAGAGACAGACAGAAACAGATAAGGTGAAGTCCGTTGGTGCAGCCCGCCTTGTTACTCCTACTCCCAGAATGCCCTTATAGCTCCCTCCAGAGGGTACAACTCTAGATAGAAATAGAAATAGAAACAGAACCTACGACCCTAATAAACCTCAGCGACTTCTGCCTCGCGTCTAAAAGGGAATAGACAAGGCAATAACCAAATAAACCTGATAGTCCACACTACCCAAGTCTACCTAGTTACAACCTAATCGACCGGCCACACAAAAACAGATAGAAACAATAACAGATAAAGTGCTCGGATAACCGAGTTACATTCCTGCAGAAAAGTCAGTAAGAACAGAACAACACCGTACATAATAAAGTAAAATGGTCATGGATAGGGAATATTTACTTTTAAAGCAGTAGCATACATAATATAATACACATACGTATATATATACATGCATAGCACATTGCCTTCTAGGTTTTAAAAACAAACAAACTTTGGGGTGAACACTCACCTTAAACTTTGCGAGCAACGGTTCACAAACCACATCGAATTAAGAGCTAACGGACGGAGCACCTAAACAGAAATTGTCTAGTTAGTAACTATAAGTCGAACAAAAGCTAAACGGATAAGAATAAAAAGGTCGGTGAAGAAGTGGCGGAGGTGGGGTTCGAACTCGGGATCTCTAGGTTAAACTCTCAAACACAAACCCAGTACTTAAGTGTAAGGTTTTCGGAAAACACCCTTTAACTCAATTCTTGAAATTACCAAAACACCCTCAATAGTAAAATTACCATTTTGCCCTTCTTAAAACAAATACGTAAAAAAAACTCCTTTAAGTTTAAGAAATTACACATTAAACTCACAGGTTTCCGAAACAACACAAGAGTTCACCAAAAGCCCCAACTATCTCCAAAACAGTCGAGGTCAAGTGAAAAGACAATTTTACCCTCAAATCAGAATTTGCAGAAAAATTCTTTTTTAATTCCAGAACCCTCAACCAAGTCCCACAACTTTCATAACATGCAAAACAACCCAAAAAACCAACAAAACTTAAACTACTCCAAGGTCAGTCAACACTGGTCAAACCTAATTACATCCCAGTCCTCACAGTTTCCAGAATTACAAAATGACCCCAACATAAACTATAACCTATCACATCAGTCCATTACGAATCCAAACATCAATCCAAAAGGTCCAAATTCGAGTTAAGGTCAGTCCAGTAGGGGTAAAATCGTCCAACTAAGTCCAGGGGTCAAATCGTAAATTCAACCCAAGGGTAAAACGGTCCAAAGTTTAAAACAATAGAGCAGAGTCGAGATATACCTTCGATCGGATAGGGACAGAGAGTAGGCGGAGACTGGACGAAACGGTACCGAAACGGAGCACACGAGCGGGCGGATACGGTACAGACGGAACTGGGAATCAGTACGGGGTCAAAGGATTAAACGAGATTCGATCGGGATTTTTGAATTCAAACAACCAAAACAATATCTACAACATTTACCGGGAAGTACGAGATCAGAACGGAGCCGGGACAAAGCACGAACCGGACGAAGCAGAAACCGGAGATCGAACAGAACCGGATAAGCACGGCCGGAGTCCCGAACGGGCACGAGCAGATCGGAGCCGTCAGTCTGGGCGGGGTCACGGGATGGAGGACGATGATGGAGATGCCCGAATGATGATGAGCTCGAATGACCGATGTATGTGATGAATGTGTATTTTACACTTTCATTCGAGTCTTTTTCACCTATTTTAGCTATCCTCTATGTTAATTTAGCTATATCTTAGTGCATTTTATTAGAATAGTGTCACGTTTCCCTTTAGATTTTATTTTACAGGTTTTGGTTGACCCATTCGAAGATTTCCGGGCAATTATATTGAAGTTGACAAGGAATTGGTGTTCCAGAAGCCTATTTGGAGTATCTGAAGGTTTCCGGATAGGATTTGAAGTCTAGGGGCCGAATCTGGAGGTTAGAAGGCTACTAGAAGTCAGAAACCGAGTCCGGAAAGGGGAAGAAATCCAAAAACGCGTCGAAAACGCGGAATTCCGCGAGAAATTCTCTGGGGCGAACCGCCCCAGAGGTGGGGCGAACCGCCCCACAGTATTTCGAGGCCTATATATAGTTGCTCAGTTTTCTCCGAAAATCATATCTTTCCAGACCTACTTTCTCACCTCTCTCTATAGTTTTAGGTAGGAACTTCCCGGGGCCTATCCTGGGAGTTCTGTAGCTTAGGGGATACTTTTTCATAGCGGATTGGAGCTCGTAGGATCGCAATTTTCGGAGATTGACAACCTTCGGTAACTTGTATCTTACAGTTTAATCTACTTATTTTATATATCTTTCAATATGTTTTCTTCTATGATTTCTATTGATTGCATGCCTATTATGAGTAGCTAAACTTATCGTTGGTGGTAGTATGTGAATTCTTAGCGAAGGGAAGATAATCATGCTAATGGCTATATCGCGCATTATACTCCGTGTCATTGCTTTATTTCGTTGATCAGGCACATCCTAAATTCTCGTATGTTGTATTAATTATTATGCACAATTGGACACTTGTCGACCATCAGACCAATTATCTTCGTAGTGTTGAATAATTACGGAACACATTAGGACAATAGTGATTGACTTGTCAGACCAATTATCTTCGTAGTGCTTAATATTTGCAACAGGACACTAGATTGATTCAAAGATCTCTATGCAAGACCGAGGAATTTATGCATGATTATCGACCCGTTATGTTAAGAAGGATCATACTATCACCAATCTCCATTATCTGTTAGAAAAACCCCTTTTTGCTATCTGTCTGCTGTTTTATATTCTCTTGTTAAATAGATAAAGCTAGTTATAGTCCTGAGAGAACGACACTCGAGTCATTCTACTGCTACACTACGGTTTTCGTTGTAGTTGTGGATTGCCTTTGGCTAATTACAAATTTATTTGCTTGAATTCGGAGCACGACATCCGCGGTTCATCAGTATGCGGTGTTGAGAATGATGAGGGCGAGATGGGTTCCGGTGGTGGTTTCACGGCGGCTCAGGCGAGTCCGGGCAGAGGAGATGATGATAGTATACTGTGATGATGATTTGATGAACAATGGTGATGATGGGTACGGTTGGGATGAAGAGAGAAGAAAGTTTTGGTTTTCTTCTTTTCCTTACTGAAGGTGGCATTGGAGAAGTGAGAAGGAGGAAGGAGATGATTAGGTTTAGGGTTTAGCACATGGGCCAGCTGAAGATTGGGCCACACAATGGGCCAGAAGACTAAATTCGAATTGGACCTCTCAACTCAGATTGTTAGTTGATCCAATCCAGATCGAGACGAATTAAACCCACACGAACTTTTTAAAATCGAAATTTATTGCGCGGGAAAGAAATTAAATAATCACCAAATAAATAAATTATTCAGATAATTAAATAATTAAAAAAAAACACGGGGCGTTAAACTCCACCACCCTAAAAGAAGTTTCGTCCTTGAAACTTAACTAGCGTAAAACTAACGAACGTGGAAACGACCCGACGAATCCGGCCGGCGTGGTTACTCCTGGACGGATCCACACACGTCTCCACAGTATGATATTGTCTGCTTTGGGCCTGAGCCCGCACGGATTTGCTTTTGGAATCACCCAAAAGGCCTCATACCATGTGAGAGTGGTGGTCTAACTTATATACCCTTTATTCCACTCACTCTTAAGCGATGTGGGATGCGGGGTATTACAAACTACCCCCCTTAAAGCCTCGACGTCCTCGTCGAGCGCCTTAAGTGGTGGGGGTGACAAACTGACAATAACCTTTACCAACCGTCCACCCGGTGCGGGCTTTGGTTTGATCTAGGTTCTGATACCATTTGTAACGACCCGACCAATCCGTCCGGCGTGGTTACTCCTGGACGGATCCACACACGTCTCCACAGTATGATATTGTCCGCTTTGGGCCTGAGCCCGCACGGATTTGCTTTTGGAATCACCCAAAAGGCATCATGCCATGTGAGAGTGGTGGTCTAACATATATACCCTTTATTCCACTCACTCTTAAGCGATGTGGGATGCGGGGTATTACGAATTTGTAACGACCCGACCAATCCGGCCGACGTGGTTAGTCCTGGACGGATTCGTCGGGTCGTTACAGTTGGTATCAGAGCTTGAGTGCAAAGTCAAGCTTTCTAGGATAGGATCTTCTTGCCTTTGGGTGTGTGTGTGAGGGTCCAAGTCACTGGATATAGATTGAGTGGTTTTTGTTCTGTCTCTTTCAAAGTTTGGTCTTCCGCATTAACTCTGAACCATTATGTTCGTCTGCTAACTGTCCTATTGTTCTGTCTTTCGTCTTCCGAAACTGTCTTGCTGTTCATTCTGTTTAACTTCTACTAAGTTCACAAGCTTACTACTGGTACTCTGTTCATTTTCTATAAGGCGATTATATTGTTTTTATTAATTGCATGAGTATTTGCTTAAAAGTATGTTTAATTATCATAATGTCATTAGTTGCATGCTTTAAGGTTTAAACACTTATTTATGCATTTGTTTTACTTATCGAAGTTCATATATGTTCTTGCTTAGTTCTGTCATATTATAATCTATTGTTTAACCAAAGTCGACGTAAATCACTGGCAGGCGGCCGACTGTTTACGTGATTCGTGTTAACTGAGGCCTTTTGGGTGATTCCAAAAGCAAATCCGTGTGGGCTCATGCCCGAAGCGGACAATATCATATTGTTGAGACGTGTGTGGGTCCATCCAGGAGTAACTACGCCGGCCGGATTGGTCGGTTCGTTACAAATAACGGTACCGATTTTTAAAATAAAATAATTCTTTCGAAAATAAGGTAACTTTTGAAATTATAAGGTAACGGTCTTCAATAAATGATGAGAAACGGGTTTTGGCGCGAGCTTACAAATTTTAAAGTAGAACAGAGATACGGTAACTAAAATCAAAGTCAAATTTAAATAAACAGACAGTGAAGACGAAAGAGTTTTTCTTCTTATTTCTAGTAAATAAAATCCCACGAGTTCCTCAAACCCAACACTCAGTCGTTGGACGCCTAGAGTTGATCTTCTCCAACAGAATCTACAAGGAAGGAATTTTGAAAACAGAAAGAGTGTGAGATAAAGGATCTCAGTGAGGTTCTAAGTTAAAAAAAAAAACAGAACACAAAACGGTTTTGAAAAACAAACATTTGTAGCAAGCAAAGCAGTGACAGAAACATATAACATAACAAAGACAGACAGAAACGGATAAGTTGAAGTCCGTTGGTGCAGCCCGCCTTGTTACTCCTACTCCCAGAATGCCCTTATAGCTCCCTCCAGAGGGTACAACTCTAGACAGAAACAAAAACAAAACCTACGACCCTAATAGACCTCAGCGACTTCTGCCTCGTGTCTAAAAGGGAATAGACTAGGCAATAACCAAATAAACCCGATAGTCCACACTACCCAAGTCTACCTAGTTACAACCTAATCGACCATCCACACAGAAACAAACAGAAACAATATCAGATAAAGTGCTTGGATAACCGAGTTACATTCCTGCAGAAGAGTCAGTACAAACAGAACAGCACCGTACATAATGAAGTAAAATGGTCATGCATTGGGCATATTTACTTTTAAAACAGTTGCAAACAGAATACAATACAATATACATGCATAGCACATTGCCTTCCAGGTTTAAAAAACAAACAAACTTTGGTGTGAACACCCACCTTAAACTTCGCGAGCAACGGTCCACGAAAGCACAACGACTTAAAAGCTAACGAACGGAACACCTAAACAAAAAGCGTCTAGTCACTAACTAGAAATCGAACAAAAGCTAAACGAATGAAAATGAAAAGGTCGATGAAGAATTGGCAAAGGAGGGGCTCGAACTCCGGACATTATGGTTGAACTAGTTTTCACCAAACCAATTATGCTAGCCCCCAAGTTGTTACAAAGATTTAAAGAAAACGGACTTAAATGTCATTTAGTTTGAAATACGAAAAGCTTAGCACAGTTTCACAACCCAAGATAGGAAGGGCAATGATGAAAGTATTTTTGACGCGTTCATCTTGTCTTTTTTACCTTCTTTTGCTATCTTTTAGCCTTGTTTTTTGGTTAGTTTTGTAGAATAGTGTCACGTTTATTGTTTTCTGCATTTTCAGGCACTTAGGTACGAAATGGCGTTTTTGGAGCTAAAAACGAGCCTTTTTGATAGAAAATGGCCCCGTTGAAGTTCCTTGATCTCCACGGCTTGTTCGTAAGTGTTTGAGCATCAATAAGCATTGAGAAGGATGAGTACAAGGCACCCGAGGGCCGTACGAGGGCAAAAAGATTGAGTTTGAAAACAAAAATCTGCCCAGGAGCCAAGCTAAGCGCCTGGAATAGTGAAGCGCTCCGCTTCATTTTCCAGGAGCTTTGGCACAGCAGCCAAGCGAAGCGCTTGGAGGGCCAAAGCGCTTCGCTTGTCAAGCGCTCCGCTTGGCCTCTCCAAGCAGTCCGCTTGGCAGCGGTTACGTTTTCGGATTTTCCTTCTTAGATCTGATCTTCTGTTACTTTTTACATACTTTTGAACTGTAGCTTCGTTTTGGAGAGCTCCTAAGCCCCAAAACTCAGAGAAAACTCAGATTACATTGTATTTTAGATTGGATTAAAGGTTTTGGCATTGGATTGCATCCGTTGTTTCATCTACGGAGAGGTTTTCATCAATACCCACCGATTAGTGACAGCTTGGTGGTAACATTGTATCATTATCTCTTGTCTAGTAGTTTGATTTGATGTATTCTATTTGCAATTCATATGATTTGATGTCTATGTTGATGAATATGAGTAGCTAAATCCTTTGTGTTGGTGGTAGAATGTAGAATATGCATGCTATGGGTTATGTTTATACTTACATGAGATTGTGATTCAATCTTGCTGCAAATTCCTTCATATGATTCTTAGTTGCCTATAAAATATATTCGAATTGAGTATAGTGACAAACTCTTGGTCAATGAAAGCTATAGGATTGTATGTTAGAGATTTGCAGCATGCTAGATAAATGTTGTTAGTGACAAGCACCTCTAAAGTATTGATAGTGGTCTTTTATGATGTGTGTCTTGAAAGTTACCTAGATGAGTTGCTTGACAGACTTGATCGAAGGTTTTACGCACTAAACTTGTGAGCATATTCATAACCCATGCATGTGTATTTGATTTCTACCACCAACAGTTTTCCAAACTTGATTACAACAATCTGATTTCTCGTTGCTTTGTTCAAAGAAAACGATTCTATAAACATTTGAACTCGTTGACTGAAATTACTAGCAAAAACCTCAAGCAAAGCCACGTTAGGTCCCGAGAGAACGACACTCAGGGACAACTTGCCATTGCACTCTAGTTTGTGTAGTGATAAGTGTTCTTAGGCTTTTAAACAAATTTAATTGGTGAAAAACGACATCATCAATTTGGCGCCGTTGTCGGGGACTTAACTCCTTTGGTTGGTGTTTTTGTTTTGGTTTTTTCAGCCAACATCTCTTCTTTGTCTCATTTCTATTTTTGTTTCTTTTTGCTTGAGATACTCACTATCTTGTATTTCAGGTGAGTGCATGCCTAGAACCCGAACGGGTGGACCTATTATTGAACCTTTTGTAGACGAGATCGATCGTTTGTTTCAAAGGAGAAGGAGGAATTTGAATCTCGAGTTTGAAGGAGTAGCATCTAGAGCTTCCACTTCTGATATTCGAGAAGAGTCTTCCTCTTATCTTTTGGAGCCAATTCTTGAATCTGTTTACTTGGAAGGTGAAATGGCGGAGCGGCCTATACGTACACTTACTAAGCCTACGGTTGGGGCTAGAGGACCAGCAATTGTCCTCAATGATGCCACAAGGAACTTGGAGATCAAGAATCACATGTTCCAACAACTTCCCAAATTCTATGGGATGGCTAATGAGGACGTGATTGGGTTCTTGAATGAGCTCGAGAATTTGTTCTCCATCTTGGGCGACCAGGAGCCGGTGTTACGGATGATGATCTCCGTTTGAAGGTCTTTTCTATGGGGCTAGGTGATCGTGCAAAGGCTTGGCTTAATACTTTGGAGGCCGGGTCTTTGACAACATGGGATCTTTGTTTTGATAAGTTCATGGAGCGTTACTACCCCGCTTCCAAGACGATGGCTATGAAGAACCAAATTAGCTCCTTCGAACAGAGGTATGATGAGCCTTTCCACGAGGCCTATGACCGATTCATGGGGTTGCATCATCGATGCCCACATCACGGGTATGATAAAGGTCAGCTTCTCCAATTCTTTTACAATGGTTTACATCCCGAGATTCAATCTCAAGTGGATAGTATTTGTGGAGGTAGTATGGGGGAGTTGCTTCCTTCTCAAGCTCAAGTGAAGCTGGACATAATGTACCGGAATTCCCAAAACCGGAATGTGAGGGCTCGTGTGCTCCAAAAGGAGCAAAGAGGTGAGGCCAAGGTAGTGGTAGAACAAAATGCCTTCGATGGGTTCGCCCATGAAGTGAAGCAAGCTTTGAGGCAAAGCGTTCCTTCTCCTTCTACGGAAGTTTGTGGTGTGTGCAAGAACTATGGGCACCCGGCCTATTTATGCCGTTCTGAATTTGCTAGAGAGCAATATATCACGAACGATGTCCGTCAAGAAGTGTATGCTGCTGAGGGAGAACAAGTAGTTGGAGATGTGAACTACGGGCAAGGATATGGCAATATGAGGCCACAAAACCGTGGACCCCGAGGTGGGTACCAGAATCAAGGCAACCGTGGTTATCTTCATAACCCGGATCAAAATGCCTATGGGCCTAATCAAGATAGAAGTCGTCTCAGCTATGGGAACAATTGGTATGAAGGAGCACCGCCTTCTAATCCTACACCTCCACCTCAGGTTGCTAGTTCGGGACCACAAGGTGGAGGGGTGCTTCCTTCACCTCTTGTCTCTTCTCTCAACGATCTTGTGTTGAAAACAAATAAATTTATGGAGCATTACTATCGTAATGAAGCTACTAACAATCAGCGGTTTGAGAAGCTTGAGGCTAGTAGTAGCAACCTCCATAAGAAGTTGCAAGAGCTGATAGATCGGGGGGCTAGTAGAGAGCAAGGGAAGTTTCCCGGGAACACGGAGAAGGCTATGGCCATAACCGTGGTGACTGATCTGCCCGTGGAGATCACGGTTGTGAGAGACAATGCACTAGTTGAGGTGCCAAGTTGCAAGATAACTGAAACTTGCAAGGTGAGTGAGGAGGTCGAGACTCCTAAGGTGGTTATGGAAGAGGAAGTTGTTGCACAATCTGATGCGATAGTTGAAGAGGTGAAAGAAAACTCATCGTCTGAGGATGAGATGGTGGATATGGTGGAAGTGCCCATCCAAGAGAGCTTCGATGTTGAAATCGGCTTGGGGAAGAAGGATGGAATAGTGGCAACTCTAGACACGGGAGCGGGTGTGAATGTTATACCCTTGAACGTGTATGAAGAGTCGGGTTTGTCTGGCTTGAGACCTATGAAATGCATGGTGCAATTAGCGGATGGGTCCATGAAAAAGCCGTTGGGTGTGATTGAGAACTTGGCGGTGAGGGTTGCCGGTGTAGAGGTGAAGACTAATTTCATCGTTATGCCTACATCTTCTGCTAAGCTCAAGGATGTGGTTCTCTTGGGTAGAGCCTTCATCAACAAAGTGCGTATGGTCATAGACATGTATCGCCGAACATGTCACTTTGAGGTAAATGGCAAGCAACACACGTTGCGAGCCATTGTTGATTCATGTGCTTATGTTGATACTAACGAACTTGTAGGATTTTTTGGTCCACTTTATGTTCGTCAAGATGTGCAGGGAATTGATGCTTTGAGAAGCAATTGGAGGGGGAAGTCTAGTACCCGAGGCGAAATCAATCCCGCATGAGTTGTGAAGAGTCGAGACAACAACTTTTAAACGAAGGCGCTTCTCGGGAGGCAACCCGAGGTTGTAGGTACTTGCATATAGATTAGGAGCACGTTTAAAATTTTGTTTCGTTGATTAGACAAGGTTTTTGGGGTGAAAATTTAGCAAAAGGTCGAAAAAAATAGATTTGGGGGCTCCAGGTCCCAAGCGAACCGCTTGGCAAGCCCAAGCGGTCCGCCTGGATTTCCAGTAAGAATTTCATTCTTACTGGAAATCCAAGCAGAGAGCTTGGCACGCCCAAGCGGTCCGCTTGAATTTCCAGTAAGAATTTCATTCTTACTGGAAATCCAAGCGGACCGCTTGCCAAGCGCTTCGCTTGTGACGGCCCAAGCGCTTCGCTTGGCTTTCCTTAAGAAAGCTAAGCGGAGCACTTGTGTATCAAAGCTCCCCACTTCGTTTTTCTTCCTCCATTGCCGATTTAGCACCCCAAAAATCTCAATCTCTCTCAATTCTCCATCAATTCTTGCAATCTTGTGCATTTTACAAAGCCCATCACCCCCTCTATCATCTAAACCGATCAAATTTCACGTTTGAAGCATCCATAACAAGGAATCAAAGGTACCTCTCATGAACCCTAACTTTCTTGAATTTGGGATTTTATCTTAATTAGCTTCAATTGTGTTATGCATTGGTGATTAGAGTTTGATGATGATTGTTGAGCATGTTTCTTACTAGATGTGATGTCTAAATTCGAATTTTGCTCCTCTTGATTTATGATGAACTCTATTGCTCGAATTTTTGCTATATAATTGTTTGATGATTGTTAGCCTTGAACTTGAGTTATGTTATGATTATGGTGATGTTGTGATTGCATGAGAATGTGTTGGATTGGTTGGGTAATTCAATTGGAGAGTTTGTTTGCTTGGTTTAGATTCGTATGGATTTATAGTAACGAAGTGTTAAAGCTTCTCGATTTGTTCATATGAACTTTATCAAGCCCTCAAACTCACCATGAGATTACTTGAGTGAGTATTGGAGTCTAGGAGTCAAGTCAAATTCTCATTGTCTCTTGAAGTTATCTAATAAGATTATTCTAGGTACAATGGCATCGAGAAGAACCAAGAGATCAAGGGGAGAAGGGACCTCGAGTGCCCAACAAACGGCCACACCTGGCGAGTATCGCCAATCGGGGAGGGCAAGGCAATTCGAAGCGAGTTTCCATGCCCACAAGCACACCTACATTTCTGAGAGGAGCATTCGCTTCACGGCTGGTGAGAGCGAGTTGGATGGTGCCAGAGAGCTCAACAAGCTCATTACTGAGCGAGGCTGGAAGTACTATGGCGAGGTCATGCCAAATTGGGACCAAGCAGTAGTGGAGGACTTCTACATTGCCTTCACGGACTACAATGAACGGACCGGTGAGGTTACCGTCCGCGGTGTTGGGGTCGATTTACTCCTTTGAGCATCACTAGCTTCATTATGCGATTGGATAGGCCACTGGCGCGGGATCCAAACCGCCAGCCTGCATCCAACGAGAGATTTGATCCCGCGGAGCTCTATGTCTACGACCGGGAGTCTGATCATTACCCCATGGAGATACTGAATGGCATTACTGTGGAAGATTTTGAATTGCCTGATGAACCACCCCGGATTTTGCGCCACAACGATCTCACATTCGAGGCAAGGATGATGTTGAAGTTCGTTCAAGCCAATCTGATTCCTAGAACACATGATTCCGAGGTTCAGTCCTATTACGGAGTCTTAGTCTATGCTCTCTTGCATGATTTTCCTCTCACTCCTGGCATCGTCATCTTCGAGGAATTCAAGCGCCGCCGTAATGCAAACCGGAAGCTTGCCTTTGGTAACTTGATCACGGGCATGTGCAAGGAGGCCGGAGTTCCCGACCTCGTACTGGACAAGAAGCCAAAGAAATCCATCAACATTGATACGTACAATGAGATGTACGGGACTTGGTGCACTCAGCAAGGAGAACCCATGCAACCAAGAGTTACGCGCCATGTGACACCTCCTCCACCTCCGCCTACGGCCGGAAAAGGAAGCTTCGAATTCTCGGGGTTCAACCAGATCTTGGTCGATCAGTTTGGTAGCTTCCAAACCACCATGTTGGAGGCTCAGTCGACCCAGCTTACCGAGCAATTCTGGGGATTTGAGGAGCGCGAAGTCAAGAGGTGGGAGGACTTCCGTGTGATGGAGGAGCAGCGTTGGGATGATTACCAGGGGCGTGTAGATCAGCGTTGGGAGGCCGCTCGAGCAGAGGACACTAGGCGTTGGAGAGCCCACCAGGAGGATATGATGAACCGCCATGATGCCTTAGCTCGCCGAATTCCGGGGTATACTTTCTATGATCAGACCGGTAGTAGTGGGAGTGCCTTTCCTAACACCCCCTACGACCCCTTCTCCTAGAGACACCAGCCGACAGAGGCCACATTTATTGGTAGTATTTTTATATTATCGTTATTTTGGCTTGTTTACTATTGTTGGTTGAAACTCTTTTCATTTCGATTTAATTGTATTATGTTATGACTTATGACTCTTGTACTCTTTATTTGCTTTTGTAGTTGTGGCCTGTGTGCCTTTTGTCGTGATTCGTTTAGTCTAGTTTTTGTCTTGGTGCCTTAGGTGATTTAAGATAGGAAAAAAACGTTGAAAATCTGGAAACAGAGCCAAGCGAAGCGCTTGGAAGGGCCAAGCGGTCCGCTTGAAATTCCAGAAAGTTTTGTAACTTTCTGGAAATTCAAGCGGAGCGCTTGGAACCTCCCAAGCGCCCCGCTTACCAAGCGGACCGCTTGGCTCCCGCCAAGCGGTCCGCCTGGACCCTGTACCCAGATTTTCCTCGTTTTTTTCCATTCTTCTCACCTTTGCGCACCCGTTTTCACTTGTTTCTTGAGTCCTTTCAGGTACTACTCATATATAGGAGATTGGACACGAACCATTATCTCAGGGAAGTGTACTTTCAATCCAATTTTTCCTTTTCATTCAACTTTTCTTTACTCGAGGACGAGCAAAAGTTTAGGTTTGGGGAGGGGGTATTGGATTTTCAGTACTATATGCTTGTGTGGTTCGTACATGCCTGATTTTACTCAAGTTCATGTGTTTTGTCGTGTTTTTTCAAATTTTTGCATGCATATCATCCATAGATTAGTTGTTGCACGTTGTTGTGTGGAGTCTATTGCCAAGTTTTTTCGAACTTTTCTATTGTGTAGACTAAGTGTTTATGACCATTGATCATATGTTGCATCACTTTGCAAGTAGTTTGAGGCTTGTCTCGCTTGGTTTGTCACATTCGCATGTGCACTAGTTAAGCTTAGTAGTCTCGACATCACCTTGAGTGGTGTTTCTTCTGCTGCGGTTCACGATGGCCTTATAAAATGATGCATGTTAGAGTCTATGGTTGTAACCCGTGTAATTATGTACGTAAGAGGCGACAAGTTCTTCACCTCGATTAGAGATTGCCAAATGCCTAGGAAGGAGGTAGTGTGAGGTGTGCGATTCCTTGTATTAAACCTATTCTATCGAATAGGTTTGGGGAGGGGGTTGCTTCGTTATACTTGTCTTTCGTCTTTGAGTCGTTGTAAAGTTTTCTTTTTCTTTTTCTTTTTGTTTTGTGTCCCAACCTATTCTTTCGAATAGGTTTGGGGAGGTGTCTTTGTAAAAAGAGTCTTTCCTTTTTCTTTTTCGTCTTTGTGCTCAAACCTATTCTTTCCAATAGGTTTGGGGAGGTGTTTTTGACACTTAGTACTGCTGCTTGCCCCTATAAAAAAAAAAAAAAAGAAAGAGAAAAAGAAAAGAAGAAGAAAAGAAAAAAGAAATATGAAAAGAAAAGAGAAAATAAAAAAAAAAAAAAAGAAAATAAAGAATAAGACCCAAAAGCAAAAGAAGGGTCGTTGCAAGCCAAAAGCAGTCTAGTAAAGTGTCAAGTGTCATGTAAATATTTGTTATTGTGAAGTTATCGAGTTGTAAATTCTATCTTTCGTTTCGTGTCGCCTTTGTCCAAGGCCTGTTCTTGACCACCCTCGTCTTGCTATTCAAGAAGTGGTTGAAGGAGACTCATTCGTTGAGAGTCTGGGTAGAATAGGGGAGTGTTATCTTTCTAGGGAACCCTCCTTCGTTTGATGAGAGCCAGTATTGGTTCGCCCTCTCTTGAGGAAAAGTCTCGCTTGGTGAACAGTAGTAAGCCCTCGGTTTCATAGGCACGGGCCAATTGTAGTATGATAACATGCATCATTGTGTCGTCACTGACCGGGTCCAGGTAGAAGATGTTACGAGAGACTCCTTTGTTTAACCAAGTGCACATGAGAATGTGTATATTCGCAATCGAGGCATTCTTCAACCTACTTGCATGTCATGCTCATTTGGTTTTGTTCATAAGCATTTGGTAGATTCAATAGATTAGTTCACTTTACTTGGCATGAGACTCCTTTTGTGTTGCATTTAGGATAGTTTGTTGCTTGAGGACAAGCAAAGGTTTGGTTTGGGGAGTTTGATGAACGTATTTTTGACGCGTTCATCTTGTCTTTTTTACCTTCTTTTGCTATCTTTTAGCCTTGTTTTTTGGTTAGTTTTGTAGAATAGGTCACGTTTATTGTTTTCTGCATTTTCAGGCACTTAGGTACGAAATGGCGTTTTGGAGCTAAAAACGAGCCTTTTTGATAGAAAATGGCCCCGTTGAAGTTCCTTGATCTCCACGGCTTGTTCGTAAGTGTTTGAGCATCAATAAGCATTGAGAAGGATGAGTCCAAGGCACCCGAGGGCCGTACGAGGGCAAAAAGATTGAGTTTGAAGACAAAAATCTGCCTAGGAGCCAAGCTAAGCGCCTGGAATAGTGAAGCGCTCCGCTTCATTTTCCAGGAGCTTTGGCACAGCAGCCAAGCGAAGCGCTTGGAGGGCCAAAGCGCTTCGCTTGCCAAGCGCTCCGCTTGGCCTCTCCAAGCGGTCCGCTTGGCAGCGATTACGTTTTCGGATTTTCCTTCTTAGATCTCATCTTCTGTTACTTTTTACATACTTTTGAACTGTAGCTTCGTTTTGGAGAGCTCCTAAGCCCCAAAACTCAGAGAAAACTCAGATTACATTGTATTTTAGATTGGATTAAAGGTTTTGGCATTGGATTGCATCCGTTGTTTCATCTACGGAGAGGTTTTCATCAATACCCACCGATTAGTGACAGCTTGGTGGTAACATTGTATCATTATCTCTTGTCTAGTAGTTTGATTTGATGTATTCTATTTGCAATTCATATGATTTGATGTCTATGTTGATGAATATGAGTAGCTAAATCCTTTGTGTTGGTGGTAGAATGTAGAATATGCATGCTATGGGTTATGTTTATGCTTACATGAGATTGTGATTCAATCTTGCTGCAAATTCCTTCATATGATTATTAGTTGCCTATAAAATATATTCGAATTGAGTACAGTGACAAACTCTTGGTCAATGAAAGCTATAGGATTGTATGTTAGAGATTTGCAGCATGCTAGATAAATGCTGTTAGTGACAAGCACCTCTAAAGTATTGATAGTGGTCTTTTATGATGTGTGTCTTGAAAGTTACCTAGACGAGTTGCTTGCCAGACTTGATCGAAGGTTTTACGCAATGAACTTGTGAGCATATTCGTAACCCATGCATGTGTATTTGATTTCTACCACCAACAGTTTTCCAAACTTGATTACAACAATCTGATTTCTCGTGGCTTTGTTCAAAGAAAACGATTCTATAAACATTTGAACTCGTTGACTGAAATTACTAGCAAAAACCTCAAGCAAAGCCACGTTAGGTCCCGAGAGAACGACACTCGGGGACAACTTGCCATTGCACTCTAGTTTGTGTAGTGATAAATGTTCTTAGGCTTTTAAACAAATTTAATTGATGAAAAACGACATCATCAGGCAAAAGTCAACTTCAGTCGACAGTCCAACTAACTATTTACGGTCCACAATCTGTGCAAGGGTATAAACGTCAAGTCATAGTCAACATGGGCAATTTTGTAATTTCCAGGGTCAACTAGGGTTTTAAAAGTCAAGGTAGTAACTCAAGGGCCAAACTGTAATTTCAGAACCCTAGGTCAGTTGTCAACATAGCCACGAAATACGAAAGGGCAAAAATGGTCAACACCAATTCAAGTCATACTAAAACAAAACAGTCCAAATGCAGTTTAATACGGAAGGGCCTAACAGTCAATAGTCCAATCGTTCAAGGGTAAAAAGGTGAAAACATGTCCAGGGGTAAAATCGTAAATTCAGTACAAGGGTACAATGGTCAATAAGAAAAAAAAAGAAACGGGAAAAACAGAGCAGGGAGATCGAGACCTTACCGGGCGAAACTGAACGGAGACAGCCCAAACCGGGCCGGGACATAGATGAGTTGGGGTGGAGCTGGACGGGGCGAATTGGGATGGTAGAGCGGCGCAAAACGAACGGAACAGAGGAGGGCCGGTCGGGATTAATCTGGACGGAGCAGTGCGGCAGAAACAGAGAAGCAGTAGCAGTTTTCCGGTGGTGATGATGGACGAGAAGAGATAATGATGGGGCGATTTGATGATGAGGATGGAGTCGGTGATGATGGAGATGGAGATGAGATCCAATGGTGATTTAAGGATGATGAAGAAGATGGATGACGAAAACCGAAGATTATGATGGGGGGCGGCCAAGAGAGAGCAGGGAGAGATGTCGGGGGGTTTTTTTTTTTTTTCCTTCTCTTTCTTTCTTCTACTGTGGAGGCGTTGAGTGAGAGAGAGAGAGATGGAGTGGGGGAAAGTTGAATTACAGTTTAGGGTTTGAAGAGATGAAGGGCCATCTGATGGGCTTGGGCCACAAGGTTGGGCCAGCAGTCCAATTCGAATTAGACCTAAAAGAAATCAGCTTGCTAGCTGATCCAAAACGGAATGAGCGAATTAAATCTACCCGAACTGTCTAAAGTCGAATTCGTTTGCGCGGGAAAAGAATTAAATAATTACCTAAAAAAATAAATTATTCAGATAATTAAATAATTAAAATAAATAATTAAAAAAATAAGGGGCGTTACACTCCACCACCCTTAAAAGAAGTTTCATCCTCGAAACTTAGCCAACGTCAAACTAACGAACGTGGAACGGAGAAACGAAAGCCTTCAACCTCAAACGCCGGATGGAAGGTCAAACTTTGCAACACGAAAGTCAACAAGTTCGTAACTAACCTAAGGAAAACAAAGCTCACTTCTTCAACAAAAATAACTAACCGTAAATCCTCAATAAATGGTCGATACTTAAACCTCAAGTGGTCTAACTTAACGAAAGAAGTGCAGTTCGATAAATAAACACGACTTTGAAGAAGTTTGTCCAAATGTGCGTACCATTTGCTACATTTGTTGGTAGAATCTCATGTCCAACCCCACTATAGGCCTTCCCCTTGGTTGTTGCACCATCTCTTTGGTTCTTCAAAACCGTTCCACCAGGCCGTCCTTCCTTAATCCGAGAGCGACGCCTCGGACATTCGTTCACCTTATGGTCCCTGCTGCCACAAGCCAAACACCTGTAAGAAAATACGGTCTGATTTACACCTAGGGTACGCAGCGGAATTTCAAAAATTTTCTTAACATACTGGTAATTGATTATGTATATGCCGTATATATCTAAACACGTCAATTAGAAGACTTACAGTACTCCAAAAGCAAGCACAACTTCCAAGTATTCGTAATAATCCGGTGTATCTTCTCCTTCGTCGAAGTCGAAGATATCTGCAATGCTTTGATTATCTGCAAGACAATAAAAGTCAGTTTCCAGCTCCTTGAACCTCAACCTTGGTATCCACGGATGAACAGCTTATCGGAAAGAATGCTAGGATATTATTTGTATAACCAAGAAGATGGGGCGGCAGTTTTCTCTAAGAAAACTGGTAGAATAACTCTATGAAAGTCTATTCAATTGTATGTCAAAAGCTCTCTAATGGTCTACTATATATAGTAGTCAATAGAAGCCTAAAGTATAAGCAATTAGACTTCGTAAAGGAATAAGAATCTAATTCTTATCGCACTAGGAAACCAATTTCAAGTCTAGATTCATTCCCAATCAAATTAAAACTCAATCAGGAAAATCTAACTTATCCCTTGGACTTCTAATAGAGGAAGGAGTCGAACTCCTTCCTCTACTCCATCCGCGCGCGAGCGCGTGTCCCAAGGGAGATAGGTGGGTTCCGATTTTGGGACCCACTTATAGTTCTAAGGCAATTCAAACTCCAAGTAGATTTTGCCCATGTGCATATGTTAATTTTAAATTAACATATCCTTTCAAATCAAACCTCTATTATATTTCTAAAATATAATCTTTAATTGTATTTACATAAAATACAATTAATTAGCCAATTCAATTAATAATTCCAAATCATTAATTGAGCCACAAAATATTATAATTAATTCCAAATCAATTATAATCCATCAATCACAATTAATTCCAAATTAATTGCGATTCCATCTTCAAGGATATTCGGATAAGTTGAATCACCACATAGTGTGACCCATAGGGCCTCATTGTATTAAGCAAGTCCTAGACTAGGCAAAATGGAATTCCTAGACGGTTCCATTTGCAATATTAATACATGAGGACGTTTGAGAGGTTTCTCAAAGCAAACCCTTTCGTTGCGAAGTTTGTTGCGCTCAACGCGGCGATGGTAACGTCCCTTCATCTGACTAACTCGAATGTATCTAGGATCGATGAAGTGTCTATCCCAATAATACATCCACGGGCGTCTTCAGTGAGTTGCATGGTGAATCCAATATCTATTATGACTATCATAATAATATTGATACGCTGGCCAGCGGTTTTACCAATCACAACTATGAACGACTATGAGCAGTGCTCTCCTGTGCTACACATGAGAGATGAATCCTTCACAGAAACACTTATCATCCCCATTTGTATGTAGCCATAATCCTGGATCGTGTCTTGGGTCAACTGCTTATTCAGAGCTGACATCGACGGGTCCACCAAGGATATGGGGCAACAAATGTGATAATAAAGTCCTGTAAGTCCAAAGGACGACTGGCATCACTTCGACAACTTACCGGTTCCCATAGACACTTCGGTGTAGAGTATACATCGATGGGAGTGTCCGGTGGGTACTTCCATTGTTCGGTAATCATCCTTCGAACAACTATGCGCAGTTATGGGAACGTTTCTTGATTGTCCAACAATCCGTTCTGTGGCCGTGGGATCGGCTCACACTTGCTCCAACAAGTATAACCTCCACGCATACTAGTCTCAGCTGGTTCATTCAGACCCCCACATCCGAGATGAACCTCGACTAGGGAGAGTTTGGGATAGATGATAACTCACATAGCTCCCACTATCTGTGTGATCGGTCATCTATCCGAGGGGACATGTTTAATATCAATACAGACAGAAATAGAGATATGACATGCTGCATGCCTGGTGTAATATAAATATGAAAGCGATACTCAATAGTCAAACAACAAACATATATTATATTACGTTGACCTGTGTAATAGTACATATATGCCCTCTATAAGGGTTGCATGCCCTTAATAAGGACTATCTCTAGGACATATACACTATCAACACCAACCCTTCTTCTTCCAGCAGTTACCTTCCTCGTGAGTTGTTCCTCCACATAAATTACACTTTCTCCTAGTTGACTCTCAAGTGATATCATTGGGTTGACGAGGTCGACTTTCCCACAGATTGCGAGGATACTTGGATGGAGACGGACGATCCTGGCTACTCACGTGATCAGAACTCCCTTTTCCAGATCGATTCCACGGCCTTCGTGTAAGTTGACATCTCGATTCCAAACAGGTTGAACCTGATCTTAGGCTTCAATCCTCGTACAAAGCACCTCATCTTTTCCATTTCATCATTTTGGAAGTGTGGCACATACTTCAACAATCTCGTGAATTTAAGATCATACTCGGGCACCGTCATCTTCCCTTGCACCAAATTTTTTAACTCATTCATTCTTCTCTTACGGACAGAGCGGGGAACATACTTGTCCACAAATTCCTTCACACAATTCTCCCATGTGCGAGGTTTTCCTTCTCTCGTCCATCGTGCATCAACAGTGACCCACCAACGGCTTGCTGGTCCATCGAGCAGAAACACTGCAAGTTCCACTATTTGTACATCGTTGATGTGCAAGATACTGAACAAATCCTCGATGCCCTCAATCCAAACTTCAGCTTTCCTTGAATGGGGTGATCCTTCAAACCTTTTCGGGTGGAAACGAGTGAACCTCTCAGCTGCCGACAACGTTAGAGTTCTTGATGTGGTATAATCGACGGCGCGATCGCACTTGCTACTTGGCGGGAGGCATTTGGAGCTGCAATCATCTGCTGCATCGAGTCTTGTGCATTAGCATCATTGGCGGCGTGGCTGCTGCTGCTGGTACCGCGAGTGTTGTTCGTTGGAGCCATCCTATCGCAATTAGTCTAAGATCAGTAACGTAAATTAACGTTCTCGAGCATGACTATCTTAAGGCGTAAACGTGAACTAAGGCACTAACTTAAGTCAATCTAGCGTGATCAAGCAAGAGACGCGTGAGAGTAAACGAAATTACGAAGGTCAAAATCAAATTAGGAAGACATAAATAAGATAGTAACTTATCAATAAGTAAATCCTCGAGTGTGTCTAACCTAGCATGCAAGGCATACATAAATTGAAAGAAAAAACGATGATAAAGCATAAGTAGCAAATTCATATGTTGCATAAAAGATTCATAAACATTAAGCATGCAATAAAAGCGTTCTCTCATAAAGTGATCAGTAATTTGACCTCGGTTAACACAAATTACTTAAACAGTCGGCCGCCTGCCAGTGATTTATGTCGACTTCGGTTAAACAATAGGTTAGTGTATGACAGAACCGAGCAAGAACATATATGAACTTCAATAAGTAAAACAATGCATAAATAAGTATTTAAGCCTTAAATCATGCAACTAATGACATTAGTAATTAAACATACTTTTCTTTTTTTTTTTTTTTTTTTTTTTTTTTGGAATGAATGGTGCAAATATATTAAACGGGAAAAGAGTACAAAGAGTATACAAAAGCAAAGAACAGCGTAAACTCACAGATGCTAACTAACCCAAACTACTAGAGAACGTAGCTTGGTTGCAACCGCGGGCCTCGTTAAAACCCAATCACGGAAAAACCCATTGGGAAAAACCCGTGCCTGGGAAAAAGAGTGCCTGAGCGTTAATGTTGCGGGAACCTATAATAGGGAAGACCAAACATGTCCCTAAATACAAGACTACAAACACTAGCAGGAGCGGTATCCCAAAAGCCATCCGTCGCCAAATTGGAGAGAGCATCCGCAACGGAATTGCCTTCCCTATAAATATGAGAGACCTTGAACTCCATAGCGTTTAGACACTCCAGAATTTGTAGCCACTGATTTCTGTACTTCCAAGGAACCTGCGAAGAACGAGTGCTGAGCAGATTGACAACATAGCTAGAGTCAGATTCCAGCCATAAATGGTGCCATCCACGAGAGAAAGCAATCAAGATAGCATGAATAGACGCAATTAACTCAGCCTCAAATGCGAAAAGGCAGCCCACGTGACGAACAAAGGACCCCAGAACAATACCACTCGAGTCTCGAAAGACTCCCGCTGCCGTAGAGTCACCCGGCGCCCCCATAGAGCTCCCATCTGTATTGCATTTAACCCAACCATGGCCTGGGGGATACCAACGCACCTCAATGATATCCCGAAACCTCCTAGGGCAGCCTTTAATACGGAAAGAGTGCAAAACCTGAAGATCACTCTGAGAGTTGGACATCACTCCAAGAGAAAAAGAGTCCGCCTCCCCAACTAAACTCCAGATCGAAAGAAGAATAGCATGTTTGGAAATTACTATGTTCTCAAACAGAAACCGATTCCTGGCCGTCCACAAAGCCCAACAGGTGGTGATAAAAGTGAGCTTCCAAATCGACAGAACCTGCGGGCTAAAAGTGAAGCTCATAGCATATAACAAAAACTCACCAAAGCTAGAGCAACATCTAAAAGGCACCTGAAATAAATCAAAAATAGGCTGTCAAATCATAATAGCAAAAGAACAAGAAACCAAGAAATGATGGTGACAATCTAAATCAGCAAAGCAAAAGATACAAACGGAGGGGCCAATGAAACCACGAGTCTGGAGCTTCTCCCAAGTTGGAAGAGAGCCATGAACCGCTTTCCAAACCATAGTTGAACGCCTAGGAGGGATAAACGAAGACCAGATCCAAGAGCCCCATGTAGCTTCCGGATAATGCTCTCTAAAGAAATGATATGCAGCTTTTGAGGAAATCGCACCATCCAAAGTCTCAGTCCAAATGCATTTGTCAGAATCCATGGGTGCAAGATGGTAATCCAGAACATCCTGAGTAACTGCTGGGAAGGCAGCCCTAAACGAGTCAGAAATTAACCAACCCAATGGAGTCCAGTAATCACTTATTGTGAACTCAAAGTGCGATCGTAGGTGATCCGGAATACCTACACGGTCAGCAATAATGTAGCCTAGCCAGTTATCAAGCCAAAAACGAATGGTAGAACCTTGAGAAACCAACCACCGAGTGGAAGAAGCAAGTTTAGCAAACAATCTCGAAAACCGAACCAGATAGACGAAGTAACATAGGAGCGCAACTGGCTGCCCCGAAGAAACCTGTGACGAAAAACCTCCAAGTAAGGGATCTTAGCCAGCCAGATATCCCACGTGAGCCTTGCAAGATAGCTTAAATTTGCTGCAAACAAAGAGCGTAATCCCAAACCGCCCTCCAGCTTGGGCGCACAACACTTCTTCCAAGAGAGTGAAACAATAGCTTTCTTAAGAATATTGCCCGTGAAAACAAAATTCCTTATGCTAGCTTCCATGCGTTTAAGTAAAGAGACCGGCCAGCGATATATCATCATGGAATGAACAAAGGCGCCCTGAATCACAGATTGAACAAGGCAAACCCGACCAGCCATAGAGAGGGACGAACCTTTCCACTTGCTGAACTTTGAGATTATAGAGTCAGCAAGTGCCTGGAGATGCCGAACCCGAGGAGCTCCTCTGAACAAAGGGACGCCGAGATAAGTGAAAGGAAGGCTACCCTCCACAATTCCCAATAATCTACACATCCTTAAACGGCGTGCACGAGATATGTAGGTGCTAAAATAAGCCCGAGACTTCTGGGGATTGAAGACTTGGCCCGACCAAGCTGCATATTGTGTGAAAATTCGAAGGAGAGCTCGGCAATTAGCTTGTGTCGCCCTACAAAAAACAATTACATCATCTGCATATAAAAGATGAGAGGGAAAGGAAATATTTCGACCAAGAAAAAGACTAGAGAGCTCCCCTGAGTTGGCTGCCCTTGCAATCATCTTGCTCAAAACTTCTTCCGCCACACAAAAAAGCAAAGGGGATAAAGGGTCCCCTTGACGCACTCCGTGCGAACAACTAAAGTATCCCTCAGGAGCCCCGTTGATCAAAATAGAAAGCTTGGCAGAGTGAAGCAAATAATCAATCCAAGCGACAAAAGTTGGAGAGAAACCGAGAAGCGACAGAACTCGAAGAAGAAAAGACCAGCGAAGAGTGTGAAAAGCTTTCCGAATGTCAACTTTTAAAATCAAGTTGCCGTTCGAGCATCTACGTCCAAGACCATTAACTCCTTCAGAGGCTAGTGCAATACAATCATGGATACGTCTTCCAGGGATAAAACCAAACTGATGGAAAGAAAGAGTAGCAGAAAGAATAGGACCTAACCTGTCCGCTAAAATCTTCGTAATGATCTTGTACAAAAAATTGCCAAGAACAATAGGGCGATAATCCTCAATGCGCACCGCATCTTGCACCTTTGGAATTAAAGTGACAAAGCTAGAATTTAGCCCGGAAGGGAAGGAACCATGCACAAAGAAAGCACGAATCGCCGCACAATTTTCAGGACCAATGATATGCCACATTGACTGATAGAAACGACCACCAAAGCCGTCCGGACCAGGAGCACTATCCGGGGACATACCAAACACCACATTGCGAATATCCTCCTCCGTGGGGACCATAAGTAACTGATGATTCTGCCCATTTGTAATAACCGGATGAATGACACCCTCCAAGCCATCGAAGGAACTAGAAGCCGCTGGATTCTGCGTAAAAAGTTGCTCATAGTAAGCAATAATATGATTCTTAATGGCTGTCGCATCATGAGACAAATCCTCCCCAATACGTAGAATAGAAATTCCCATCTTCCCTTGGCGAATCTTTAAAGAGCGATGAAAGAAGCTCGTGTTCCTGTCACCATCTTTGAGCCAAGAAGCTCGACATTTTTGACGCAAGAAAATTGATTCTTGATGCAACACCTCATTTAGTTTACGCAATGCCACCAGCTCCTGACCATGGAAAACATGCGGTGAATCAGAGGAAACTAGAAGTTGTTGAATCCCCTCCAATTCAGTCTTAGCCTCAGTGATGCGAACTTTAATATCACCAAAAACAGTGAGATTCCACTCCCTTAAAGAAGTTTTCAGCCTCTTAAGCTTCCGCTGAACCAAGGAACAGGCCCCCATCGCAGTCAACGGCGAATTCCAAGATTGCTTTATTAAATCCTCACAAGCTTTGTGTGAAAGCCACATTACCTGGAATCTAAAAGGGCGAGGCTTCGAGATAACACCCAACGGAGAGCAACCAAGGAAAAGGGGGCTATGATCAGAGCAAGCTCTTAAACCCACCTTAACATTCACCGCCTCCCAAAGGTCAATAAAACTTTGTGTAGCTAGGACACGGTCTATACGAGTTTCCAGATAACCATGAGAGAAACGATGATTAGACCAGGTGAAGAAAGGTCCCACACTAGGTAAATCCAGGAAATCACCATCATTAATGAAGGACTGAAAATCCCATGTTTCAACATGGGAAGGGCTACCAGCCGAGCGCTCATGCGCCCCAAGGACCGCATTAAAATCACCAAGTAAACACACCGGAAGCCCTTGAATAGACAACAAATCCTGCCATAAAGTTCGGCGACAAATATAATCAGAATGACCATGAATGAAAGCTAAAATGAAATCACAATGCAACCAATTAACTTTAATAACCACAGATTGCGAAGAAGAGAAAATGATAGAGGAACCCGTAATAGAAGTTTCCTCTAGAACCCAGATGTTAGGTAAACTATTATTGCGAACATTTGCACCAAGGAACCGCAAACCCAAAGAACTCCAGAAAGAATCCGAAATTTGAGAGGAGGGAATCTTAGGCTCCACTAAAGCAAGCCAACGTGGACGAAAAGATAGTACATGATGACGTAACATGTTCTGAGAATCAATGTTCCCAAAACCTCGAATATTCCAAAAGAGAGCATTCATTTGGAACCCGCTGAAGCTACTTGCTTAGGAGCAGGGGAATGTCCAGCTAAAATCCGATTTGTGAGATCCAGATTAACATCATCATCATCTTCTAATTCACCCCATTTAGCTCCCGCCACAATTTCCATAGCTTTCAAAGCGTCCAGAGATGGAAGATGGGCACTGGAGGCACGGGGCGCAACGCCTGGCGCGTGGGGCGAACCGCCCCTCATGTCCAGAGATGGAAGAAGTGTACTGGAGGCATGGGGCGCACCGCCTGGGGTGGGGAGCGGTTCGCCTCCCACAACCAGTGAGCTGGTCGCTCCCATTTCCCCTAGGTTATCAACAGCAGAATCCGAAATCGCATGATCAAGTTGCACCGGAGGATGGGAGCCTTGTGTATCACGAGACAAAATAGACGTTGGTAGATTGGCAGCCTCCTCCCTTGGGGCCTCATCCTCCGAAATGGAACCCAACACCGCAAAGCTATTCTCTCCACCAACGCATTTACAGCCGGAAGTGCTGACCTTTTGGGCAAGGGGACATTTCGCCGAGGGACAAAACGAGAAGCATTAGCAGCCGAAGTCGAAGAAGAAGGACGCCAAACCAGACCAGCAGCTTGCGTACGGCCAGAAACAGTAGAGGCCGGATTATTACCCCTCGAAGTAGAGGAACTAGGAATACTGACAATGTTCGAACTAGGTGAGGCGTTACTAATTGCCGGAGTTGCAACACGAGTAGAAGAAGCTGTAGCGCCACCAATATTAGCACGAGAAGAAGCATGAACAACTTCAGCTGTAGAATCTGGCATAGCATTATCCGAACGGGGAGATGAAGGAGTGGAACTGGGAGCCCCGGTATCTTTGTTCCTGTTGCAAGCTTCAGTTGCATGACCAACCGCTTGGCAAGTAATACAAAACGCAGGCAGCTCCTCATAAAAAGCTTCAATCCAAATATCACCTGCAGGAGTTTCAAGTTGAATCTGATAATCCAAAGGTTGTGAGAGATCAACTTCCACCAGAGCCTTAACATAATTCCCAAAACAACGATCCAACGAGGCCTTATCCAGCCGAATTGGAGTACCAAGAGCCGCTGCCAATGACATAATAACAGAATTGTGATGATGCTCATAACGCAAACCATATAAACGTACCCAAACACGCACACGTGTGGATATTGTTTTGCCAGGAACAAAATTAGGGACCCAAGGCTGCAAATATAAATTCCCTGGCGAAAGCTTCCAAATTGTCGAACCCAAAATTGAGTCCCTTGTGACAGTAGAGTAAAACTGGAAAACAAAATATCCCAAACCGATCGAAAGCATAGACCAGGCATCGGTGTTCCAAAGCTTTCTCAAAGCCTCACGCAAATCATGAAATTTCCAAGGCGTAGAGCCCTTGGGCAGAATCAACCTCCCAATAAACGAAGTAGATGAGCAATTAGTAATCTGTTCCTTATAGAAATCATCATGTAATTTAACAGAAAGAGTCGTACCTTTGCGAACCGGCTCAAAAGTCGGGCCCGGAAGAGCCCACAATGGCCGGTTCGGAATAGTTTGATGAGCAGGAGGATCATTCGGCCTTGGAGCAGCATGAATCCTTGGGGAAGAGACCACCACCTCTGCAAAGGAAGATGCCGATGGTTTAATGGTGGCCGGAGAGCCATTGAGTGCAGAAAGCTCCGGGAATAGAGCAACCACCTCCATGGAAGGGTTTGAAGAAAAATAAAAGATCGATCGGAAAATCACACAGAGCGCGTCCAGGCCTCAAATCAGGAGTACTTGGTGTCGATAGAAAGCCCTTGAAGAGTGGAATCCAAATATATGGCGCGTGTAACCAGCGGAGCCACCGTAGGAGACTGGCGGTTGGAAAACGGCGACTGCAGAATTAGGTCATCTCGAAATCGGAAAATACGTACGTCCGGTGTCCAAAACGGGCAAACTTGGTACTGGTGGATAGCCCTTGAAGACAGGAATATCATGGAATGGCGCGTGAGAAATTAATAAAAACGATATAATCGCCTTAAAGAAAATGAACAAAGTAACAGTAGTAAGCTGGTGAACTTAGTAGAAGTTAAACAGAATGAATAGCAAGACAATTTCGGAAGACAGATTAGTAGGACAGTTAACAGACGAACATGACAGTTCAGAGTTAATGCGGAAGACCAAACTTTAAAAGAGACTGAACAAAACAACTCAATCTATATCCAGCGACTCGGACCCTCACACACACACCCAAAGGCCAGAAGATCCTATCCGAGCAAGCTTGAGTTTCAACTCAAGCTCTGATACCAACTGTAACGGTACCGATTTTTAAAATAAAATAATTCTTTCGAAAATAAGGTAAATTTTGAAATTCAAAGGTAACGGTCTTCAATAAATGATGAGAAACGGGTTTTGGTGCGAGCTTACAAATTTTAAAGTAGAACAGAGATACGGTAACTAAAATCAAAGTCAAATTTAAATAAACAGACAGTGAAGACGAAAGAGTTTTTCTTCTTATTTCTAGTAAATAAAATCCCACGAGTTCCTCAAACCCAACACTCAGTCGCTGGACGCCTAGACTTGATCTTCTCCAACAGAATCTACAAGGAAGGAATTTTGAAAACAGAAAGAGTGTGAGATAAAGGATCTCAGTGAGGTTCTAAGTTAAAAAAAAACATAACAGTAAACGGTTTTGAAAACAAACATTTGTAGCAAGCAAAGCAGTGACAGAAACATATAACATAACAAAGACAGACAGAAACAGATAAGTTGAAGTCCGTTGGTGCAGCCCGCCTTGTTACTCCTACTCCCAGAATGCCCTTATAGCTCCCTCCAGAGGGTACAAATCTAGACAGAAACAGAACCTACGACCCTAATAGACCTCAGCGACTTCTGCCTCGCGTCTAAAAGGGAATAGACTAGGCAATAACCAAATAAACCCGATAGTGCATACTACCCAAGTCTACCTAGTTACAACCTAATCGACCGGACACACAGAAACAAACAGAAACAGACAGAAACAATATCAGATAAAGTACTCGGATAACCGAGTTACATTCCTGCAGAAGAGTCAGTACAAACAGAACAACACCGTACATAATGAAGTAAAATGGTCATGCATTGGGCATATTTACTTTTAAAACAGTTGCAAACAGAATACAATACAATATACATGCATAGCACATTGCCTTCCAGGTTTAAAAAACAAACAAACTTTGGGGTGAACACTCACCTTAAACTTCGCGAGCAACGGTCCACGAAAGCACAACGACTTAAAAGCTAATGAACGGAACACCTAAACAGAAAGCGTCTAGTCACTAACTAGAAATCGAACAAAAGCTAAACGAATGAAAATAAAAAGGTCGATGAAGAATTGGCAAAGGAGGGGCTCGAACTCTGGACATTAAGGTTGAACTAGTTTGCACCAAACCAACTATGCTAGCCCCCAAGTTGTTACAAAGGTTTAAAGAAAACGGACTTAAATGTCATTTAATTTGAAATACGAAAAGCTTAGCACAGTTTCACAACCCAAGATAGGAAGGGCAAAAGTCAACGTCAGTCGACAGTCCAACTAACTATTTACGGTCCAGAATCTATTCAAGGGTATAAACGTCAAGTCACAGTCAACAGGGGCAATTCTATAATTTCTAGGGTCAACTAGGGTTTTAAAAGTCAAGGTAGTAACTCAAGGGCCAAACTGTAATTTCAGAACCCTAGGTCAATGGTCAACATAGCCACGAAATACGAAAGGGCAAAAATGGTCAACACCAATTCAAGTCCTACTAAAACAAAACAGTTAACTTGGATTTGGACTGTTTTGTTTTAGTAGGACTTGAATTGGTGTTGACCATTTTTGCCCTTTCGTATTTCGTGGCTATGTTGACCATTGACCTAGGGTTCTGAAATTACAGTTTGGCCCTTGAGTTACTACCTTGACTTTTAAAACCCTAGTTGACCCTGGAAATTATAGAATTGCCCCTGTTGACTGTGACTTGACGTTTATACCCTTGAACAGATTCTGGACCGTAAATAGTTAGTTGGACTGTCGACTGACGTTGACTTTTGCCCTTCCTATCTTGGGTTGTGAAACTGTGCTAAGCTTTTCGTATTTCAAACTAAATGACATTTAAGTCCGTTTTCTTTAAACCTTTGTAACAACTTGGGGGCTAGCATAGTTGGTTTGGTGCAAACTAGTTCAACCTTAATGTCCAGAGTTCGAGCCCCTCCTTTGCCAATTCTTCATCGACCTTTTTATTTTCATTCGTTTAGCTTTTGTTCGATTTCTAGTTAGTGACTAGACGCTTTCTGTTTAGGTGTTCCGTTCATTAGCTTTTAAGTCGTTGTGCTTTCGTGGACCGTTGCTCGCGAAGTTTAAGGTGAGTGTTCACCCCAAAGTTTGTTTGTTTTTTAAACCTGGAAGGCAATGTGCTATGCATGTATATTGTATTGTATTCTGTTTGCAACTGTTTTAAAAGTAAATATGCCCAATGCATGACCATTTTACTTCATTATGTACGGTGTTGTTCTGTTTGTACTGACTCTTCTGCAGGAATGTAACTCGGTTATCCGAGTACTTTATCTGATATTGTTTCTGTCTGTTTCTGTTTGTTTCTGTGTGGCCGGTCGATTAGGTTGTAACTAGGTAGACTTGGGTAGTGTGGACTATCGGGTTTATTTGGTTATTGCCTAGTCTATTCCCTTTTAGACGCGAGGCAGAAGTCGCTGAGGTCTATTAGGGTCGTAGGTTCTGTTTCTGTCTAGAGTTGTACCCTCTGGAGGGAGCTATAAGGGCATTCTGGGAGTAGGAGTAACAAGGCGGGCTGCACCAACGGACTTCAACTTATTCGTTTCTGTCTGTCTTTGTTATGTTATATGTTTCTATCACTGCTTTGCTTGCTACAAATGTTTGTTTTTCAAAACCGTTTTGTATTCTATTTTATTTTTAACTTAGAACCTCACTGAGATCCTTTATCTCACACTCTTTCTGTTTTCAAAATTCCTTCCTGGTAGATTCTGTTGGAGAAGATCAAGTCTAGGCGTCCAACGACTGAGTGTTGGGTTTGAGGAACTCGTGGGATTTTATTTACTAGAAATAAGAAGAAAAACTCTTTCGTCTTCACTGTCTGTTTATTTAAATTTGACTTTGATTTTAGTTACCGTATCTCTATTCTACTTTAAAATTTGTAAGCTCGCGCCAAAACCCGTTTCTCATCATTTATTGAAGACCGTTACCTTATAATTTCAAAAGTTACCATATTTTCGAAAGAATTATTTTATTTTAAAAATCGGTACCGTTATTTGTAACGACCCGACCAATCCGGCCGGCGTAGTAACTCCTAGATGGACCCATACACGTCTCAACAGTATGATATTGTCCGCTTCGGGCATGAGCCCGCACGGATTTGCTTTTGGAATCACCCAAAAGGCCTCAGTTAACACGAATCACGTAAACAGTCGGCCGCCTGCCAGTGATTTACGTCGACTTTGGTTAAACAATAGATTATAGTATGACAGATCTAAGCAAGAACATATATGAACTTCGATAAGTAAAACAAATGCATAAATAAGTGTTTAAACCTTAAAGCATGCAACTAATGACATTATGGTAATTAAACATACTTTTAAGCAAATACTCATGCAATTAATAAAAACAATATAATCGCCTTATAGAAAATGAACAGAGTAACAGTAGTAAGCTTGTGAAATTAGTAGAAGTTAAACAGAATGAACAGCAAGACAGTTTCAGAAGACAAAAGACAGAACAATAGGACAGTTAACAGACGAACATAATGGTTCAGAGTTAATGCGGAAGACCAAACTTTGAAAGAGACAGAACAAAAACCACTCAATCTATATCTAGCGACTTGGACCCTCACACACACACCCAAAGGCCAGAAGATCCTATCCTAGAAAGCTTGACTTTGCATTCAAGCTCTGATACCAACTGTAACGACCCGACCAATCCGGCCGACGTAACCACGTCGGCCGGATTGGTCGGGTCGTTACAAATTCGTAATACCCCGCATCCCACATCGCTTAAGAGTGAGTGGAATAAAGGGTATATATGTTAGACCACCACTCTCACATGGCATGATGCCTTTTGGGTGATTCCAAATGCAAATCCGTGCGGTCTCAGGCCCAAAGCGGACAATATCATACTGTGGAGACGTGTGTGGATCCGTCCAGGAGTAACCACACCGGCCGGATTGGTCGGGTCGTTACAAATGGTATCAGAGCCTAGATCAAACCAAAGCCCGCACCGGGTGGACGGTTGGTAAAGGTTATTGTCAGTTTGTCACCCCCACCACTTAAGGCGCTCGACGAGGACGTCGAGGCTTTAAGGGGTGTAGTTTGTAATACCCCGCATCCCACATCGCTTAAGAGTGAGTGGAATAAAGGGTATATATGTTAGACCACCACTCTCACATGGTATGAGGCCTTTTGGGTGATTCCAAAAGCAAATCCGTGCGGGCTCAGGCCCAAAGCAGACAATATCATACTGTGGAGACGTGTGTGGATCCGTCCAAGAGTAACCACGCCTTGTTACTCCTACTCCTAGAATTCCCTTATAGCTCCCTCCAGAGGGTACAACTCTAGACAGAAAAAGAAACAGAACCTACGACCCTAATAGACCTCAGCGACTTCTGCCCCGCGTCTCTTGCTTGTTCGTGCTAGATTGACTTAAGTTAGTGCCTTAGTTCACGTTTATGCCTTAAGATAGTCACACTCGAGAACGTTAACTACGTTACTGACCTTAGACTAATTGCGATAGGATGGCTCCAAGGAACAACACTCACGCTACCAGCAGCAGCAACCACGCCGCAAAGGACTCGATGCAGCAGATGATTACAGCTCCAATGCCTCCTGCCAAGTAGCAAGTGCGATCGCGCCGTCAGTTATGCCACATCAAGAAACTCCAAAGTTGTCGGCAGCTGAGAGGTTCACTCGTTTTCACCCGGAAAGGTTTGAAGGATCACCCCATTCAAGGAAAGCTGAAGTTTGGATTGAGGGCATCGAGGATTTGTTCAGTATCTTGCACATCAACGATGCACAAATTGTGGAACTTGCAGTGTTTCAGCTCGATGGACCAGCACGTCGTTGGTGGGTCACCGTTGATGCACAGTGGAGGAGAGAAGGAAAACCTCGCACCTGGGAGAATTTTGTGAAGGAATTTGTGGACAAGTTTGATCCCCGCTTTGTCCGTAAGAGGAGAATTAGTGAGTTTGAAAATTTGGGACAAGGGAAGATGACTGTGCCCGAGTATGATCTTAAATTCACGAGATTGTTGAAGTATGTGCCACAATTCGAAAATGATGAAATGGAAAAGATGAGGTACTTTGTACGAGGGTTGAAGCCTAAGATCAGGTTTAACCTATTTGGAATCGAGATGTCAACTTACGCGAAGGCCGTGGAAAGAGCTGCTGAAGTGGAGGACGGTTTAGGAGAGTTTGAGAGCTATGAATCTCATCGATCAGGAAAAAGGAGTTTTGATCACATGAGTAGCAAGTGTCGTCCGTCTCCATCCAAGTATCCTCGCAATCAGCGGGAAAGTCGACCTCGTCAACTCGGTGATATTACTGGAGAGTCAACTAGCATAAAGTGTAATTTATGTGGAGGAACAACTCATGAGGGAGGCAATTGCTGGAATGTCCGAGGGAGTCAACTAGCTAAATTGTTGGGTGTTTCGCCTGTGGCAGCAGGGACCATAAGGTGAACGAATGTCCGAGGCGTCGCTCTCTGATTAAGGAAGGACGTCCTAGTAGCACGGTTTCGAAAAACCAAGGAGTTGGTGCAACAATCAAGGGGAAGGTCCACAGTGATGAATGTGTATTTTACACTTTCATTTGGGTCTTTTTCACCTATTTTATCTATCCTCTATGTTAATTTAGCTATATTTTAGTGCATTTTATTAGAATAGTGTCACGTTTCCCTTTAGTTTTTATTTTACAGGTTTTGGTTGAAAAACGAGGTTTTCCGGGCAATTATATTGAAGTAGACAAGGAATTGGTGTTCCAGAAGTCTAATTGGAGTATCTGAAAGATTCTGGATAGGATTTGAAGTCTAGGGGTCGAATCTGGAGACTAGAAGGTCACTAGAAGTCAGAAACCGAGTCCGAAAAGGGGAAGAAATCCAAAAACGCATCGAAAACGCGTTCTGGGCCGAAAAACACTCTCGGGCGAGTTGCTCGGGACGTGGGGCGAATCGCCCCACACCAGGCGAATCGCCCGGTGTGTGGGGCCCTTCGCCCCACACAATTCGAAAGCCTATATATAGTTGCTCAGTTTTCTCCGTTTTTCATACTTTTCCAGACCTTTTCTTTCACCTTTCTCTGTAGTTTTAGGTAGGAACTTCCCATAGCCTGTTCTGGGGGTTCATAGCTTAGGAGATACTTTTTCTTAGCAGTTTGGAGCTTGTAAGATCGCGATTCTTCGGAGATTGACAACCTTCGGTAACATTGTATCTTACAGTTTTTCTACTTATTTTTATATATCTTTCAACATGTTTTCTTCTATGATTTCTGTTGATTGCATGACAACTATGAGTAGCTAAACTTCTCGTTGGTGATAGTATGTGAATTCTTAGCGAAGGGTTAATAATTATGCTAATGGCTATATCGCGCATTATACTCCGTGTTATTGCTTTATTTCTTTGATCTATCTAAATCTCTATCTTCGTATTGTTGATTAATTATTGCACACAATTGGACAATTCATTGGTCTTTGACCTATCTAAATCTATATCTTCGTAGTGTTTGATAATTACAACAGGACAATTCATTGATCAAAGATCTCCATGCAAAACCGAGGAATTTATGCATGATTATTAACCCGTTATGCTTTGAAGGACCATACTATCACCAATCTCTATCATCTGTTAAGAAAAACCTTTGCTAAATCGTCTGCTGTTTTATATTCTAAATTAGATTAGATAAAGCTAGTTATAGTCCTTAGAGATCGACACTCGAGGTTATTCTACTACTACACTACGGTTTTCGTTGTAGTTGTGAATTGCCTTTGCCTAAATAACAAATTTATTTGATACGTTGGACCCGACATCCACGCTTTCGTCACACAGTAGGGTTGGACATGAGGCTCTATCCGCAAGTGTAGCTAAAGGTACGCTCATTTGGACAAACTTCTTCCAAGTCGTGTTTATTTATCGAACTGCACTTCTTTCGTTAGGTTAGACTCACTTAAAGTTTAAGTTATCGATGGCTTATTGAGTACTTGCTACTTTGAATCGTTTGGTTGAAGAAGTAGGCTTCGTTCCCCCTTAGTCTAGTTTCGACTTTTATTCATTTTTAGCTTGCGAGTTTGTTCTTTCATCCGGCGTTTGAAGTTGAAGGCTTTTGTTTCTCCGTTCTCGTTCGAGGGATTTACGCTAGATAAGTTTCGAGGACGAAACTTCTTTTAAGGGTGGTGGAGTGTAACATCTCGTTTTTTTTTTAATTTAATTTTATTTAATTAATTAATTATCGAGTAATTTAAGTATTTGGTGATTAATTAATTTTTCTTCCCCGCGTTATCGAATTCGAATTAAAAAAAAAAAAAGCATTTTGGTTTAGTGGACCGTTTGCGATTCCATCTCTGGGCTAGCTAGAAAAATCTAAAATTCAAACCCTTTTACTTAGCCCATTCAGCAAACCCAATTCCTTGTGGCCCAAGGCCCATTCATCAAATCCTAACCTAAACCTAGCTACACTTCATTCATTTCTCATTTTCTCATTTCCCTCCTCTTGAGCCGTCACTCACGGATCGATCATCATCATCATCTCATCTTCATCATCAACAATCATCATCCTTTTGCTGCTGCCCTCCCGATTCCATCCTCACCATCATCAGACATCATCATCATCAACCGGAGCTTTTCTCCGTCACGTCGCGCCGCCATTCCGTTCGGGTTCCGCCCATACCTTGCTCCGTCACGTGCTCTGTCTCGTTCCGATCCGCCCCGTCCCGGCTCAATTTGTGTGTGTCTGCTGCTCTGCCCGCGGCGATCCGGTTCCGCTCCACACCGTTTCATCCCGGTCGGCTCTGCTCGGTTCCGTCAACCGTCGCCAGCTTCAGTCTCGATCCGCTCGCACCCTGTTCCGATTCGCGTTCTCAGTTCATGCCCGGTTCCCGATCCGTTTCCGCCTGGTAAGCTTGTGCGGAACCAACTGTAACGGTACCGATTTTTAAAATACAAGTAATTCTTTCGAAATAAAATAAAATTTTAAATTCAAAAGCAACGGTCTTCATAAATAATAAGGAACGGGTTTTGGCGCTCAAATGAGCTTACAAATTTAAAGTAGAACAGTGATAACGGTAACTAAACTCAGTGTCAATTTTAAATGAACATAGAGTGAAAACGAAAGAGTTTTTCTTCTTATTTCTAGTAAATAAAATCCCACGAGCTCCCCAAATCCAACACTCAATCGCTGGACGCCTAGACTTAATCTTCTCCAACATAATCTACAAGGAAGGAATTTTGAAAATAGAAAGAGTGTGAGATAAAGGATCTCAGTGAGGTTCTAAGTTTAAAAGACAGAAAAGTAAACGGTTTCGAAAATAAACATTTGTAGCAAGCAAAGCAGTAACAGAAAATAACATAACATAGACAAACAAAAACAGATAAGGTGAAATCGTTGGTGCAGCCCGCCTTGTTACTCCTACTCCCAGAATGCCCTTATAGCTCCCTCTAGAGGGTACAACTCTAGACAGAAACAGAAACAAAACCTACAACCCTAATAGACCTCAGCGACTTCTGCCTCGCGTCTAAAAGGGAATAGACTAGGCAATAACCAAATAAATCCGATAGTCCACACTACCCAAGTCCACCCAGTTACAACCTAATCGACCGACCACACAGAAACAAACAAAAACAATGACAGATAAAGTGCTCGGATAACCGAGTTACATTCCTGCAGAAGAGTCAGTACAAACAGAAGAACACCGTACATAATAAAGTAAAATGGTCATGCATAGGACATTTACTTTGGGTAATGC
>CM051457.1:90316841-90442943 GCA_028274465.1 Plantago ovata | reverse complement strand
CCGTTTCAGAAAACAAGATACATCATAAGCGGTAAAAACACCATCTAGCACCTACTCTAAGTCTTCAGCAAACGTTCCTCTTTTACAATGTCCTCTAAAATTCTAAATTTCTATGGACCTTAAGTGTACTAGTTACTGGACTTTCCTTAATTTAGCATGGTTAATTGCTCATCAAAATTACAAGTTTCCTAACAATTTACAACGAGTTTATATGTGCCACGATTAACGTCACAATAGATTTTACCTTGATTCACGGGATTTGATCTCTTTTACTTCAAAGCTAATTGCTTGCTGAAGTATACAAGAATCTTTTCAGCAATTTTAATCCTTCTGAGTTTAGCAATTACTTTTTAAGTAACAAGCCTTGTAGTTGCTGAAAGTTCCCCCTTGATCAAATATCTCATTTTTCTTAGGGTCAAAGATATTTCTGAGTTCCCGTCTCAGTAATCCTATTATATATAGATATTGTTAGGTAAATTCTCTTTTAGTGAGAAGTATTTTTGCTCTTTGCTGAGTTCCCGTCTCAGATTTATCTTTTGATACTTGAATACCTGTTTCAGTATCCTTGATTGTCTGAATGCCAGTTTCAGCAATCTTTGACATTTTCTTAGCAAGTGATCAAGTTTCCTAACAAATACCTGGTTTGAAGGAATTACTTGCTGAATGCCTGTTTCAGCAAACATTTCGTGTACAATCATCTCTTTTTAGAGGAATCAGTGGAAAGGGATTTTTCAAGGAATGAATAAACCTTTAAGTAACTATTGGCTTGCTAAATGCCCGTTTCAGCAATCCAATCAAATGCATCCCTTTTTATTGAGGTAGTTCAATCAATCCAAGGTTATACCTTAGCATTGCGAACCTATTATCTAGAAGGGGCTTGGTAAAGATATCAACAAGTTGATCATCAGTACCTACTTTTACAACCTCAATGTCTCCTTTTTCCACATGATCTCTAATGAAATGATGTCTAATATCAATGTGCTTTGTCTTTGAATGGAACTTAGGATTTTGCGTGATAGCAATAGCACTTGTAGTATACAAAAGATTGGTGTGTTTCTTTGCAGAAATACTATAATCTCTTAGTTGTTGCTGAATTCATAGGATTTGAGCGGTGCAACAACCAGCCGCAATGTATTCAGATTCAGTGGATGAATTGGCAACAAAGGTTTGCTTCGTGCTGAACCATGATATTAATCTTGTACCTAGAAACTGACAAGTTCCAGAACTACTTTTTCTATCAAGAGTTGATCCTCCATGGTCAGCATAAGAATAACCTACCAATTCTAATGCAGAATCTTTTGGATACCATAATCCAACATTGACTGTGCCTTTGACATATTTCTGTATTTTGAGTGCCTTTTTGTAGTGTGATTCTCTTGGATCAGATTGGAATCTTGCACACACACAAACAGCATACTGAATGTCAGGCCTACTTGCTGTTAGATACAACAAGGAACTAATGAGCTTCCTATACTTGTGTTCATCCACACTTTTGTCTTGTTTAGTATAGCCCAATTTTGTACCAATACTCATAGGGATCTTTTCAGGTTTCTCTTCGTCTTTGATCCAGAACTTTATGAGCATTTCCTTTGCATACTTTGCTTGATTTATGAATAATCCATCTTTGAGTTGCTTGACTTCCAATCCTAGGAAATAATTCAATTTGCCCATCATACTCATTTCAAACTTGTTTGTCATGAGTTTAGCAAAATCATCACAAAGTTGCTTGTCCTTAGACCCAAATATTATGTCATCCACATAAATCTGGACTAAGAGAATTTTACCATCATGGTTCATGGTAAATAAGGTTTTATCAACTTCACTTTTCTTGAAACCATTATCCAGCAAGAACTTAGCTTAGGTATCATACCAAACTCTAGGTGCTTGCTTTAGACCATATACAGCTTTCTGAAGCTTGTATACCATCTTGGTTTCTGAGGGAAGTTCAAAGCCAGGGGGTTGTTCTAGGTAGACTTCTTCAGCAAGTTCACCATTTAGAAATGCACTTTTAACATCCATTTGATAAACAATGAAGTCATTATGAGCAGCAAAGGCTAAGAAAAGTCTAATAGCATCCAATCTTGCAACTGGTGCATAAAACTCATCATAGTCCGATCCTTAAGTCTGGCAATAACCTTGAGCAACTAAACGTGCTTTGTTCCTTGTTACTTCTCCAGACTAACTCAGCTTGTTTCTGAACACCCACTTTGTACCAAGTGCTTTCTTTCCTTCAACAAGGGGTACAAGTTTCCAGGCTCTGTTCCTTTCAAATTGATCCAGTTCTTCTTGCATTGCCTCGATCCATTCAAAATGCTTTAAAGCTTCTTCTATGGTCTTGGACTCAATTTCTAAAACAAAGCAAGAGAACAAAGCTTCTACTTCAATAACATTTTCTTCTTCAGCAAGTTCTTGATTAGTAGATACTTTGGATCTAGTCACTTGGCGTTTGTCAATATCACCAATCATATCCGTAGAGGGATGATCTCTAATCCACTTATTAACAGGTTTTCTGCTCTTTGGATCTGGATATGTTTGTGTTTCAGCATGTTACTCTTCAGCGTGTACTTGTTCAGTACTACTAGCATCTTGTTGTGTCTCTGCTGAAATTGGTTCATCAGCAACTGCTTGTTCAACATTGTCTGTTTGAGGTAACTCGTCAGCAGACACAGGAGGTTGCGTAGTTTCAGCAACATCGGGAGCAACTGTGTCCTTAGCCGGAAATTCTTTATCATGATCTACATTTATCTTGTCATGACTTGGAGTAGGAGTGTGATTGTCAGAATCATCATTAAGTTCAATTGATTTGACATTTCTAGCATTAGATTCAGTTCTTTGCTCGTGTATGAGTAATTTCTTCATACATTCTGATATCTCTTCTTCAGCAGGGACTCCTTGTGTGTTAGGAAACTTGTATTTTTGATGAGCAATTAACCATGCTAAATTAAGGAAAGTCCAGTAACTAGTACTCTTAAAGTCCATAGGAATTTAAAATTTTAAGGACATTGTAAAAGAGGAACGTTTGCTGAAGACTTAGAATAGGTGCTCGATAGGTTTGTTTTACCGCTTATGATATATCTTGTTTTCTGAAAAGAAATACAACCTATTGAAGCATTTGCTGATGATGTACTTTGTTTACACAAACAAACTATTGAAGCATTTAGAACCGTTCAGAAACTTGAAGAATTCAAAGAACTGAAGACTAGAAGATTTCTGAAGACTGGTATCTACAAAGGCACATGTTGATCAGAAAGTGGAAACTTCAGCAACAGCTTGCATAAGTGAAAATCTAAACGACAGAGTAGGTTGTGCTTGCTGAAACTGAGACTGACCACTTGCTGATGAACATATGTGACCTCCTTGCTGATAGTACTTGCATTTGCGCTCCAACGTTCATGTTTGAATCTCATTCAAATGAACATTAAATGCAAAGCATGCACGCGAAGGACATGAAGACTAGAAGACAAATAAAGGACGCTGCTGAAAGTACAAAAGCAAGATAGTGACATCTTAAGTAACAAAGCCTTAGAATTTGAAATTCAAACGGCTCCCTTGATTCACTATAAATAGAGGTCATCCGGCAAAGAGTTGAAGTGTGTCAACAACGTGATCAAACTCTCACTTTTGCTTAAAACTCACATACCCTTCAAACACTCTTTACTGCAATTGATCCGTTCCAAGACTTAAAGCTTGAAAAAGCTACTTGTGAAGAAGTAGAACATACACGGCTAAGAAATTAGTTAAATGTTCTTTCTTTCGAACAAAAACAAGTCTTGACACCAGAAAAAATTAAACTTGTTTACTGCAAAGTATTCAAAGTTTTGTTTCTTAGATTACTTGTTGTAGCTGAATAAGTTATAATCAAGTTATCTCATCCCAAACCTCTCTAACTGAAAATACACCCTTTCAGGCGTGAAATTCAGGGGGAACTTAATCAAGCATAGTGTTGTTGATTAAAAGTCCCAAGTTTGGTGGAGAACAAGGTTTCGTTCTCTAGTTAGGTTGGAAACGAAGCAAGTGTGCTTTGGTTTCTGTTTGAATCGCTCTAGATAGGTGTTGTAAGGAACCTCAAACTTGTCTTCGTGGATTCAGTCCTAGAAAGGACAAAGTGGATTAGTTGAGAGATTACGCCACTCTCAGATACCACTATAAAAGTATTTGTGTGATTTACTTACTGCATTTAGTTTTCAGCAAAGCATATCTATCTGTACATAGTCACTCTGTTCACATGCTGAAACTATCACTTACTGACAAAGCACTTATTGTATCAAAGACTTCCGCTCTCTGATTTTAAGTATCAGCAAAACTCGTTACTGAAAAGTAACTTGCGCTTGCTGAGAAAGTTAAGTATCAACAAACTCATTACTGAAAAGTAATAAGTCTTTGTTGAGAAAGTTTTTAAACAACGAAAGTTTGAAAAGATTATTCACCCCCCCTCTAGTCTTTTCTTGTTGTTTAAAGGGACCAACAAGTGGTATCAGAGCTGGAGGTTCTTTAACCTTCAGCACTGAACCTAGATCCCCTTAGGTGCTTTTCGTAAATCACTCTCACTTGATCAGTTTGGTAGTCTTTTGCTGACAGGATGTCTTTAGGAGACGCTCCCTTGCTGAAGCTGGAAAACTACGAAAAATGGCGAAACAACATGATGCTACATCTTGACGCCATTAGTGATGAGATGGTTACTGTCATTAATGATGGACCTATCAAAATCACTAAGGTTGAAAGAAGCTTTCCTCATTCAACCACGGATTCGACAGGTAAGCAAACTATCTTAGGAGATCCGGTCGACACCGTCGTTCCAAAACCAAGAGAGGAATGGACTTCCGACGAAGCCAAGAGATTCCGTCTTGATGGCCAAGCAAGAAACATCATCATTCGATCAACTCCGGATACTATACAGTGCAAACTATGGGGTTCCATAACTGCTAAGGAAGCTTGGAAAATGGTTCAAGATCTTTGTGCTGGATCTGACAAAACCAAGGAAAACAAACTCGAAGTGCTGAAGTTAAAGTTCCAGAACTTTAAACAAGGTACAAATGAGTCACTGCAAGACTTGGACTTCAGATTCACAACTCTAGTTACTGAGATGGCCGCCTTGGGAGTTGGAAATCTTTACTCAGATTCTGAGAAGGTGAAAACCATCATCAGAAGTCTGAATCAAGAATGGATCCACACTCAGAATTTCTACTACAATCAAGGAATGCCAGACATCACACCAACATAGTTGTTCTCTCATCTTGCTACTGTCAACTACGAGACAAAGCAAAGAGAAAATGTGTTTGCTGAAAAATCGCAAAACATTGCTCTTGCTGCAAAGCCGTCATCTTCTGAAAAGAAGAATGATAAAGAGCCTGCTGATGAAAATTCTTTAGTTGTTAAAAACATTAAGAAATTCATCAGTAAGGAACTTGAAAGGCGCAAAGCAAAAGAGAATCTGAAAAAGAATCTTGGTAACAACTACCATAAGTACAAGAATGAGACTAGCTCGCTGAAGAAGCAAGCTCAGCAAGCAAACTCATCAGAAGAACCAGCAGTTGGAAATGATCTCTGCTTTTACTGCAAAAAGCCTGGACACTTCAAAGCAAATTGGCCTTTGCTGAAAGGCAAATCTGCTGAAAAGAAGAAGAAGTTCAAAAGAGCTTTTATTGCTGAAGAAAAGAAGAAGCTTCAAGCAAAAATCGATGCATTGTGCATTGATACTAGCTCCGAAGACAGTGAGGAAGAAAGCTCAGACACTGACGATGAAGAAGCCACTCTTGACGTAGAGATTGGCAAGGAAGTTTGTGGAATAGCCATGAAAGCTTATCCAGATGTGTCAAACTACGAGTTCTGCCTCATGGCCGGTCAGGTAAACAGTCCTACCTCTGACTCTGACTCAGAAAGTGAAGACGAGATTGACCTTGACAAGATTCAAGGAGAAATCGAAAGATTTGAGAAAACTCTGACCAAGCAGACTACTGAAAAGTATGTCTTGCTGAAGGAAGAGACAAAAAAGAAGGATGCTGAAATAGTGCATCTCAAGAAGTTGACGGTGAAGCTACAGAGAAGAATTCTCAAATGGCAATAGAATTGGAAGAGTATCAGTCCTCAATTCTAAAGTTACTGCTGAAATCCAAGAAATGAAAAAGATGAAAATCAATTTCAAATCTTATGCTGATGCAAGTAATACGCTGACTGAACTAAACTCTTATTTGAGAGATCCATCTCAGAAAGAAGGTTTAGGTGCAACGTATGAAGGTGATGACGTAATAATCTTGAGTAAAGATAAATCACCGATTTCCTTTGCACGTGCTACTGATAGTGGTCAACCAGAACTCTATCAGTTTGGTCAATCTAAGGTTGCTGAAAAATGCAATCAAATACCTATGACCGTAAAGCTCGCTGTTGCTACTCAAAGTAACAAGACTTTAAAAGGAAAACAGGTTGCTGAAAAGCAAACTGTAAAGAAAAAGGATGTTGTAAAGCATTCTGCCAAACAAGTTGCTGAAAAGCAATTTGTTAAGTCAAAAGGCAAGATTACTAAAAGTAATCAGAAGACCTTTGTTGACAAACCTGAATCAAGTAAGGTTGCTGATACAAAAGCTCAGCATTCTCCGAAAAGTGGACTCGGTTTTAAAACCAAGCAAAGTCAACTCTTTCACGAGTATAAGCAAAGTCAACAAAGATACATCAAAGAGATGAACAAAATCAAGCCTAAGAGTTCTGACAAAACTCAAAATGCTAGGGCTAGAAGGAACCTTGCTAGAAAAGAACTTACTGAAAAGTATGTTCAGCAAAAAGGTCAACCGAGCAAGACACCACATCAGAAAGTGGATTTGATCAGCACGAATCAAAAGTCTTTTGGCTCAAAACCTCCTAGTTCCTCAGCAAGTAGAAAACAAGTCAAAGTTGAAAAACTTAAGACTTGGGTTTCCACTGGACGCATTCTTGAACATGTTAATGGACATCTAATATTTGATAATTAACTTGTTTGCTCTTGATTGTGCAGACTTCAGCCACGGAGACAAACGATGCAATTTGGCACTTTGACAGTGGTTGTGGAAAGCACATGACGGGCAACAAGAATAACCTTATAAACTATAGATGGTGGTCTAAAGGTCCAACAATAAGGTTTGCTGGTGGAGGCTCTGGTTGATGATCACGAATTTGTCAGACTCGATTAATCAAATAAATTTGTTATTTAGCCAAAGGCAATTCACAACTACAACGAAAACCGTAGTGTAGCAGTAGAATAACCTCGAGTGTCGACCTCTAAGGACTATAACTAGCTTTATCAAATCTAATTTAGAATATAAAAACAGCAGACGATATAGCAAAGGTTTTTCTTAACAGATAATGGAGATTGGTGATAGTATGGTCCTTCAAAGCATAACGGGTTAATAATCATGCGTAAATTCCTCGGTTTTGCATGGAGATCTTTGATCAATGAATCGTCCTGTTGTAATTATCAAACACTACGAAGATATATATTTAAATAGGTCTAGACTAATGAATTGTCCAGTTGTGTTCCGTAATTATTCAACACTACGAAGATATAGATTTAAATAGGTCAAAGTCAAATGAATTGTCCAATTGTGTGCAATAATTAATCAACAATACGAAGATAGAGATTTAAATCGATCAAAGAAATAAAGCAATAACACGGAGTATAATGCGCGATATAGCCATTAGCATAATTATCAACCCTTCGCTAAGAATTCACATACTATCACCAACGAGAAGTTTAGCTACTCATAGTTGTCATGCAATCAACAGAAATCGTAGAAGAAAACATGTTGAAAGATATATAAAAATAAGTAGAAAAACTGTAAGATACAATGTTACTGAAGGTTGTCAGTCTCCGAAGAATCGCGATCTTACAAGCTCCAAACTGCTATGAAAAAGTATCTCCTAAGCTACGAACCCCCAGAACAAGCTCTGGGAAGTTCCTACCTAAAACTACAGAGAAAGGTCACAGAATAGGTCTGGAAAAGTATGAAAATCGGAGAAAAACTGAGCAACTATATATAGTGTTCGAATTAGTGTGGGACGAAGGGTCCCACACACCGGGCGAGTCGCCTGGTGTGGGGCGATTCGCCCCACATCCCGGGCGATTCGCCCGGGAGAAAAACTCGGGATTTTGCGCATTTTCGACGCGTTTTTGGATTTCTTCCCCTTTTCGGACTCGGTTTCTGACTTCTAGTGGCCTTCTAACCTCCAGATTCGACCCCTAGACTCCAAATCCTATCCGGAAACCTTCAGATACTCCAAATAGGCTTCTGGAACACCAATTCCTTGTCAACTTCAATATAATTGCCCGAAAATCCTCGTTTTTCAACCAAAACCTGTAAAAACTAAAGGGAAACGTGACACTATTCTAATAAAATGCACTAAAATATAGCTAAATTAACATAGAGGATAGCTAAAACAGATGAAAAAGACTCAAATGAAAGTGTAAAATACACATTCATCAAACTCCCCAAACCGAACCTTTGGTTGTCCTCAAGCAACTAAGCTAGACTCTAATGCAAAAAACAATGCAACACATAAAATGGAGTCTCATGCCAAATAAAATGAACTAATCTACTGAATCTATCAAAAACATATGAACAAAAACCATATAAATCAAAGCATGAATATAGGTTGAAGAATACCTCGATTGGCTCATACACATCCACATAATCACTTATGTCAAGACAAGATAGTCTCTCGTAACATTCTCTACCTGGACCTAGTCAGTGACGACGTAATGAAGCATGCTAAGATACGAATGGTTGTCCCGTGCCTATGAAACTGAGGACTTACTGCTGTTCACCAAGTTAAGACTTTTCCTCAAAGAGGTCGAACCAGTACTGGCTCTCATCAAACGAAGGAGGGTTCCCTATAAAAGATAACACTCCCCTATTCTACCCATCTCTCAAGAAAAGCCTTATGATATTCACCACTTCCTGAATGGCAGGACGAGGGTGGTCTAGAACAGATGACACTCAAAAACAAAAGACAAAAAATAGGAAATTACAACACGATTACGAACATTACAAGAATTGGAAAATGAGACACAACACTTTGCTAAACTGCTATTTGGCTTTCTTTTTTGGACCCTTCTTTGCTTTTTTGGGGTCTTTTTTTCTTTTTTTTCTTTTTTTCTTTCCAAATTCTTTTTTTCTTTTTTTTTCTTCTTTCCTGGAATTTTTTTCTTCTCTGTTTTTAGATTTTTTTTAGCCAGCAGTAGCATAACGAAAAAGAAAAAAAATGACTCACACGACTTCCCCAAACCTATTCGAAAGAATAGGTTGGAGTACAAAATTTACGGAAAAGGAAAAATAAACTCACAACACAGAAATGAAAACCGAAAAACAAGTCTAATGATGGTGTAACCCCCTCCCCAAACCTATTCGGAAGAATAGATTATAAACAAAGGATCACACAACCTCACACTACCTACTTCTTAGGCATTTAGCAATCTCAAAGCATGGTGAAGACTTGTTGCCTCTTAGGTACATAATTACTCGGGAAAACAACCATAAGACCCTAACATGCATCATCCTATTATAAAGGCCTTCGCGAACCGCAGTAGAGAAAACACCACTAAGTGATGTCGAGACTACCAAGCTTTTTCACCATTCGAGTCTTTTTCACCAATTTAGCTATCCTCTGGGTTAATTTAGCTTATATTTTAATGTATTTTATTATAATAGTGTCACGTTTCCCTTTTCTTTGCATATTTCAGGTTTTTAGGTAAAAAACGTACTTTTGATGGACAACTATGGTAAAGAGAATGAAGTTTGGGTGCTTCGTGGTCATCCGTGGTGTATCTAGAAGTTTCCAGATGAGTTTTGAGGCCTAGGGGACGAGTTTCAAGGCTTAAAGGTCACTAGAAGGCAAAATCGAGTCCAAAAAGGAAACCCAAGCCAAAATCTCGGAGGCCACCGACCTGGACGTCCCAGGCGAATCGCCTGGCGTCTGGGGCGGTTCGCCCCCCACGTTTCGTCAGCTATATATAGTTTCGCCTATTTTAGTCGTTTTTCATACCTTTTCACCTTATTTTGAGAGATAAATTCTCCAGAGCTTGTTCTGGGAATTATTAGCATAGAAGACTCTTTTTCTTATTGATTCGGAAGCTTAAGAATAAAGATTGGACATCTTTGATTCTCGATTCTTGCTTGTGAGTTAGCAAGTCACCGGAGATTGACAACCATCGTTGGTAACTTGTATCTCACGATTTTACTACTTTTGTTTATTCAATTCAACATATTTTCGTTGATTCTTGATTTGATTATGCTTGTTGATTGCGATTTATACATGAGTAGCTAAATCTAAGGTTGGTGATAGTATGTGAATTCATAGCTAGGGTTATTAATTATGCATGAGTGGCTTTGCGCGTTTAAGTCTTGATTTATTGTTTTATTTCTGTGATCTATCTAAGCCATCCATCTTCGTAGATTAGTGTTAAATTGAAAGAAACACTAGGACAATTCATGATCATAGATTTCTATACAAACTTCAAGTACTTCATGTGTAATTAGAACCCGATGCTTAGAACGATCATACTATCACTAACTTTCATCATAATTGATAAGAAAAACCTTTGCTAAATCGTTTTCTGATTTTATATTTTAAGTTAAATTAGTTAAAGCTAGTTATAATCCTTAGAGATCGACAGTCGGGGTTATCTTACTTCTACACTACGTACCTTGATTTTCGTTGTAGTTGTGAGTTGCCTTTGGCTAAAAATAAATTTATTTGATTAATTGAGTCTGACAATCTCGTTTATCAAATTGGCGCCGTTGCCGGGGACTATACTCCTTTTTTCTCTTTAGCTTATTTATATTCAGCATTGAATTCCTAGATTTATTAAGTTTAGTTAAATTGCTCTCTTTTGATACTCTTTTCCATTATTGTTACAGATAGTGTATGCAACATACGCGATCTAGTGGAATACCTCTTGCTGAACCTATCGAAGAAATTGACAGGGTTTACCATCAAAGAAGGCGGAATCTCGCTCAAGGTGACATAGAGGAAATCGATTTCTCTGAATATCTTCGAGCACTCTTTGAAGATCCCGTGATGGCTCGTCCACTGTTGAAATCATGGGTTCAACCCAACAAGGAACGAATGAAGGGTCCAGCGATTGTCCTTTCGCCTGCGACTCGTGACTTGGAAATCAAAAACCACATGTTCCAGCAACTCCCGAGGTTCTATGGCTTGGCTAGGGAAGACGTGATAGGGTATTTGCATGATATCGATGACTTCGTCAACCAACTCCCAAGACCGGGCACGGAGGTGACGGATGACGAACTGAGAATGAAGGTTATTGCGATGGGGCTTGGCGATAAAGCCAAGGCATGGTTAGGTTCTCTGGAAGCCGGTTCGCTTAACACTTAGGCAAAGGTTTTTTCAGCCTTTATGGAGAAATACTTCCCTCACACATTGACTACCGCTCTTAAGGCGCAAATCACTGGTTTCAAACAAGACTATGATGAGACGATCTACACCGCGCTTGAGAGGTTCAACGACCTCTTGAACAAGTGCCCACACCATGGTTTTGAGCTTTCGGATCTTGTCCAACACTTCTACAATGGACTCACTTTTGAGAATCAACAAGTGGTGGATTTCCAATGCCGTGGTAATATTTGGGAAGAAACCGCGGAGGCTGTTTGGGCGGTTTTCGAAAGGCTTGCTAAGGGATCTCAATTCAAGGATCCAAAAGCAATGGTTAGGAGGCGTGACGCTCCACCCAATCAGGAGGTTCCAATGTATGGAGCAAGTGGGGATCAATTTGAGTGCTTCGCCAATGAGCTGAAGCAAATTCTCAAAAGCTCAGTTGGAACATCCGTTTCTAATGAGATTTGCCGGATTTGCAAGAACTATGGGCATGGGGCTCATATGTGTAGGTCGGAGCTTGCACAACGATGGTGGCAATTTGGTTCAAGGAAGCGACGAGGAGGCTTTTGCTGCAGAATTTGAAGTTCAAGAAGCTAGCTATGGTCAAGATGGTAGGAATCCTCGTGGTGGATTTTGGAGAAGGGGGTTCCGAAACAACCAAGGATATACACCAGCTAGCCAAACTTATGGCCCTAACCAAGACCGTAGTAATCTTAGCTATGGTAATGATCACTGCGAAAATCCCACTCCTAAAGAGCAACCGAAGTCAAAGACGACCCTTCTCATGGAGAATTTGCAGAAAATGGTTGATCACACCCAAGGTTTTCTTAAGCGTTATGAAGAAGATTCGGAGAAGACAAGGGCGAGACTTGATCAGTTGGAGGCAAGCACTAGGCTTGCTCATCAAAAGATGCAAGAGTTGATTGACCATGGAGCAAGTAGGGAGCAAGGGAAGTTGCCTAGCAACACTGAGAAGTCGATGTCTATTACCTTGATAGGTGATCTTCCTGTTGAAATCACTATCAAGAAGGTTGCTAAGTGTGAGTGTTGCAAGGATGGCGAGCCCCCACTAGCCAAGGAAGAAGAGAAGGACCTTGGCTTTAATGTTGGCGATGAGGAGCAAGAAGATCCCGAGCCAATTCCTGATAGTTTCGATGTTAAGGTTGAGATTGGTGAACTTGAAGATGTCCGTGCTACATGCACTAGATACGGGATCTTACTCGAATGTGCTCCCTATGAATGTGTTTGAGAAGAGTGGCCTTGGAGAGCTTTCGGAGCATAAGGCTATTGTGCAACTTGCGGATGGATCCTTTGTACGACCCGAAGGCATTGTGAAGAATGTATTGGTTAAGATTGGTGAAGCTTCTGTATACACCAACTTTGTTGTGATGCCGCGTCTACTCCTGGGATGGGTGATGTTCTTCTCTTGGGGCGAACGTTCTTGACTAAGCTACGCTATGTAATCGACATCTACCGAAGAACTTGCACCATTGAGGTGGATGGCAAGCAACATGTGTTGCGAGCCATATCTGATCCTAGTCCTCACTTCAATGCTTCTCATTCTATTAACTACTTTGGTCTTGCTGTATATGTCCATTCTCAGTCACATGTACTAGACATGAGGAAGAGATCGATGAAGGGGAAGTCTAGTACCCTCAAGAACAAGAACTCAAGAACAGTAGATGTTTTGAGGACGTTGCTAGCCCGGATCATAAACTTTTAAGTAATTTTTTTGGGGCTGTTACTTGGTAGCTTTAATGGGGCTGCAAGTAACCCTTTGCCCGACCACATCAGTCTTGTTTCAGGTCTGTCTGTGTTATTGTAATACACTCCCATGCATTTACCCCATTAATAAATTCATATTATCTTTCAAAAAAAGTTATATGTTCGCTTTGTTGAACATATAGCGTCTTCTACCATTGACAAATCCAAAGATATTGATGATACAAGGCGAAAGCAAGAAGCTGCTGTATTTGTGTGAATATCTTTGATATATTACAATCCCTACAATTCACTGAGTCATTCTATTGTTTTTCTTTAAATCTTAGAATTCTGTTCCTTATTTTTGGTTTTTTTTTTTTTTTTTTTTTTTATATTTTTTTTATTGCTTGTTTGTATATGCAATTTAGAGCTTATAATTGGTTAAATACAGTTTTACTGATGAAGTTTGGTTAAATACATAACACACCTTTTAAAGTTGTTTTCGGATCATGTACTTAGAGTTTTGGAGCTTGTTTTCTCAATCAAAGTACTCAATGTTAATTAATTAAGGACAATTTAGAAAATATAAATGTGTGAGATTTGTGATGATGAGAAAATTTTAAGCTGGTGGTCCACGGCATGGTCTTTGCTTGGAGAAGCAATATTGCAGTTCTTGGTGGAGTTGAAATGTGTTAATATGTTCTGAAAATTTGAAATGCAGGTCCAGGGGTGGGAGAAAATATTGTTGTTGAATTGAAAACGTTGGAGGCATTATGCATTGAAGCTAAAGAGTTACTTGATGCTACCATGACTCGAATCAAACTCCCATGGATAATGTTGATGTGTCCATGGTGTAAGTGGCTGAAAATCCTCCCAAGTCATTAACCATTAGATCAAGCTTAATACACTTGTACATTGAGCAAGCCGAGAGCTATTTTTAGAACGTTATCTTACTTGCATACTAGGCTTAGAATCCATTTCAGTGTGGAATTATTGTTTCCTACTAGGTATTAGAATGTTATCTTACCTGCATACTAGGCTGAATTTCGTAAGTGTGGAATTATTGTTTCCTAGTAGGTATTATAGAATCTTATCTTACGTGCATACTAGGATGAGATTCCGTTTCAGCGGGGTATTATTGTTTCCTAGTAGCTATTATTAGAATGCTATCTTACTTGCATACTAGGCTGAGATTATGCATAAATCTAGGGTCGGCTCTGAGCCCATTGTATGTTCAACCGCCTAGGGTCTCAAAAATTTTGGGGCCTCAAAATTTACAAAAGAATTCTAATATTGAATTAGAAAGTTGCACAAAAATAACATTTGAAGTTCACTATGTTATTTATTTTTTCCTTTATATGGTAAATATTTTGAAGTGTTGACATAGACTCATAAATATTATCTTTTTCGAGATTGACAGCATATATTTCATTGGTTCGCACCCGGCTTGATAATGTAAGATGGCTCTAACTTAATTGGTGAAAGAATATCATTGTACTCAAGTGTATATGTATAGGTTGTGAGATATCTACATGTTTGGTACATGACTAATTTATATCAATCACAATAATTAGGTCAAAGATTTGAGAATGATTTCTAATATTATAGAATTTATGAGATTTTACCTAGAATATAGGACTAATTAGTTGGTAGAAGTGATTTTGATCATCGTTGTACTCAAGTGTGAGACTTCTAAAAACTACTTTACTGGAATCACAATAATTAAGTTAAAGATCTAGAATGATCTATAATAATATGTTAGTCGGTGCCACTCCAAAAATTTGACATAGGGCCTCAATATTCTTAAACCGACCCCACATAAATCATAAATAACTTGCATGTTTAAGGACCAGTTTAACTTCCATTACACAGCAAATACATTGTTGCATCTAACTCTCGGGGTTTCTATAAGTGACTTATGCCTTAAGATGCCCTCCGTCTCACAAAACTTTATCCACCTTCCATTTTTTGGTGTTCCAGAAGACTTTATTCATTTCCTAAAATGGAAGGTACTCTACATATTAAAAATATTATTTTGTACACTATATTACAAACTTTTCACTATTTTATACTTTAACAACTCTATTTCAATTAAAAAATTAACATATCCCACTAACTTTATATTACTTTATTATTTCTTCTTAAACTGCACGCTAACCCTAGTAAATAATGTTTACGGTATACGAGGATACTTGGCAATCAATCAATCAATTACCACGAACCCGCCATTTTCTCTCCACAACCCAAACGACAACACCAGACAAATATATATCGACTTTAAGCTAATTACGATGCACTATTACTTAGAAATCTCAAGCATACATGGAGCTACTCAACACATACTAAATTTCGAACATTACGTATATGTAGTTATGGCTATGTAATCGCCCTTAATCGACCATGGAAACTGTCTGTAATACCCCGCATCCCACATCGCTTACGAGTGAGTGGAATAAATGGTATATATGTTAGGCCACCACTCTCACATGGTACGAGGCCTTTTGGGTGATTCCAAAAGTAAATCAGTGCGGGCTCAGGCCCAAAGTGAAATATATCATACTGTTGAGACGTGTGTGGGTCCGTCCAGGAGTAACCACGCCGGCCAGATTGGTCGGGTCGTTACAAATGGTATCAGAGCCTAGACGAACCCAAAGCCCGCACCGGGTGGACGGTTGGTAAAGGTTATTGTGAGTTTGTCACCCCCACAACTTAAGGCGCTCGACGAGGACGTCGAGGCTTTAAGGGGGGTAGTTTGTAATACCCAGCATCCCACATCGCTTAAGAGTGAGTGGAATAAAGGGTATATATGTTAGACAACCACTCTCACATGGTATGAGGCATTTTGGGTGATTCCAAAAGTAAATCCGTGCGGGCTCAGGCCCAAAGCGGGAAATATCATACTGTTGAGACGTGTGTGGGTCCGTCCAGGAGTAACCACGCCGGCCGTATTGGTCGGGCCGTTACAAATGGTATCAGAGCCTAGACGAACCCAAAGCCCGCACCGGGTGGACGGTTGGTAAAGGTATTGTCAGTTTGTCACCCCCACAACTTAAGGCGCTCGACGAGGACGTCGAGGCTTTAAGGGGGTAGTTTGTAATACCCCGCATCCCACATCGCTTAAGAGTGAGTGGAATAAAGGGTATATATGTTAGACCACCACTCTCACATGGTATGAGTCCTTTTGGGTGATTCCAAAAGCAAATCCGTACGGGCTCAGGCCCAAAGCGGACAATATCATACTGTTTAGACGTGTGTGGGTCCGTCCAGGAGTAACCACGCCGGCCGGATTGGTCAGGTCGTTGCAAATGGTATCAGAGCCTAGACGAACCCAAAGCCCGCACCGGGTGGTCGGTTGATAAAGGTTATTGTCAGTTTGTCACCCCCACAACTTAAGGCGCTCGACGAGGACGTCGAGGCTTTAAGGGGGGTAGTTTGTAATACCCCGCATCCCACATCGCTTAAGTGTGAGTGGAATAAAGGGTATATATGTTAGACCACCACTCTCACATGGTATGAGGCCTTTTGGGTGATTCCAAAAGTAAATCCGTGCGGGCTCAGACCCAAAGCGGACAATATCATACTGTTGAGACGTGTATGGGTCCGTCCAGGAGTAACCACGCCGGTCGGATTGGTCGGGTTGTTACAAATGGCATCAGAGCCTAGACGAACCCAAAGCCCGCACCGGGTGGACGGTTGGTAAAGGTTATTGTCAGTTTGTCACCCCCACAACTTAAGGCGCTCGACGAGGACGTCGAGGCTTTAAGGGGGGTAGTTTGTAATACCCCGCATCCCACATCGCTTACGAGTGAGTGGAATAAAGGGTATATATGTTAGACCACCACTCTCACATGGTATGAGACCTTTTGGGTGATTCCAAAAGCAAATCCGTGCGGGCTTAGGCCCAAAGCGGACAATATCATACTGTTGAGACGTGTGTGGGTCCGTCCAGGAGTAACCACGCCGGCCGGATTGGTCGGGTCGTTACAAATGGTATCAGAGCCTAGACCAACCCAAAGCCCGCACCGGGTGGACGGTTGATAAAGGTTATTGTCAGTTTGTCACCCTCACCACATAAGGCGCTCGACGAGGACGTCGAGGCTTTAAGGGGGTAGTTTGTAATACTCCGCATCCCACATCGCTTAAGAGTGAGTGGAATAAATGGTATATATGTTAGACCACCACTCACACATGGTATGAGGCCTTTTGGGTGATTCCAAAAGTAAATCCGTGCGGGCTCAGGCCCAAAGCGGACTATATCATAATGTTGAGACGTGTGTGGGTCCGTCCAGAGGTAACCACGCCGGCCGGATTGGTCGGGTCGTTACAAATGGTATCAGAGCCTAGACGAACCCAAAGCCCGCACCGAGTGGACGGTTGGTAAAGGTTATTGTCAGTTTGTCACCCCCACAACTTAAGGCGCTCGACGAGGACGTCGAGGATTTAAGGGGGGTAGTTTGTAATACCCCGCATTCCACATCGCTTAAGAGTGAGTGGAATAAAGGGTATATATGTTAGACCACCAATCACAAATGGTATGAGGCGTTTTGGGTGATTCCAAAAGTAAATCCATGCGGGCTCAGGCCCAAAGCGGACAATATCATACTGTTTAGACGTGTGTGGGTCCGTCCAGGAGTAACCACGCCGGCCGGATTTGTCGGATTGTTACAAATGGTATCAGAGCCTAGACCAACCCAAAGCCCGCACAGGGTGGACGGTTGGTAAAGGTTATTGTCAGTTTGTCACCCCTACAACTTAAGGCGCTCGACGAGGACGTCGAGACTTTAAGGGGGGTAGTTTGTAATACCCCACATCCCACATCGCTTAAGTGTGAGTGGAATAAAGGGTATATATGTTAGACCACCACTCTCACATGGTATGAGACCTTTTGGGTGATTCCAAAAGAAAATCCGTGCGGGCTTAGGCCCAAAGCGGACAATATCATACTGTTGAGACGTGTGTGGGTCCGTCCAGGAGTAACCACGCCGGCCGGATTGGTCGGGTCGTTACACTGTCACTAACCAATTCGAAGATATATTATTAGCAAGCGATTGTTTATAGTCTTTAATTGACATAGGACCATGTCACTATCCTAATTCGAAGGTTTTGGTGTTAGCAAACCATAAACTCTACATAAATCAGGCCATAATCATACACATTACACATACGCATCTTTTTCATAACCTAATGCAAACATAATCATAATCCATGCTAATACAACTTACATCCTACCATCAACATCAACATCAACACGTACCGATTAGCTACTCATAACGAATATAACAACATGCATATTCATAATCATAACCATAGCAATAGAAAACATAGTAAATCTGGAAAAAGAAATAGAGATTCATACGAAAATACTCAATGTACGGTTGAGCAATAGCAATCCAATGTCAAATCCAAACAAAGCAATGAAATCTAACACCGGTAGCAAATCCAATGATGAAAATCGAGAGGAAAGAGGCTAAGAGTTGCCTCCAAAGTGTATCTTCTCTCTAAGGTTCGTGCTAGGCTGCAAACTAATGAAAACCCTAAGTAAAACCTAATCGAAAGACTAAAAAACGAGTTTAAATACAAAATCAGGAATCTGGAATGGCGATGTTGGTTGGGCCAACGGGCCTGGCGGGCCGCGGGGTATGCTGGCGGTAGGGCTGAGCACAAAGTAGCCCGGACCGAAAACTAGACCGAATTTTCGGGTTCGGTCCATCCCGGACCGTATATGGTCCAGTCTACGGTCCTGATATTTACAGTTTTTCGGGTTCAGTCCAGTTCCAGTCCAAACCCAAAAATGTCCGAGTTGGACCGAATTGACCCGGAAGTTACTTATTATTTTATTTTTTTTAGTTTTCCCTTTAACCAACACTCTCAAACCCAAATCACAAATAATTCACACATAGAAACAAACCCTAAGGCTCTTAGTCGCTGCCTCCATCTTCAATTCCATCTCCATCTTCAAACCTAATCTATTCACAGCCAAGCTTAAACATGCCAAGTCGCTGCCTCTTCAGTCTTCACCATACTTCCGTCGTGCCTCCGCCTCTCCACTCGCTGCCGCCCCTTCAGTCTTCATCACCACAACCTCTTTGTCGGTGAGTTGGGTTCGCGTGCCTAGATCCAATTTACTTTCTCGTTTAAAAGAGATTTGGTGCTCAATCAATAATGGAAATGGAGTTGGAGTTTGGAGAAGAATGATCAAAGATGGAAATGAAGAGAAGATCAAAGATGAAAATGGAGTTAGAATTGGGAGAAGAAAGAATAGCAAAGAAGATCTAGTGCTCAAATTGTTGCTTTTCCATGATAGCCTTTTGGCAATTTGGCCCCTGGCCCTTTATCTTATCTTCTTTTTTTTTTTTAATTCGAAATATGACATATTCGGTCTTGACTGGGTCTGACCCGGACCGAACTGAAATTTTCGATTCGGTCCGGGCCAAACCCAATTTTATACGGTCCGTTCTTCAGTGTTTGAAAAGGTTACCCATTACATTCTGGTCCATTTCGGTTCAGTTCGGTTTTGGATCGATGCTCACCCCTAGCTGGCGGGGTGCCAGTCTGTCCGGCGGGTAGCAGACCTGCTCCATATATTTTTGCTTAACTTTTATTGTTTCCAACTGCTCAAAACTCCTTCAAAGGCTAGATTTTGCAGTTCTCGGACTTCGGGAACCTCCGGTTACTCCATGGAAAAGTCAAGACTCCAAAGTAAGCTCAAATCACTATAAGAAATACCATCAACAGAAACGGATCTTAGCGACGGATCGGGATTATTGCGACGGATGGGAAAGGATTAGCGACGGATGATCACAATTCATGGTAGAGAGCTTCCCCAAACCCTTAGGGCGTGTGAGACCCCTAAACCCTTAGGACGTGTGAGACCTACGACGGATGACTCATCCGTCGCTGCATCTGCGACGAATGATTCATTCGTTGCCACAAACAGCAACGGATGGGATCATCCGTCGCTAGGTAGCGACGGATGAGTCATTCGTCGCTCAGTGTATTTGACCAAATAAGGAAATGATAAATAGAGCAACGGATGGACTCATCCGTCGCTGTGTAGCGACGGATGACTAAGCGACGGATGAGTCATCCGTCGCTGAGTCTTCTTCCTTAACGGGATGAAGACTGAGACAGAAACCACTTTCCCCCCAAATCAGTTCTTCCCGTTCTTCTCCAAATCGCCACCACCATATCATCTTCATTTTTTGGCCATTTCGAACAAGATTATAGGCATTTCAAAGCTCTTTCGTCAAGGAACACGGGTAGCTAGTCAATTGCGTTATTATTTCACAATTTCTTCCGCAATTAAAGGTATTAATTTCGAACCCTAACTTGTCTAAATTTGAGTATTCTTCCTTTTTTTTCCTATTTCAATGAATTGTATGCATTGTACTAGTATCTATTATGTTGTGTAGCTCAAATTAGGGGAATGCACAAGTTTTGGTTGATTAATTGACAGATCTGGGATGAAATGGGTATTTTAGGAATTGGGACTTAGTTTTTTAGCACATTGTTAATATGTTTGATAATAGTACTAATGATATAATTCCATCTTCTTCAATTTTGAGAATTATGTTTGTTATTGGGTTTCTTACATTGCTCCCTTTTGCCTTTTTTTAATGGAATTTAGTAGTATATCTTATTAATGGATTTAGATGAGATACTAATTATAAGATAATTGGAGTATGTATTATAAGTATAAGTATAATGGAAATATAGATAAATATAGGAGTACGTATTATAGTATAAGTATGTATTATAGTATGTGTTATAAGTATGTATTTAGTAGTATATATCTTATTAATGTATTTAGATGAGATACTAATTATAAGATAATTGGAGTATGTATTATAAGTATAAGTATAATGGAAATATAGATAAATATAGGAGTACGTATTATAGTATAAGTATGTATTATAGTATGTGTTATAGTATAAGTATGTATTATAACTATAACAAAGACACATATAGGAGTATGTATTATAATGATCAGTATAATGGAAGTATAGATAAATATAGGTAATTATTGTTTAAAAAAGTTGAAGTATGAAGGAAAGAACTCATTGATAAATTAAAATGAGTATATATTATAAGTATTTTTAGTTATAATGTAGAAATATTGGGAGTATAATGCAAATAAAAAAATGATAATTACAATTAGTAATTGGTGAAAAATAAGTTAGCAATGTACTAAACTTCCATTGGCCAGGTTTAGCATTCTACTATGAATCATGATCGTACTTGGATGTACAGTAGGATTGCAGATGAGATACTTTTGCCTACGTTTGTAGAAGGGGTGAATGCATTGTCAAAAACTGAGTGTTTGAGCGTGGGGATGATGAAGTGTCCTTGCAAGCATAAGAAATGTAGGAACAGTAAGTTCTTACCCTCTACGGTGGTTGTAGACCATTTGAAGCGTTTTGTGGCTAAATATGAGGTGTTGAATCATCATGGTGAGGCATTTCGTACGTTGGGGGATTATAGGCAGTTGTCGGGGAAGCGTAGAAAAATGCAGCAACAACTCCAGGAGAGTAGTGTTATGTTATTCACCGATATAATTGTCCCTTGTTATACTTGAATTTTCTCAAGTGTTCACACGTATGTTTCTGGATGTTTATTTGTAATTTTGTAGAAACATTACTTCCTTCCGAAAGCTTTGTTGTGGAACCTTTGGTGGAGCTTCAACGCTCATGGTAGTTCCGTTTACAAGGGGATGGTTCATGGTCTGAAGACCAAATCTGATAAGAATCAGCCAAAACCCGATTGCCTAGGAGATGGCCTTTGTGCGGCGTGGAAGACATACTGGGCTGACCCGAGAGTCAAGGCGCAGGTTGAGCAGAATAGTTAGAACAGGAAGGCGAAGCCGGCTAATGGGACCAGGACCATGATGACACACCGTTTTGGCTCTGAGTCGATCGCTACAACAAATGTGAGGAGGAAGGTAAGTGTATTAACTTTGTGATTTTATCATCATTCTTATACTTGTTATTTACTTCGAACTTTCAAACTAAGTATATGATGTTTTCATGTGTCATTCAGTATCTATATATTTCGAGAGCTGAGCTCTCTTTTAAAAAAATAAAAAATAAAAAAAATAAAAAAAATAAAAAAAATGTGTCATTCAGTTGGAGGAGAAGGAGAGTCTTCTCCTCAGCTTGTTCATGAGATCTCAGATGGACAAGGACAGACAATGGTTGTGTACTGAGGCCAGCGATATTGTAGTAAGTTTAACGATACATGTGTTTATTAAATACGGATGATTTCATAACTAATTAACCACATATGCTCATTCTAAGCATCGGGTTCTAATTATGCATGAAAGTGCAACTCGTACTGCTTTAAAGTAATTCGAATTATCAAACACCAAAAACAGATTTGTAGACGTGTATTTTGAAAGCTTCCTATCTATATTAATACTTGGCTAAGTCAGTCTTAGTTCAAAAGTACTTGATAAATATAATTATTGAATCGATGATCTTGAATTGTCCTAGTGTTTCTAACACTTTCATACGAAGATATTGGCTTAGTCGGATCAAAGAATCGAATTAAGATAATTAAACAACTAAAAGACTCAGAAACTCAATCATGCACAATATGAACCCTAGCTACGAATTTACGTACTATCACCAACTAGAAACTTAGATACTCATATCAAAATCTAAATCAACACAAGCAATCATATATGAAAACATCATTGTATTGAAAAATAGAGTATTGAAAAAGGTGAGATACAAAGTTACTACCGAGGATTGTCAATCTCCGGTGAATTGCTAAACTCACAAGTTTCTAGCAAGGTGAGATCAAAAGATGTCTGAATCTCTACCTTGGTGCTCCAAACTGCTAAGACAAAGTAGCTTTTAGAGAAAAAATACCCAGAACAAACTATAGGGTTTAAGTCTGCAAAATAATGATCTAAGATACGAAAATTCGCAACTTTAGAAAATATATACATTGCTGTCGGAACCTCCCAGGCGGACCGCCGGACACCGGGCGGACCGCCTGGCACCAGGCGGTGCGCCTGGCACGGGCAGAGAGTTGCCCATGCCTTTTCTTCCTCCAAATCTTCGGTTCTTGACCTTGGGCACGGTTTTGAGCTCCGAAACTTGGTATTTTAGCGTGGTAACTCGTCCCAGTACTCCTTGACACACCACGGGTGATCTCGTTGCACCAAAACTTCAATGTTTCGCCATGAATCATATCCAAAAGTGCGATCTTCACCTAAATCCTAAAAATATCAAAGAAAATGGAAACGTGACACTATTATAACAAAATGCACTAAAAAGCAGGCAAGAGGATAGCTAAATTGGTGAAAAAGACCCGAATGATAGTGTAAAAAACACTGTCATCAAACTTCCCAAACCGAACCTTTGCTTGTCCTCAAGCAACTAGCTAGACTCTATGCAACCTACATGCAACACAAAGAGGAGTCTCATGCCAAACAAAAGAACTGATCGATTGTATCTACCAAATGCTTATGAACAAAGACCATACTAATCATAACATGGAAGTAGGTTGAAGAATGTCTCGATTGAACCTATACACATTCACATATGCACTTTGTTAAACAAGGGAGTCTCTCGTAACATTCTCTACCTGGACCTAGTCAATGACGACGTAATGATGCATATTAAAATACAAATGGTTGCCCCGTGCCTATGAAACTGAGGGCTTACTACTGTTCACCAAGTGAGACTTTCCCTCAACAGAGGCCGAACCAATACTGACTCTCCTCAAACGAAGGAGGGTTCCCTAAAAGACAACACTCCCCTATTCTACCCGACTCTTAAAGCAAAAACTATTCACCACTTCCTGAATGGCAGGACGAGGGTGGTCTAGAACAAGCCTTGAACTAGGCGACACGAAAAAACACAAGGGAGAATTTACAACTCGATTACGAACTACTACAAAAGCTGAAAAATAATGCAATACTTTGCTAAAACTGCTTTTTAGCTTGCTTGGACCTTTCTTTGTTTTTTTTTTTTTGGGTCTGATTCTTTTTTTCTTTTTTTTTCTTTTTCAGATTCTGGAATTTTTGATTTTTTTCGTTTTTTTTCTCTCAATTTTTTTTTTTTTTTTTTTTTTGTAAATAGCCAGCAGTAGCACAATGAAAGTACAACGAAAGGAAATAACAATGACACTACAACGACCTCCCCAAACCTATTCGAAAGAATAGGTTGGAGCACAAACTCACAAGAAAAAGAAAAACAAAGTCAACACGACTCAACTATACGAAGAACAAGTCATACAAATAGTAACCCCCTCCCCAAACCTATTCGTTAGAATAGGTTTCAAAAAAAGGATCACACACCTCACTCTACCTCCTTCCTAGGCATTTAGCAATCTCAAAAGCAAGGTGAAGACTTGTTGCCTCTTAGGTACATAATTACACGAGAATACAACCAAAGACTCTAACATGCAACATTTTATAAGGCCTTCGCGAACCGCAGTAGAGAAAACACCACATAGTGATGTCGAGACTACCAAGTTTAACTAGTGCACATATAAATATGACAAGCCAAGCGAGACAAACCTCAAACTATTCCATAGAGATGCAATGTATGGGCAATGGTCACAAACACTTAGTCTATACAATAAAAAAGTTACAAAAATTTGGCAATAAACTCCACACAACATCATGCCAAACTAGACTAAGGATGAATGCATACGAACAAACTAAATCCTAAGAAAGCGGTAAACGTGCAAACAAAGGTACAAGATACAATACTCAACGACACAAGTCATACAATACTAACATCATAGTTCACATAACACCCCCCCCCCCACATGAAGCTCAAGCTGGTCCCCAGCAAAAGAGATAATGAGGAATATAAAGTGATACTAGATGTTACCGAATGTGTGGCCTCTGTCGGCTGAGTATACCAGAATGGACATGTGAAAATACTAGTAATCCGGGTCATAATCCCCGTAATAGTTGTTCCACATGTCAGAGAGAAGATCCTGGGACTGCTGTAGGGTCTCGTGCTGCCGGTCCAAGAGCATCTGCTGCTGCAAAAGGTGGTTGCTGTGACCCACTAGGAGCGGCGGTGTCTAGAATAGGGTCCTGATCATCGGTCTTCATGTCATCCCCATCACTCGGTGGGGAAGGTGGTGCGTCATCAGCGGCGGTAGCTGAAGGTATGGTATGTCGGAACCTATGCTCCTACTCAGTGATAGATGCTGGAGTCAAGGTCGAGGTGACTGATCCCGTCTCATCAATACCATCAACCCCGTGGTTCTTTCAGTAGACGGTGATCAGGCAAGGAAAGACAAAGGGCTTCTTCTTTTGTTCCAATGCCTCTCGTACTCTTCATAGATGATGTTGCCGATGTCAATGCGATGCCTACCCAAAAGACAGTAGATAAGCTCTGCTGGCTGAATCGAAGTATCATTGGTCCGAGGAATGAGATTGGCCATGATGAACTTCATAGCCGTCCTAGCCTCAAGATTGAGGTCCTTCCTATCTAGTCTCTCCGGTCTATTACCATATGGGTACACATAATCCCTGTGGCAGATCACCTCTGTGACGCTATCGCCAATCACCCGACCTGCCCTCGAGTACTTGTATACGTGTGCACTCCCGGTGAACTCCCGTTCCCCTAAGTGGATGAAGTTAGAAATCGATTGGGGGGTCCACGACACTAGTGTGTTCCATACTGGGATGCCCCCCAATGTCCGCACGGTTTGTGTATCATATGTAGAACTCTTGAAGTAGCGATACATCGTACTCATTGAACCGGTTGGAGGTGTACCACTTCCAGTTCCTTCTCCCCTCCAAGCTATAGAGCATTCGGCATACCGGCGTGTTAGCATAGCTTGCCTGGATTTGGATTTTACGGTCACGGACTATCGAGCGGGGCTTAATTGCAGCTTCCTCCTCGAGATCCAGTCGAATGGACATCTCTTGGAGCAATGGTTCATAGGCTTCGTTGGCTTGGGAGATCGAGGTTGCTCCCTTTCCCTTCTTGCTCTTGGATGTCCCTGCTTTCTTCTTATCACGACCCATGGTACCTGAAACGCAGCAATTAGTATCGTGTACTCAACAAAAAAAAAACGATATGCTAATGCAAATGCAATGTGTGCAAGTAATCTATTGTCAACTTCGACTAACTCTACTCCCTTAACCCATGTTCTAGCCTAGCTAATCTATGCTAAGAACAATCATGCAATTCATCTCAATCATGTACTATATTACAATCAAAGCTCATGCTAGACAACGAATAACCTCAAATTCTTAAGGCAACATGCATACCATAGGGTCGAAAATCACCAAAAAACTCACAATCTACCTAATCAAGTGTTCTACCAAGTAATTCATAATCATCATATCAATTTGCTCGAATTTAATAAGGCATGAAAGAATCAAAACAATGCAATCAAGACTTAGAAATCCTAATTGAGCAAAAGTCCCAATTCAACAATCCCAACAAAATTAAGCATGCAATTGATAGAGAAATCATGTAATAAACCCAAAAACAAGTAACCCATACAACATATAAGCTCAATTGAAGAAAAAATCAAGAAACCCCCAATTTTGAAAATTAGGGTTCTTGAGAGGTTACCTCAGATCTGGAAATTGGATGAAGTATGAAGAGATTTGTTCGGATGAAGATGAAGAGCACGTAATGGGCTCCAATTCAAGGTAAAGAACACAAAATTTGGTGGAGAATTGGAAGAGTTATGGAAGAGATAAGGTTTTTGAAGATTTTTGGTTTTGGGAGTAAGTAGGAAGAAGAAGAATGAAGAATGGAGGAGCTTGGGACTTAGTCCCGTTTTTTAGAGTTTCTGGCCTTGTGGGGCGGACCGGTCCGGGTGGGAGGCGGTGCGCCCCACAGCGCCCGAGAGTTTAAACTCTCGGGCGTTGAGGGACGGACCGCCCCACATGGGGCGGTCCGCCTCTCACCCGCAAAAAGCCCCCGGCTTTCTGCGAGTGGGGGGCGGACCGCCCCCCATGGGCGGCGGTCCGCCTCACACCTCCAGAGAGTGGCCAACTCTCTGGAGGTGTGGGTCGGACCGCCCCCCATGGGGGCGGTGCGCCTCTCACCGCCAGAGAGCTGCCAGCTCTCTGGTGGTGGGGGGCGGATCGCCCCTCATGGGAGGCGGTGCGCCTCCAACTTACAGAGGCTGAGGACCGAATTTTTTCGGCCCCTCACACTAAATTTTCACTCCAAAATATTTTCCTCACTGAAACACTCGAAAAACTTCACTCAAATGCATACAAAAAGCACAAAACAATACACAAACTACAAAAACTTATCAAAAAACAAATTGTTCGATGCATTCATGCAATGCAAGAAAGCGATAAAAACTCCGGGTTGCCTCCCGGAAAGCGCCATTGTTTATTAGTCTCTGACTCGACTTCTTCTTGTCCCTTAGTTCCTTTCCAGACGGGTACTATTCTTCCCCTTCATGGATCTCTTTCTCATACCTAGTACCTGAGAATGAGAATGAATAAACGCAGCAAGGCCAAAAAAGCTTATGGGGTGAGAATCAATGGAATGTACTTTATGATCAGAAATGGCTTGCAACGTATGTTGCTTGCCATCTACCTCAATGGTGCTAGGATAGGATCTTCTGTCCTTTAGAGGCGTTTCTCGGTCATTTTATGGAGATTCAATCCATCCCAGCTGCACTTTTTGCCCGACTTCAATGAAAGATGAACAACTAGGTGAGAGAAGATCATCCGGATCCTTAATTGCCATTGCCTGGGGTCAGTGATTGGGCGAACTCTTCGGACCACTTTGTGCATTGACTTTTAAATAGAGTGACGGGACCGGCTGGGAGTCGTTGTGGAGCATTTCATGTATATTAAGCACAGACTTTCGCTCTAACTATGCATTTTATAGTAAATCGCAGGGTCGGTTAAAAGGGGGGATGGGTTCCGTTTTGCAGAAGTAGGTTTAAGTCTGCTTGCTTTTGCATCCTGCTTTCCCATTTATCGAAGTCACAATTTCATATACAAAGAAAGGCTTGGTTGTGGGCAGTCTCGGATATCAATTCATTGACAACAGAAATAACGGATTCGGGCAGAGCTTTATATCGCCTGGAAAATAGAATACATTGAAGGGGGCATGGGACTGCTGGTGGTTTCGTGCGTACGGATAATAATTAGTAGCAGAGATGGCATGGGCACTTAGAGCATTAAAAGCCAGAGTCATAGCCGCAAAAGAAAGAGTAGAGAAAGATCACAGTTCTTGGAAGCCTTATAGAAGACAGTTCGAGGAATGCTAGGTCTCGGGAGAAGATCGAGTGCTGGTGAGAGGCCTTGTTTAAGCTCGGCTGCCGGAGTAGGAGTAGTGCTTGTTCCAGCACTATCTGCCTTTGAGACTTTTGAAACCCTTGACGATTGTCTTTTGGGAGACATCTTTATATAGTAGGGTGAGTAAGGGGAGAAAAAAAGTACGAACAAATATGCTTTTTGTCCGGAGGTACAATGTTCTCAGAGCACATGCTAGTATTGCAGAGAAAAGGAAATTTGGGAGTTAAAGAATTTTGTCTTTGTTCAACTCCTCTTATTTATAGTATCTCTGTTTGTGTGAGAGACCCAATGAATTTGAGTTCTCAGCAAGGGCAAAACAGAGAACATGGAGTTAGTGGTGTCCTTTGCATTTAATGCGTAGTGGTCCACTAACTCGAAACCGTCAGAACGTGCTTTTACTTTATGAGATTAACCGTTGGATCAACAATTGACTTTAATCAATGACCACGATTGTATTTTAATGTCATGATTATTATCAAGTGTATCTGTGCCAAGATTAATGTCATATTGGATTTTACCTTTAATCAAGTGATTTACTCCATTACTTCAGTGGCTAATAGCTTGCTGAAGTGAAAGAGAATATTTTCAGCGAAATTTTGAACTTTCTGACTTTATCACTTACTTAATAAGTAACAAGCCTTGTATTTGCTTAAAATCCCCCCTTAATTTTATATCTCTTTTATTAAGGTCAAAAACATTTCTCAGTTCCCGTCTCAGTAAATCCTTTTCTTTTGTGTTGAGATATTAAGGTAAATTTCTTTAGTAATGATGAATGTGTATTTTACACTTTCATTCGAGTCTTTTTCACCTATTTTAGCTATCCTCTATGTTAATTTAGTTATATTTTAGTACATTTTATTAGAATAGTGTCACGTTTCCCTTTAGATTTTATTTTACAGGGTTTGGTTGAAATTCGAGGATTTTCGGGCAATTATATTGAAGTTGACAAGGAATTGGTGTTCCAGAAGCCTATTTGGAGTATCTGAAGGTTTCCGGATAGGCTTTGGAGTCTAGGGGTCGAATCTGGAGGTTAGAAGGCCACTAGAAGTCAGAAACCGAGTCCGAAAAGGTGAAGAAATCCAAAACCGCGTCGAAAAACGCGGAATTCCGCGAAAAAGCCGGGGGGCGAACCGCCGCACCATGGGGCGAACCGCCCCGTACTTTTTCGGGGCCTATATATAGTGCTCAGTTTTTCTCCGAAAATCATATCTTTCCAGACCTACTTTCTCACCTCTCTCTATAGTTTTAGGTAGGAACTTCCGGGGGCCTGTCCTGGGAGTTCTGTAGCTTAGGGGATACTTTTTCATAGCAGTTTGGAGCTCGTAGGACCGCAATCATCCGGAGACTGACAACCTTCGGTAACTTTGTATCTTACAGTTTTATTCTACTTATTTTATTATATTCTTTCAACATGTTTTCTTCTATAATTTCTGTTGATTGCATGCCTATATATTTGAGTAGCTAAACTTATCGTTGGTGGTAGTATGTGAATTCTTAGCGAAGGGAAGATAATCATGCTAATGGCTATATCGCGCATTATACTCCGTGTCATTGCTTTATTTCGTTGATTAGTTGTAACCAAAATTCTCGTATGTTGTATTGATTATTATGCACAATTGGACACTTGTCGACCATCAGACCAATTATCTTCGTAGTGTTGAATAATTACGTAACACATTAGGACAATCGTGATTGACTTGTCAGACCAAATTATCTTCGTAGTGCTTAATACTTGCAACAGGACACTAGATTGATTCAAAGATCTCTATGCAAGACCGAGTAGTTTATGCATGATTATCGACCCGTTATGTTAAGAAGGACCATACTATCACCAATCTCCATTATCTGCTAGAAACCCCCTATTGCTATTTGTCTGCTGTTTTATATTCTCTTGTTAAATAGATAAAGCAAGTTATAGTCCTGAGAGAACGACACTCGAGTCATTCTACAGTTACACTACGGTTTTCGTTGTAGTTGTGGATTGCCTTTGGCTAAATAACAAATTTATTTGACTGAACCGGGACCTGACAAATCTCCGTTCATCAAGTAATAGCATAGATTCTCTTTGTTGACTTCCCGTCTCAGAATGCATCTTTGATACCTAAATACCTTTTTCAGTATTCTGATTGTCTGAATACCTGTTTCAGCAATCTACATGGTCTTACTTTATTGAGTACCCGTTTCAGCAAGTAATCAAGTTTCCTAACAAATGACCAGTTTGAAGGAACATTTGATGAATGCCTGTTTCAGCAAATACTTGTAACCAACGTTTAAAAGAACCATATTTTTCTTATAAAACAAAGGGACTTTCAAGGGAATTGTAATAAACAACTAAGCACAATTTTGGCTTGATGAGTATCCGTTTGAGAAACCAAATGAGTGTTCCCTTTTACTGAGGTAGTTCAATCAATCCAAGGTTATACCTTAGCATTGCGAACCTGTTATCTGGAAGGGGCTTGATAATGATGTCAGCAAGTTGATCATCAGTACCTATCTTGACAACCTCAGTGTCTCCTTTTTCCACATGATCCCTAATAAAGTGGTGTCTAATATCAATGTGCTTTGTCCTGGAATAGAACTTAGGATTTTGCGTGATAGCAATAGTACTTGTATTATCACAAAAGATTGGTGTTTTCTTTGCAGAAATACCATAATCTCTTAGTTGTTGCTGAGTCTATAGGATTTGGGAAGTACAACGACCAGCTGCAATGTATTCAGATTCAGTGGATGAATTGGCAACACAGGTTTGCTTCTTGTTGAACCATGATATTAGTCTAGTACCAAGAAACTCACAAGTTCCAGAGGTACTTTTCCGATCAAGGGTTGATCCACCATGATCAGCATCTGAATAACCAACCAATTCTAATCCAGAATCTTTTGGATACCATAATCCAACATTGACTGTGCCTTTGACATATTTTAGTATTTTGATAGCTTTCTTGTAGTGTGATTCTCAAGGATCATATTGAAATCTTGCACACACACAAACAACATACTGAATGTCAGGCCTACTTGCTGTTAAATACAGCAAGGAACCAATGAGCTTCCTATACTTGTGTTCATCAACACTTTTGTCTTCTTTTGTATAGCCCAATTTGGTACCAACACTCATAGGGATCTTTTCAGGTTTTTCTTCCTCTTTGATCCTGAAATTTATGAGCATTTCTTTCGCATACTTTGCTTGATTTATGAATATTCCATTTTTGAGTTGCTTGATTTGCAATCCTAGGAAATAATTCAATTTTCCCATCATGCTCATTTCAAACTTGTTAGTCATGAGTTTGGCAAAATCATCACAAAGTTGCTTGTCTTTAGAACCAAATATTATGTCATCCACATAAATCTGGACTAAAATTATTTACCACCATGGTTTATGATAAACAAGGTTTTATCAACTTCTCCTTTCTTGAAACCATTATCCAGCAAGAACTTAGCCAAGGTATCATACCAAGCTCTTGGTGCTTGCTTTAGACCATATACAGCTTTCTGAAGCTTGTATACCATCTTGGATTTTGAGGGAAGTTCAAAGCCAGGGGTTGTTCTACATAGACTTCTTCAGCAAGTTCACCATTTAGAAATGCACTTTTAACATCCATTTGGTAAACTACGAAGTCATTATGAGTAGCAAAGGCTAAGAAAAGTCTAATAGCATCCAATCTTGCAACTGGAGCATATGACTCATCATAGTCCAATCCTTCAGTCTGACAGTAACTGGAGCAACAAGACGTTCTTTGTTCCTTGTAACTTCACCAAACTCGCTCAGCTTGTTTCTGAACACCCACTTAGTACCAATTGCTTTCTTTCCTTCTGCAAGGGGTACAAGTTTCCAGACTTTGTTCCTTTCGAATTGATCCAGTTCTTCTTGCATTGCCTTGATCCATTCAGAATGCTTTAAAGCTTCTTCTATGGTCTTGGGTTCAATTTCTGAAACAAAGCAAGAGAACAAAGCTTCTACCTCAATAACCATTGCTTCTTCAGCAACTTCTTGGTTAGTAGAGACTTTGGATCTAGTCACTTGGCGTTTATCAAGATCACCAATAATATCCTTAGAGGGATGACCTCTAATCCATTTGTTAACAGGCTTTCTACTCTTAGGATCTGGATATGTATGCGTTTTAGCATGTGACTCTTCAGCATGTACTTGTTCAGTACTACTGGTTTCTGGTTGTGACTCTACTGGTATAGGTTCATCAGCAACTACTTGATCAGTATTGCTGGTTTGTGGTAACTCATCAATAGGCACAGGTGATTACTCTATTTCAACAACCTCAGGAGCAACTGAGTCGTTTGCTGGAAATTCCTTGTCATGAACTATATTAATCTTGTCGTTACTTGGCCTTGGCCTTTCATTGTCAGACTCATCATCTAGCTCAATGAGTTTGACTTTTTTCAGCTTGTTTATCAGCTTCCTGTTCTTGTATGATCAACTTCTTCATACTTTCCGAAACTTATTTTTCAGTGGGAACTCCTTGTTTCTTCTCATGGAAAACAACATGCACTGATTCTGCAATCTTTTGTGCTTTCTTGTTGTAAGCTCTATAAGCTTTGTTGTGCAAAGAGTAATCAAGAAAAATAACTTCGTCTGCTTTTGGTTGAAATTTCCTTAGATATTCTATACCATTGTTAAGGACAAAACATTTACAACCAAACACTCTTAGATGTGTGATACTTGGAGATCTTCCAATAAATAGCTAATATGGAGTTCTACTGTACTCCTTGTTAATCAATCATCTATTCTGAGTGTAGCAAGCTGTATTAACAGCTTCAACCCAATAGGATTCACTTATTTCAGTGTCAGCAAGCATAGTCCTTGCAGCTTCCTTAAGGGTTTTGTTCTTCCTTTCAACAACTCCATTTTGCTGAGGGGTTCTTACTGAAGATAACTGATGTTGTATGCCTTTGGAAGTGCAATACTCAGTTATGTACTAATTTACAAATTCAGTACCATGGTCAGTTCAAATGGTTTGTACCTTGTCATTTTTCATGACTTCAAGCTTATTCAGCAAGTTAGGTATTTCATTCTTAGTTTCTGATTTGTGCTTGATGAATATAACCCAAGTAAATCTTGAGTAATAATCCACAACAACTAGACCATACTTCTTGCCTGCATAACTTGTTGTTGATGATTCAAACAAGTCCATATGTAATAGTTGTAGAGGCTTTGTAGTTGACTGGACCGATTTGTACTTGAAGGAGGACTTTGTTTGCTTTCCTCGCTGACAAATTGAGCAAACTCCATCCTTCTTGTAAGTAAGTTTGGGTAGTCCAACTACAAGTCCTTTCTTAGACAGCTTATTCAACATCTTGAAATTCAGGTGACTTGTTGTTTTATGCCAAAGCCATGCATTTTCAGCAAGGCCTCCTTGGTCAGCAACTATACATTTTTCAATGATTGTTGAAGACCAATCCACATTATATAGACTTCCAGTTCTTATAGCAATTAGAATTGTCTTTTTGGTCTCTGAGTCAATGAGTCTACATTCATCACTCTTGATCTTTATGAAATAGCCTTTGTCAGCAAACTGACTCATGCTAAACAAATTGAACTTGAGATTTTTGACGTGTAGGACTCCTTTGATAGTTATGCAACCAATTTTGACATCTCCGAAGCCTTTTGTAGGGGCAAGTTCTCCACCATCAAACCTTATTGTTGGACCTTTAGACCACCGTCTATAGTTTATAAGGTTTTTCTTGTTGCCCGTCATGTGCTTTCAGCAGCCACTGTCGAAGTGCCAAATTGCATTGTTTGTCTCCGTGGCTGAAGTCTGATAAGTCATGAGGCAAAAATCATAGTTTGACACATCCGGGTAAGCTTCCATGGCGATTCCACAAACTTCTTTTCCTATCTCAACGTCCAATGTAGCTTTCTCTTCTTGAGTGTCTGAACTTTCTACCTCACTGTCTTCAGAACTTGTCTCAAAGCATAGGACATCGATTTTTGCTTGAAGCTTCTTCTTTTTCTTCAGCAATCAAAGCCTTTTTGAACTTCTTCCTCTTTTTAGCAAGCGTCCCTTTCAGCAAAGGACAACTTGCTTTGAAGTATCCAGGCTTTTCGCAATAAAAGCAAAGATCATTACCAACTGTTGGTTCTTCAAAAGAATTTGCTTGCTGGGCTTGCTTTTTCAGCGAGCTAGCTTCATTCTTATACTTGTGGTAGTTGTTACCAAGATGCTTCCTTAGCTTCTCTTTTGCTTTGCGCCTTTCAAGCTCCTTGCTGATGAATTTCTTCATGTTTCTATCTACAAGAGCACTTTCATCAGCATGCTCTTTTTCATTCTTCTTTTAGAAGATGAAGGCTTGGCAGCAAGAGTAATATTTTGCGATTTTTCAGCAAACACATTTTCTCTTTGCTTTGTCTCATAGTTGACAGCAACAAGGTGAGAGAACAACTCTGTTGGAGTGATGTTAGGCATTCCTTGGCTGTAGTAGAAATTCTGAGTGTGAATCCACTCTTGGTTCAAAATTCTGATAATGGTTTTCACCTTTTCAGAATCTGAGTAGAAATTTCCAGCACCCAAACCAGCCATTTCACTTACTAGAGTTGTGAATCTGAAATCCAAGTCTTCCAGTGACTCTGTGGTATCTTGTTTGAAATTCTGAAATTTCAACTTTAGCACTTCGAGTTTGTTTTCCTTGGTTTTGTCAGATCCAACACATAGATCTTGAACCATTTTCCAAGCTTCTTTTGCAGTCTTGGCACCCCACAGTTTGCACTGTATGATGTCTGGAGTAGATCGAATAATGATGTTTCTTGCTTGGCCATCAAGACGGAATATTTTGGCTTCATCAGAAGTTCATTCCTCTCTTGGTTTATCCACAACCTTGTCAACTGGGTCACCACTAGGTATGTCTATACCATCTTTGTCTTTTGTGGTGTGTGGGAATGATTTTACAACCTTAGTGATCTTGAGTGGACCATCATTAATGACAGTAACCATCTCATCACTAATGGCTTCAATATGTAGCATCATATTGTTTCGCCATTTCTCATAGTTTTCCAGCTTCAACTGGGGAGCATCTCCCAGATACATCCTGTCAGCAAACAACTACCAAACTGATCAAGTGAAAGTGATTTACGGAAAGCACCTAAGGGGATCTAGGTTCAGAGCTGAAGGTTAAAGAACCTCGCTCTGATACCACTTGTTGGTCCATTTAGACAACAAGTAAAGACTAGAGGGGGGGGTGAATAGTCTTTAAAACGTTTTCGTCGTCTAACAACTTTCTCAGCAAGTGCCTTATTACTTTTCAGTAATGAGTTTGCTGGTACTTAATTTTCTCAGCAAGTACTTGTTACTTTTCAGTGACAATGTTACTCATACTTAAATACAGAGTGCGGAAGTCTTGTATAATAAGTGCTTTTAACAGAAAGCAAATTTCAGCAAGTAAAAAGATAAACAGATCAAAAACAAATTAACTTGCTAAAAGATAACTGCAGTAATGTAAATCACACAAACACTTTCATAGTGGTATCTGAGGGTGGCGTAATCCCTCAACTAATCCACTTTGTCCTTTCTAGGACTGAATCCACTATAATAAGATATGAGGTTCCTTACAAATCCTATCACTAGTGATTCTCAGAAACCAAAGCACACCTGCCTTGTTTCCAACCTAAACTAGAGAACTGTACCCTTGTTCTCCACCAAACTTGGGACACTTTATCAGCAAAACTATGCTTGATTAGTTCCCCTTGACAAACACGTCTGAAAGGTGGTTTTTATCAGTTAGAGAGGTTTCGGATGAGATGACTTGAAAATAACTTTTCAGTTATAACACGTAATCTAAAGAAACTCAACTTGTAATACTTCACAGTAAGCAAATTTATTGTTTTTGACGTCAAGACTTGTTCTTGTTTAGAGGAAAGAACACTTAACTAATTTCTTAGATTTTAGTATTCTACTTCTTCACAAGTAGCTTTTGTTTCAAGCTTAAGTCTTGGAACGGATCAATGGGCAGTTTGAGAGTAGAGATGGATTTGAGTGTTTAAAGCACAAGTGAGAGTTTGATCACGTTGTTGACACACCCTTCTACTCAGCCCAAGGACCTCTATTTATAGTGTCTAAAGGTAGCCGTTTGAATTTCAAATTCTAAGGCTTGTACCTTAAGATGTCACTATGACTTGCCAGAACAGTACTATGAGCAACATGCTTCTTTGTCTTCATGTCTTCAGCGTGCTATGGCATTTAATACTCTTTGAAAATTCAAATGTGAACGTTGGAGCCAAAATGCAAAGTACTTCAGCAAGCAGGTCACAAATGTTATCAACAAGTGGTCAGTCTCAATTTAAGCAAACACAACCTACTCTGTCATATAGATTTTCACTTATGCAAACTGATTTGCTGAGTTTGTCACTTTCTGAGATAACATGTGCCTTTGTAGATACCTTCTCAGAATTCTTCTAAGTCTTTGAATCTTCAACTTTCTGAGTGGTTCTAGGTCTTCAATAGATTGTTTGTAAAAACAAAGTACATCATCAGCAAACATAAGAACCTAACTAGTACCTACACTAAGTCATCAGCAAACGTTCCTCTTTTACAATGTCCTTAAAATTCTAAATTCCTATGGACCTTAAGAGTACTAGTTATTGGACTTTACTTAATTTAGCATGGTTAATTGCTCATCAAAATTACAAGTTTCCTAACAGCTTATGATAGGGTTGAGTGGGCTTTCCTGGAGAGAGTGTTGAGCAAACTTGGTTTTCATGAGTCGTTTGTACAGTTCATCATGTTATGTGTACGAACAGTTTCTTATTCGGTGTTACTTAATGGTGAAAATTTAAGTCCTTTCCAGCCAGAGAGGGGGATTCGTCAGGGAGATCCTCTTTCACCTTATTTATTCCTCTTTGTTACTGAAGCCTTTAGTGCTCTTATTCGTGATGCTAAGGAGAGGGAGGTGTTGCGGGGGGTGTCTATTACTCCGAGTGCTCCGAGAATCTCTCACTTACTTTTTGCTAATGATACATTGCTTTTCTGTCAAGCTTCTTCTGAGGCAGCTATGAAAATTGTTTCTTTGTTGAATCGCTATAGTAGTGCATCCGGTCAAGAGATAAAATTAGAAAAGTCCACTTTTATCTTTAGTAGAAATGCTAGGAGTGAGAGGGTGGAGGAGGTAAGGGGTTATTTGCCAGTTCGGGTTGTCGATAGGCATGAGAAGTATTTGGGGTTGCCGACAGAGATGGGGAGGTCTAATAGGGAGGTTTTTAGTTCATTGCGGGAGAGGGTTTGGAGTAAAATTCAAGGATATGAGAATAAATTATTGTCCAAAGCGGGTAAAGAAGTGTTGATTAAATCAGTTTTGCAAGCTATTCCAACATATGTTATGAGTTGTTTCAAGTTGTCTGATTATTTTGCTCAATGAAATTGAGTCTTTAATAGGTAAATTTTGGTGGGGGAATGGGTCGGTTAAAAGATTCATTGGGTAGCTTGGAATGGACTTTGTGAGAGAAAGAGAGATGGTGGTATGGGCTTTAGGGATTTACGAAGTTTTAACTTGGCTTTATTAGGCAAACAAATTTGGAGGGTTATTCAGTTTCCTAATTCCTTGTTTAGTCGAGTTTTCAAAGCTAAGTATTTTTCGCATTGTGATATTCTTGATGTTGATTGTAAATCTAATGCTTCTTTTACTTGGAAGAGTATGTTTGGGGCTATGGATTTAGTTAGATGAGGGGTTAGGTGGCGTGTTGGTAATGGTCGAAATATTGATATTTGGAAAGATAATTGGATTCCTAGAGATGGGTGTTTTCGACCTATTACTCCAGATTTTTTAGATGGGGGAGGCTTATGTAGTGATGGGACGTGATTTTCCCTTGGGAGATAAAACAGAGAATGGTCTATAACTCCTTCGATCTCTTGACTCTAGTTAATAGAGGGATCCTTTCTAGACTATAAAAACAAAGCCCTCCGCGACTCTAGTGGTTGGAGCTGAAGGAGGCAGGACCTTCGCGTCGGGAACCGTCTCGTCTATGCACGTGAGCTTCCTTGCTGTTGTCGGACCACCAAATCTTCTTGTCTGACTCCACGCTCTCCTTGCGCCAAGCCTGACATCGGATCGTCCTTCTTCAAGGGATATCTACCTGTCTTGGGGGGGGGGGTGTGCATGTGTTGCTCGATTTGCCGTGTGATCAAAACGGTTGAAAAGACTTTACTTGAAGGTGGTTGAGGGCCAACCTTGTGAATATGATGGAGTGCGTGTATGTGAAGTGTGGCTGTGTTATTTTTCAAGATGAACACTTGTTGTTACTTTGAGCTTCCCACCAAGAAGACTCAAGACTGTAACTATGAAGTGAAGTTCTTGAGAGTGTTGCTCTAATGTGTTTTCCATCTTAACTTTCTCTATGCGAACCACTCCTTTTATAGACCTTAGAGGAGCGCATGTCGTTGCCATCACAACAATTCGCCAAGTGTCCACACACATATGTGGTTGGTAGCCTATACCTTGACAGTCATGGACGTGGCCCAATGATCAGTGGCGTATCAACACTGTGGCAAGGGGGGGCACTTGCCCCCCTTGATTTTTGCTCGAAATTACTAATATGCCCTTCTTGCTATATAGTTCTAAAATCTATAAATACATTAACATGTAATATAATTTTTTATATTGCATTGTAGCCTAGCGGAAAGGAACTCAGTCATTTATCTATTCAGCGAGAGTTCGAATCCCCGTGTCAACAATTTTAGTTTGTTTTTATAAGACCACCTTTACTTTTTTTTTTTCCATCTCTATCAAAATTTTATTTTAATGAAAATGAAGTTTTATACACTTTTTTGCTTCAATCATTTTACTAAAAAAGAGTTTATACTCTACTTTTTTCATCTCAGTCTTTTAACTTAATTTATTGTGTGTAATTTTAGCCGCAAATTCTCAGGAAAGACGGTCTTTCTAAGAGACTGTACCATTATGCAATTTACCAATAACTTGTTATAAGCATTCAAAATCTCGGTGGTCAAAGTGTAATTATTTAGAAATAAGAGGTCTTTTTAAGAAATTACCCTTTTTTCTGTTTCTTTTTAATCTAATTGATCGGAGATACAGATCAATTCGCTTTTTTCTTTCTCTTTCTTCTATCTCTCTTCTCTTCTCTCATGATCGAATTCTTCAGGGCTTTGCCTTTTGAGTTTCGGCTATTTGGTAAGGTTTCAATTCTCGTGTGAATTGAAATGGTTGTTGGGTTGGGAAACTTGGGGTGAGAAGCTGGTTTTGAGGATCAAAGGAGCTGGGGAGAGACTTGCAGAATTCATCGAAGTAGAAGACCTGATTCGGGTCAACATAAAAGTCGTTGTTGTTGTCGAAGGTGAAATCGAGTTGAGAGATAGATAGATAGATAGATAGATAGATGATTTTTTCACTGTGTGGCTATGGATTTTTTTTGTTTGTCCTTTGTTTTGTTAGGTGTTACACGCCTACACCTCACTCTCCAGTCTCTCATACAATCAGTAATTAATTCAACCGACTCTAAATGTGAATAATTTTTTTATTCCCGTTTTTTAGATCATGGGATGTTAAAGTGAAATCATGGCATGTTAAAGTGAAATCATGGGATGTTAAACTGAAATCATGGGATATAAATATGATGGAAAAAATTGAATAGTACTTTTTTTCTTCTCGTTTTTTAGATCATGGGATGTAAAAGTGAAATCATGGGATGTTATAGTCAAATCATGGGATATATAGTTGATATGATGGAAAAAATTGAATACTTTTGTTCTTCCCGTTTTTTAGATCATGAGATGTTAAAGTGAAATCATGGGATGTTAAAGTGAAATCATGGCATGTAAAAGTGAAATCATGGGATATATACTTGATATGATTTTTTTCTTCCCGTTTTTGAGATCATGGGATGTTAAAGTGAAATCATGGGATGTTAAAGTCAAATCATGGCATGTTAAATTGAAATCATGTGATATATAGTTGATATGATAGAAAAAAAATTGAATACTTTTTTTTCTTCACGTTTTTGAGATCATGGATGTTACAGTGAAATCATGGAATGTTATAGTCAAATCATGGGATGTATAGTTGATATGATGGAAAAAATTGAATACTTTTTTTCTTCCCCTTTTTTGAGATCATGGGATGTTAAAGTGAAATCATGAGATGTTAAAGTCAAATCATGACATGTAAAGTGAAATCATGGGATATATTGTTGATATGATTTTTGTTCTTCCCGTTTTTGAAATCATGGGATGTTAAAGTGAAATCATGGGATGTTAAAGTGAAATCATGGGATATATAGTTGATATGATGGAATAAATTGAATACTTTTTTCTTCTCGTTTTTTAAGATCATGAGATGTTAAAGTGAAATCGTGGGATGTTAAAGTGAAATCATAGGATGTTTAAGTCAAATCATGGGATGTTAAAGTGAAATCATGGCATATATAGTTGATATGATGGAAAATAATTAAATACTTTTTTTCTTCCCGTTTTTGAAATTATGGGATGTTAAAGTGAAATCATGGGATATATAGTTGATATGATGGAATAAATTGAATACTTTTTTTCTTTCCCGTTTTAAGATCATGGGATGTTAAAGTGAAATCATGAGATGTTAAAGTGAAATCATGGGATGTTTAAGTTAAATCATGGCATATATAGTTGATATGATCAAAAATAATTGAATACTTTTTTTCTTCTCGTTTTTAAGATCATGGGATGTTAAAGTGAAATCATAGGATGTTAAAGTGCAATCATAAGATATATAGTTGATATGATGGAAAAAATTAAATAATTTTTTTCTTCCCGTTTTTGAGATCATGGGATATTAAAGTGAAATCATGGGATGTTAAATTGAAATCATGGGATGTTAAAGTGAAATCATGGGATATTTTTAAGTATGTTAAAGTGAATTAATGGATGTTAAAACTTTCTCTTCTTCTTCTCCATCTAGCCAGCAGCTAAAACCACTGTAAAAAAAAAAACACTCATCCTTTTCCAAAACCTTAAACCACTCCATTAATGGGGGTCAATAAGCTTCGACCCATTCAAATTCAAACCCCCACAAAACCACCACCCTCCATTCCAACCAACAATCCCCCTCTCTTCCTTCTTCAAACCCCACTCCAAAACCCCCAACTTCGCTGCCATCTCCAACCCTTTCAAACCCAAGCCCAAACCCGAACCCGAACAGCCCAGAAAGTACACCCAGCTAGCTGAACGGTGGCTATGGGAAGTCGATAATCGACCCGACTTCAGGCATGCACCTGAGGTGGAGAAGCTTCTGCAAGAAAGGTGGGAGGAGTTTGTAAAGAAATTGGATCAATCTTGTTTCTGTAATCATAAAGAAACGTAAGAAGTAAGGAGGAAGAAGGAAAGAGTTTTTTTTGCAAAATGGCCCATTGCTATATTTTATTACAATTTGACCCCCGAATTTTTTAATAGTTATGTAGTGTTTTTGTAGCTTCTTGGTTGGGGTTGTTTTGTAATATATATAAGTTGGTCTATACTAGAGACCGTCTACTAGGAGACTCACTCATTTTAGCAGTACATTGATTTTCAAATTTCATTATGTTAAGATAACCATTTTTATTTTTAAATATGTTTAAAATTTATATCTTAAAAATATATAAATGAAATGAATCGAATATTTTTGTATTTAAAAAATATTTATTCCATAAAATATTGTGTTTAACATAAAAAAATTATAAATACATTTACATGTCGATTTACAATAGTTTTGAATTATAATGTTTTATATCATCGTTCTTGCATCTTGTAAATGTGCCCCCCACTATAAATTTTCTGTGTCCGCCACTGCCAATGATCGTGTAAGGATAAATCTGCCTTGATCTTATCCACTTGTGTTATGCAGTTAGTTGTGAGTGACACATCCGGATGCTTTAGCGTGGTCCCCCGTATACATAAGTATTAGACCTCGGATATAGAAAGCCGGAAGCATGCGACTCTGCGGTCTCCGGCATGCGCCGTTATGGCCCTGACCCTTAGGACCTTTACAGACAATTTTCGTAGACGCTTGGTCCCGGACGTATTAGGAACCTGAACGTGCATGGTTCCGGATGTGCCAATTTACTCGAGGGAGCGACCACTCGGTATATCGTCACTCGCATCGGAAGCATCCTCGCAGTTTCTTAGTACTCCGGAGAGTCTGGGTCGCCCTAATTCGCATGTTGGTGGAATAGGATGAGACTGGACATATATATTTTAGTAACATCATGTAGGTGGTTTAATTAGAGGAGATGGTTTGGGCTAGGATGTGGAGGTGGTGCGGAGCCTGTTCTTGGAGGAGGATGTGTTAGCTATTTTCCAGATTCCTATTTCTAATCGAGGGAGAGAAGATGTAAGAGTGTGTCTTTTTTCTAAGTCTGGAATTTACTATGTCCGTTCTTCTTATCACTTGGCACGAAGTTTGGCTTCTTTGTCCTATCAGGCTGTTGTAGGAGCTTCTAGTGGAGCTGGTAGACTTAGTTGGGAGTGCGTTTGGAAGTGAGGGGTTTCTAATAAAGTCAAGGTCTTTTTATGGAGAGTTTTAAAAGGCTTTGTACCTGTTTTTTATGTGCTTCAGTGTAGAAGCATGTGTGTTGAGTCTGGGGTCATCGTGGTGCTGAGTCCATCCTTCACGTGTTAAGGGATTGTCATTATGCACGCTGTTTTTGGGCTTTGCATGACATGATTTCTAATACTCATATCTATACAGATTTTCCTTACGTATGGATCTGGGTGGAGAATGTGCGAAAAGAGGTGCCTAAGGATGTGTTCAACCAGTTTGTCATTTCCTGTTGGTGCTTGTGGTATCAAAGAAACAGGTTTATTCATGATGGATAGTGCTCAAAGCCTATGGAAGAAGCCCAATTTGCAAAGGAGTATTGGCGTCGTGTTCAGAGTGACTGTCGTGTGGAGCAAGGAACTACGGGCAGAGCTATTGTGCATGATGAACCAACAAACCAGTGGCAACCACCTGCTACTGATATGCTAAAAATCAACACTGATGCCGCAGTTTTTGCATCAGGATATTATGCCGCCTTGGGAGTTGTGTGTCATCGTTTCGATGGATCGATTGTTTGTTGGAAGCAGAAGTTAGTACATCATCTACAAGAACCGGAGTGTGCTGAAGCATTAGCTGTGCGTGAAGCTCTTGAAATGGCAGCAGCAAATGGTTTACAATCGATACAATTGGAGACGGATTGCTTATCTATAGTTCAAAAAATTAATGCACCTGAGCGCCTTCTCTGTCAGCTGTGGCCTGTGGGTACTATTGTTGATGACATTAGGGAGCTTGCTACTGCCATTAGTTGTGTTTCTTTTACTTTTATTCCTAGAGTTAAAAATAAATTGGCACATATTTTAGCCAAACATACTTCAGTTGATTGTGAGGGCGGTAGCATCTAACCTGTGTATTGGATATTTGAGTATTAATACAGTACTTGATTCTCTAAGGGGCCGTTTGGTTCACTCGGAAAAGGAAATGTTTTGGTGATTTTGCATCACATTTCCTTGATTGGTTCATAGGAAATGTAAGTAGGAATCTCTGAAATCGGTCAGACCACATTTTTCCTTTTTCGGAACCGGAAATCATCTCGATGGATTTTGTGCATGAAAATCAAAAACTTTTCCTAGTTAAAATTCAAGGGGGGTCATGTATTTCATTTTGGAAATCTCCCAATATTTTGCCTTCCTATTTTGACCTCCAAAACACATGATTTTTGTCCAAACTATTCTCAATACCCCAACTAATTACAACATCTTCTTTCTTTCTTCTTCTTCCTTCTTTATTCTTCTTCTTCTTAGTCAATAAGCGTCGGAGCCTCAATCTAGTGCCAAATCCTCCAACAAGAATTAAAGCCTAATCTTTACAGAAGATTCTTTTCTTTATATTAGCACCACTAATTGAGAGATGAATGTCGATCAGGAACAGAGACGGACGAGGGGAGACCAATCAACAAATCGCTCCCAGATTTGTCTCTGTGTTATGAGTACACAAACCCGGAAGGTTGATTGGAGATGTCCTTCGTCAAGATGATGGTGTCTTCCTTTTCTTTTTCTCTGCAGTAGTTCAGTGTTCATGGAATTAGCAATTCTCTGGTGCTTCGGAGCAGTAGTCCGTCGGTGGTGGTAAACACAACTGTAGAGGTGGAATTTGAGCAATTCGACTCAGTCAACACCACCGGCGTGAATTTTGGGGCAAAAACTTTATAATTGTGAATTTCAATGGCAAAAAATTCAACATTATCCAGAATTTTGGGGCTTTTTAATCTTGTTATCCAGATTTATAATTGTGAATTTCAATCTTGTTTTCTATATAAACCCTAATCAGAAATTTGGGGCTTCTTACAAGTGTTGGGAGGGAATTTTTGACCTTTTATCAATTTGGTTCGTTTAACATTTCCTTGGACGATATAGCAAACCAATCATGAAAATGTCCAACATTTCCTAGTGATATGGGGATTATGGGCCATGCTCGAAGTACTACCCCCTATAAGGATAAGAGGGTCAGCCTCGAAACACTCTATCCCATATAAGAATGAAAGGTTACCGTCTGTATGCCAAAGGCCGGATCGAAGGAGTAGGATACCCTCGAAAAGGAAGGGTTTGCGAAGTCCAACTCACAACCGTCTTCGAGGTCCGGGAAAGGGGGGACAACTCATTGAAGTGGGGGCCGCCTTGTATCCTCTATAAATACTCGCATTTACTATGCTCACGACACACGAACAAAAAAATATTCTCCCCGTTATTATGTCCCCTTATTTCCATACACATTGAATTGGCGGCGATCTAACTAAGGTAGGTCGTCCCCCCGTCCCTCCCCTTCTCTCCCCCATCTCTTCTCACTGTAGGTACCGGAGTTCCCATCTCAAGCATACTCAATCTCATTAATCTTGATGGATTGATAGATGATAGAGTAATCCCTTGAACGGAGTTTACCCTCATCATCTTGGAGCCGTCTGTGGGAACTTAGACGAGAAGCCATGGTGAAGCGGAAGCAGCCGGGAACCGCGACGAAGGACAGAGAACCTGTGACCAAAACCGTAGAGGACCCCACCCTTGAAGAAGGATACGTGTTGGAAGAGGACAAAATTCCCCCTGACGAATTAAACCCCATCTCTCCCCACTCGGGAGAAGAATCGGGAGAAAACGACAAGCCCCTAGAACCCCAAGGAGAACCAAAAATCTTGTTGACGGAGACCCGGCTTAAAGAAATGATACAATCTATCTGTAAATCCTATGTGGAAAATCGAAAATCACCAGAAAAAGGACCCCATAGAGACGCTTCTGCCCAAAGCAAACCAATTAGTCAGCCCATAAGCAAGAGCCAACACTCCCGTGCTCGAACATCATAAAGCAGCGAAAGAACACCCACGGACAGTTCGGTCGTAGTCATCCGACATTAGCGTAGAGATCAGAGGGAGAATGTAAGAGTCGAGGAAGGACACAAAAAACCACGCTCTCAACCCTTGCGCACTATCCCCGAGGGTAGCGGAGATCCTTCGGACGAAAACTTGTCGAACCCCGAAAGGGACACCCTCGAAAGGAAGATGAGGAAGTATGAGAACCTTCTCAGAGAGCATGATAGGAAAAAATCACACCCCCGTGACCATAGGCCCACTCATGATGTAGACCACTGGAGGAGAGAGGATGAGCGAGAAGCCCGGATGTATAACTTCTCGAGAGGACAAACAAACCAAAGAACGGGTTTTGCACCCAATCCCTTGTCAAGAAGAATTGTAAGTCATTCGATACCACCAAGTCGAAAGATTCCGAGAAACCTTCCCAAGTATGCGGGCGACTCTTGTCCCCACGAGCATAGGGTTAGGTTCGATAATGCGATGCAGATGCATGGGCACGACGAGAAAGACATGGTGGTTGTTTTCCCGGGCACGCTCGAAGGAGTGGCCACGGAGTGGTACTATAACATGCCCCCGGGATCAATCCGATCATACACGGATTTAATCAGAGCCTTTTTGGGCCGATCACTGACTACAAAACGTCCAGGCAATCAAGTAGTTGTTTGCAAGATATTGTCGAAAAGAAAGACGAACCTCTCAAGCGTTGGTGGCAAAGATTCAATGCAGTAGCTTTGCAAGTCGACGACCATCCCATGCATTTTTGGAGGCAAGCCTTATTTACAAACACTCGAAATCGAGGCCTGGCTTTTGAAGTCTCAAGAGAGAAGCCGGAAACTGCCGAAGGATTATACGATATCATCAATAAGTATATTGAAGAGGAGAGAATGAATAAAGAGGCTCGACTTGCTTTCGACCCATCACCCAGATGAGAAACAGAAAAGTCACCCGTCAAAGACAAAGGGAACTCCTCGAAGGACCACGGCAACCCGTCCAGGGACCGTAGGAGGGATTTCGACTCCGGTAACAGAAAGCTTCCACGAAAGAATCCAAGGCAGATAAGATACCCCCAGAGGAAGGTCTTTTCCATCATCGAAGCGGAACCTTTTGTGAGATGGCCCAAAAAATACAAAGAGACCAATACCACCAAGAACTCGGATGAACACTGCAAATTCCACCAACAGATGGGTCATAGTACGGATAAATGCATCGAGCTTACGACTGAGTTGGATCGGATTGTGTCCCAAGGTTACGTCCAGGAGTATGTAGACTACGAAGGAAATCCTATGATTCGACTAATTGAGAAACGAAAGTCTGAAGTCGTTCAACCTCCTCCATCGAGACCCCCACTGCCGATGCAGTCGATGTGTTCAAGGAGTCTCGGGAGACCCCCCCACCCAGGATCTTAACATGGCTAACGAGCCTATTTACGACGAGATTAGATTCATAGCAGGGGGGCCCACCGGAGGAGATTCCCAAAAGGAGAGGGATCTGTAAGAAAATATGGTCAGAGTTACCCCTAGGGTACGCAGCGGAATTTCAAAAAATTTCTTAACATACAGGTTAATTGATTATGCATATGTCGTATATATATAAACACGTCAATTAGAAGACTAACCTTACTTCCAAAGCAGCTTCCAAGTCTTCGTAATATTCCGGTGTATCTTCTCCTTCGTCGAAGTCGAAGATATCTACAATACTCTGTATATCTGCAAGACAATAAGAGTTAGTTTCCAGCTCCTAGAACCTCAACCTTGGTATCCACGGATGAACAGCCTATCGGAAGAATGCTAGGATATTCTTTGTGTGACCAAGAAGACGGGGCGACAATTCCTCCGGTGAGGTGGCGCGCGCGCGGGTGGCTAAAGAGGAGGGGAGAGCTTTTTATTTTCTCTAAGAAAACTCGGTAGTATAACTGTGTGCAAAACTTTGAAAGTCTATATCAAAAGGTCTCTAATAGTCTACTATATATAGTAGTCTATAGAAGCCTAAAGCATAAGCAATTAGACTTCGTAAAGGAATAAGAATCTAATTCTTATTGCACAAGGAAACCAATATCAAGTCTAGATTCATTCCCAATCAAATTAAAACTCAATCAGGAAAATCTAACTTATCCCTTGGACTTCTAATAGAGGAAGGAGTCGAACTCCTTCCCCTACTCTATCCATGCGCGCGCGCGCCTTGTCCTACGGGAGGTGGGTCCCAATTTTGGGACCCACTTATAGTTCTAAGGCAATTCAAACTCCAAGTAGATTTTGCCCAAGTGCATATGTTAATTCTAAATTAACATATCCTTTCTAATCAAACCTCTATTATATTTCCAAAATATAATCTTTAATTGTATTTACATAAAACACAATTAAATAGCCAATTCAATTAATAATTCCAAATTATTAATTGAGCTACCATATATATATTATAATTAATTCCAAATCAATTATAATCCATCAATCACAATTAATTCCAAACTAATTGCGATTCCATCTTCAAGGATATTCTGATAGACTGAATCACCACATAGTGTGACCCATAGGGCCTCACCGTATTAAGCAAGTCCTAGACTAGGCAACATGGAATTCCTAGACGGTTCCATTTGCAATATTAATATGTGAGGACGTTTGAGAGGTTTCTCAAAGCTAACCCTTTCGTTGCGAAGCCTGTTGTGCTTAACGCGACGATGGTAACGTCCCTTCATCTGACTTGCTCGAATGTATCTAGGATCGATGAAGTGTCTATCCCAATAATACATCCACGGGCGTCTCAGGGAGTTGCTTGGTTAAGATATACTTATGACCATCATAATATATCATTTGCACTGGCCAGTGACTTTACCAACACAACTATGCAGACTATGAGCAGTGCTCTCCTGTGCTACATTTGAGAGATGAATCCTTCACAGAATCACTTACCCCCATTTGTAGTTAGCCATAATCCTGGATCGTGTCTTAGGTCAGCTGCTTATTCAGAGCAGACATAGACGGGTCCACCAAGGATATGGGGCAACAAATGTGATGATAAAGTCCTGTAAGTACAAAGGACGAATGGCACCACTTCGACAACTCACCGGTTCCCATAGACACTTCGGTGTAGAGTATACATCGATGGGAGTGTCCGGTGGGTACTTCCATTGTTCGATAAAGCTTCTTCGAACAACTATGCACAGTTATGTGAACGTTTCTCGATTGTCCAACAATCCGTTCCGTGGCCGTGGGATCGGCTCACACTTGCTCCAACAAGTATAACCTCCACGCATACTAGTCTTGTCTGGTTCATTCAGACCCCCACATCCGAGATGAACCTCGACTAGGGAGAGTTTGTGATAGATGATAACTCACATAGCTCCCACTATCTATGTGATCGGTCATCTATCCGAGGGGACATGTTTAATATCAATACATACAGTAATAAAGATATGACATGCTGCAGCCTGGTGTAATATAAATATGAAAGCGATACTTGATAGTGTATATGTCCTAGAGACAGTCCTTACTAAGGGCATGGTGCCCTTGTAGAGGACATATATGTACTATTACACAGGTCAACGTAATATAATATATGTTTGTTTCATTTTACTGTTGAGTATTGCTTTCATATTTATATTACACCACGCTGCAGCATGTCATATCTATATTGTTGTCTGTATTGATACTGAACATGTCCCCTCGGATAGATGACCGATCACACAGTTAGTAGGAGTTGTGTGAGTTATCATCTATCCCAAACTCTCCCTAGTCGTGGTACATCTCGGATGTGGGGGTCTGAATGAACCTGACAAGACTAGTATGCGTGGAGGTTATACTTGTTGGAGCAAGTGTGAGCCGATCCCACGGCCACGGAACGGATTGTTGGACAATCAAGGAACGTTCCCATAACTGCGCATAGTTGTTCGAAGAAGCTTTATCGAACAATGGAAGTACCCACCGGACACTCCCATCGATGTATACTCTACACCGACGTGTCTATGGGAACCGGTGAGTTGTCGAAGTGATGCCATTCGTCCTTTGCACTTACAGGACTTTATCATCACATTTGTTGCTCCATATCCTTGGTGGACCCGTCGATGTCAGCTCTGAATAAGCAGTTGACCTAAGACACGATCCAGGATTATGGTTAAATACAAATGGGGGTGATAAGTGATTCTGTGAAGGATTCATCTCTCAAGTGTAGCACAGGAGAGCACTGCTCGTAGTCTGCATAGTTGTGTTGGTAAAGTCACTGGCCAGTGCAAATGATATATTATGATGGTCATAAGTATATCTTAACCAAACAACTCCGTGAGACGCCCGTGGATGTATTATTGGGATAGACACTTCATCGATTCTAGATACATCCGAGCAAGTCAGATGAAGGGACGTTACCATCGCCGCGTTGAGCACAACAGGCTTCGCAACGAAAGGGTTAGCTTTGAGAAACCTCTCAAACGTCCTCACGTATTAATATTGCAAATGAAATCGTCTAGGAATTCCATGTTGCCTAGTCTAGGACTTGCTTAATACGGTGAGGCCCTATGGGTCACACTATGCGGTGATTCAGCCTATCAGGATATACTTTAAGATGGAATCGCAATTAATTTGGGATTAATTGTGATTGATGGATTATAATTGATTTGGAATTAATTATAATAATTGGTGGCTCAATTAATGATTTGGAATTATTAATTGAATTGGCTAAGTAATTGTATTTTATGTAAATACAATTAAAGATTATATTTTGGAAATATAATGGAGGTTTGATTGTAAAGGATATGTTAATTTAGAATTAACATATGCACTTGGGCAAAAATCTACTTGGAGTTTGGATTGCCTTAGAAATATATGTGGGTTCCAAAAGTGGGATCCACGTCCCGTAGGACAGGCGCGCGCGCGCGCGTGGCATGGTGTGGGAAGGAGTTCGACTCCTTCCTCTATTAGAAGTCCAAGGGATAAGTTAGATTTTCCTGATTGAGTTTTGATTTGATTGGGAATGAATCTAGACTTGATATTGGTTTCCTTGTGCGATAAGAATTAGATTCTTATTGCTTTACGAAGTCTAATTGCTTATGCTTTAGGCTTCTATAGACTACTATATATAGTAGACTATTGGAGAGAGTTTTACATACAAGTTTTTAACACAGTTATTCTACCCAGTTTTCTTAGAGAAAATAAAAACTCTCCCCTCCTCCCTTAGCCTCACGCGCGCGCACACCGCCACCGGAGGGAATTTCCGCCCCGTCTTCTTGGTCACATAAAGAATATCCTAGCATTCTTCCGATAGGCTGTTCATCCGTGGATACCAAGGTTGAGGTTCTAGGAGCTGGAAACTAACTCTTATTGTCTTGCAGATATATAGAGTATTGTAGATATCTTCGACTTTGACGAAGGAGAAGATACACCGGATTATTACGAAGACTTGGAAGCTGCTTTGGAAGTAAGGTTAGTCTTCTAATTGACGTGTTTATATATATACGACATATGCATAATCAATTAACAAGTATGTTAAGAAAATTTTTAAAATTCCGCTGCGTACCCTAGGGGTAGCTCTGACCATATTTTCTTACAGTGGTATCAAAGCCAGGTTAATTGATTACGTATATACGTATATATATTGTATGATTTTGTAGATATGTGGATGCAATTGATTCTATGATGAATTCGATTTTCAAAAGTTTTGTTTTTTTATATAAATTTAGAATTTATATTTTTTCAAAAAAAAAATAATTTTAAATATATATATTTTTGACCGGGCCGCTTGCGCGACGCAAGAGGCGGCCGGGCGCCTGCGGTACCGCAGGCGCCCTGCCTGCGGCACGGGCGCCACGGGCGCGGGCAGCGCCTGCGGACGCAGGTGCCCGGCGCCTGGGGCGCCGTGCGCCTGCACCCGCGACGTCCGGTACCCGCGTGCCGCGGGCGCCGGGCGCCTGGGGCCGCGGGCACCGGGAGGGAGTCCCGTCCCACGTTTTAAAAAAAAAATAAAAAATTATATATATTTTCGGGTTGGACCCAAAATCGAATTTTGAAAGTTTTGAGAATTGAATTTTATATTTGGAATATAAATATGATTTAATTGTAACTGTTTTAAACTAGAGGCGTTAAATTTAATTAGTATAAAGTTAAAGGGTTTATTTGTAATTTATCAATTTATTGTTTATTGCAAATTAGTCCTTCTACTTTTGAATTTTAGATTTAACACCTCTAAAGTTTTTTAAAATTACAATTAAGTCCTTCGGGTTTTCGAAAATTGCTACTTGGTCAATAGAATTTTCGAATGTTCAATCTAGTCCAAATTTTCAATTATTTCATAGAGATTATAAGTATGGGATTATAATTTTCATAATGAAATTATGAAGTCATTTGTCATCCACATAGGCTACTACTTGTTTCATATGCTCAATATGCTATTGTTTGACAATGCATGTTTAAATACCATGTTTTACATTCCGTTCGACCGCTATGCATGCAAGGGTAGGCGGCGCCCTCTTATATGTCGGACCGCATATTTATGTATGGGTAGGCGGCACCCATTATATGCTTGACCGCGTTTAGAACTAGAATGGATAGGCGGCATCCATTACGTGTAGACCGTTCATGCATGATGGGTAGGCGGCGCCCTTATTTGTTTGTAGATGACTGATAACAACCCTCAAGCTACAAGCCCCAACCAATATAAGTACGGAAATATGTATATATATATATATATATATATATATATATATATATATATATATATATATATATATATATATATATATATATATATATATATATATATATATACATATACATATATATATATATATATGTATTTCTGAGATGCTTTCCATAGGGTGCTTTAATTTTGAACTTTCATTGCGTTTTCTTGTATTGGCGACCTCGTCTTACAAGACTCGCAGTAATCGTCAAATTAGAGTAAGCCTATGGTTATGACTTACTGCATATTGTATCTAGCGACCTCGATAGGTGCAATATGTAGGGCATCGGGTTAAATTAGATTTAACAACCAAGAGTAGCGTGACGCAATTGGATAGTCTTACTAGTCCTACCGGTCATATTATGCTATGCGACCAGCCCCCGTTGGAGTATGGCATAATATGGATTTGGATCTTGGCCACTACGGTAACTTGTTGGACATTACCCGTATGTTTGTTGTGGGGGCAAGCATATGTGAAAATAGTGGGAGCTAAACAGCTAAAGGACCTTGTTGTTTAGTTATGTTGACTGTGTATTTAGAAATGATATTTCAATAGTTGATTTATTGTTTTCGTTCTATATTATTTCTCCTTAGGATATTAGATATGGCGAGTATCTCGCTCCGTGCTGTCTTGGAGAAGCAAATTTTAACCGGACCAAACTTCCTAGATTGGATCAGGAATATACGTTTGGTGCTGAGGTACGAAAAGATTGAGTACGTCTTGGACGAGGTCATTCCCGTGTGCCCCGAAAATCAGACTGCCGATCAGGTTGCTGCTTGGAATCAAGCCAACAAGGCAAGGTCTGATAAGCATCTTGAGGATGCTAAGTCCGCGCAGTGTATTATGCTGGCGGCAATGAGCAATGAGTTGCAGAGGCAACATGAAAGCATGTTGCCGTATGAGATGTTGAAACATCTTGAGTCGCTCTTTAAGACGACAGCTAGAAGTGTTGAATTTGATTTGATCAAAGACATACACAGGTGCAAGCTCAGTGAAGGAGGAAACATGTCTGAGCATGTTCTCAAAATGATTGGTCTCTTTGAAAAGCTTGCCGATGCCGGCGTTAAGCTAGAGAACAAGATCATGGTGATCTTTGTCCTTCAATCATTGCCGAGTTCGTATTCGCAGTTCATCATTAATTACACGATGAATGCGAAAGACGTCACACTGCCTGAACTTCATAATCTGCTGAAGACATATGATCAAACTCTTCCTAAGAAGGAAAAGTCGATCATGCTTGTTGGGCAACCGTCTAACTCGAACCCGAAAAGCAAAGGTGCTAAGGGTAAGGGAAAGTCGGGAGCCAAGGCTAACTCTTGGAGTGATAAGCCTAAGCGTCCGAACCAGAAAGGGAAGTTCAAGAGAAGCGGAGCGGTGCGCACAGATGAATGTCTTTTCTGTAAGCAGAAAGGACATTGGAAGAAAGATTGCCCTAAGCTTAGGGCAGATCAGGCCAAGACGTCATCAGCTTCTGGCTCAGGTATGTTTGTTATTGAAATGAACATGACTACTTTTGACTCCAATGGTTGGGTATTAGATACAACCTGTGGCTCACACATTTGTAATAATGTGCAGGGGCTAATTGATCACAGGCTAGTCAAGCGAGGTGAAATCGACTTGCATGTTGGGAACGGCAATCCAGTTGAAGCCAAACGCGTTGGACGCAGCAAGATAGATTTACCTTCGGGACAATGTTTAGAACTTGATAATGTTTATTTTGTTCCATCCATTGTCAAAAATATTATTTCCATTCCATTGTTAGACAATATGGGTTTTTCCTTTCGATTTGCGAATAATACTTGTTATTTTTCATTAAATGATCAGTATTATGGAAAGGCTCGCTTGGTGAATGGTTTATATATTTTGCAAAGTAGTCAACCTTTATTTCAAATACATAACAAACAACCGTCTTCAAGTAAGAAGAATAATCCATCTTATCTATGGCATTGTAGGCTAGGCCATATCAATGAAACACGGATTCAAAGACTAAGGAAGTTGGACTACTTAGAACCATTTGATTTCGAATCATATGGTACATGTGAATCTTGTGTTAAGGGTAAGATGACGAACAAACCTTTTGTTGGACAAGGTGTTCGTGCCACTCGCTGCTTAGAGCTCATACATACCGATGTATGTGGACCGTTTAAAGTCCATGCGCGTGGGGGTTATCCTTACTTCGTTACCTTTACTGACGATTCCTCAAGGTATGGATATATCTTTCTTATGAAGAATAAATCCGAGACCTTTGGGAAATTCAAGGAGTTTAGGAATGAGGTCGAGAATGAATTGAACCTAAGGATAGTCACTCTTCGATCGGATCGAGGAGGTGAATACCTTAGTGAAGAATTTATCGAATACTTGAAGGAAAATGGGATTCAATCGCAATGGACTCCTCCTGGAACACCACAATTAAATGGTGTGTCTGAGAGGAGGAATCGAACCCTGTTAGACATGGTAAGATCAATGATTGGATTCTCGACTCTTTCAAAGTATCTGTGGGGATATGCATTACAAACTGCAATCTACATTCTGAACCGTGTACCATCTAAATCAGTGGAGAAAACTCCTTATGAGTTATGGAAGGGAAAGAAGCCTTCACTGGGCTATCTTAGACCTTGGGGCTGTCCTGCGATAGTCAAGCTGATGCTCACTGATAAGTTAGATGCCAAGGGTGTCAAAGTATATTTCATAGGCTATCTTCGTCAGACGAGAGGCTATGAATTCTATCATGCTGAAGATCACAAGGTGATCGTGTCTAGAAACGTGAAGTTTTTAGAAGCTGAATACCTCGAAGAAGAGAGGTTAGATGATATGATAGAACTTGAAGAAATTCAAGACTTTGACACGCGCGAACATGAGGTCTTTAAATCTTCTGATTTGGACTCAAGTTCAGTGGGAGCTTTCGAAGCAGACAAGGGTGATGATATGACACTTGCTAGGCATGTCATAATCAGTGGGAGTCCTGTGATTAGATCAACAGTTGAAACCACACCTGTAGAACCCGTTGTCAACCAACCTGTGCAACAAGTTGCACAAGAGCAGCCTCCCGCAAGGGAACAGGGTCGCGCCCAACGACCAGCTGCATTAGTACCCACTGATAATGTTCGTGTTACACGAAGCCAGAAAAGAAAAGCACCAGAACAAGTCGAGCTCCGTAGGTCGAAGAGGATCCTTAGAGGACCTCAGAAGCAAAGCCTTATGATAGAAGACATCAGTGAACTTGATGTCGGTTTATCAGATCGGGAAGAACGCGAGACCTACAAAGAGGCAATAATTGATATTGACTCAGACAAATGGCAAGAGGCCATGGAATTAGAAATGGATTCAATGTACCAGAACCAAGTTTGGAACTTGGTAGACTTGCCCCAAGGGGTTAGACCAACTGGGTGCAAATGGGTCTTTAAACGGAAGATAGATGCCGATGGCAAGGTACAGACGCACAAAGCTAGGCTTGTGGCAAAAGGCTACACGCAAAGGTATGGCATCGATTACGATGAAACCTTTTCACCAGTAGCAAAATTGAAGACCATTCGAATTCTACTTGCGATAGCTGCCTACTATGATTATGAAATCTGGCAGATGGATGTAAAGACAGCCTTCCTCAATGGCAACCTTGAGGAAGAGGTCTATATGGTACAGCCGGAAGGTTTTATTAGTAAAACCAGGCCAACTGCTGTATGCAAATTACAGAGATCCATCTATGGGCTAAAGCAAGCGTCAAGGAGCTGGAATATCCGCTTTGATGAAGCTGTCAAATCGTTTGACTTCATCAGAAGCAAGGAAGATCCCTGTGTCTATGCGAGACACAGCGACAAAGGAGTTGTTTTCATGATCATTTATGTAGATGACATTTTGATCATGGGAAACAATGTCTCTATGCTAGAAGAGACTAAAGTTTGGTTATCAAGTACCTTCTCGATGAAGGACTTGGGTGAAGCGAACTACATCCTAGGGATCAAGATCTTTAGAGATAGATCCAAGAGGATGTTGGGAATGACACAGTCCACCTACATCGACAAAATACTGAAGCGTTATAAGATGGACGACTCAAAGAGAGGCTTTCTCCCAGCTAGGCATGGGATTGTCTTATCAGTTAAGGATGGTCCTAAAACTGATGAAGAAAGAAATGCAATGAGTCGTGTACCCTATGCTTCGGCAGTAGGGTCTATAATGTATGCAATGAATTGCACAAGGCCCGATGTGGCATATGCGCTTAGTGTCACTTGTCGACACCAACAGAATCCAGGAGTACCTCACTGGACTGCTGTGAAGAACATTCTTAAGTACCTTAGACGGACTAAAGAGATGTTCTTGGTGTTTGGTGGAGAACCAGAATTAGATGTCTGGGTATGTCGACGCTGGATTTGAATCAGATCCTGATGACTTTAAGTCACAGACAGGATACGTATTCAAATTGAACGGAGGATCTGTCTGTTGGAAGAGTTCTAAGCAAGCCACGATTGCTGACTCATCCACAGAGGCCGAGTACATTGCTGCATCAGAAGCATCGAAAGAAGCTGTCTGGATTTCAGAGTTCTTGAAGGAATTGAGGGTTGTTCCTGCTCCCAGTCCAATAACGATTTATTGTGACAATACGGGCGCCGTCGCTCAAGCTAGGGAGCCTAGATCTACAAACAAGAACAAACATGTACTTAGAAAATATCACGTTATACGTGAGATCATAGATAGAGGAGAAGTTAGTATAGAACGTGTCTCAACCACGGACAACGTGGCAGATCCTTTCACCAAGGTCTTATCAGTGGAAGTCCACTTAAGACATTATGCTAATCTGGGCATTAGGCATAAAGGTGACTGGCTCTAGTCCAAGTGGGAGATTGATAGTGTATATGTCCTAGAGACAGTCCTTACTAAGGGCATGGTGCCCTTGTAGAGGACATATATGTACTATTACACAGGTCAACGTAATATAATATATGTTTGTTTCATTTTACTGTTGAGTATTGCTTTCATATTTATATTACACCAGGCTGCAGCATGTCATATCTATATTGCTGTCTGTATTGATACTGAACATGTCCCCTGGAAAAGATGACCGATCACACAGTTAGTGGGAGCTGTGTGAGTTATCATCTATCCCAAACTCTCCCTAGTCGTGGTACATCTCGAATGTGGGGGTCTGAATGAACCTGACAAGACTAGTATGCGTGGAGGTTATACTTGTTGGAGCAAGTGTGAGCCGATCCCACGGCCACGGAACGGATTGTTGGACAATCAAGGAACGTTCCCATAACTGCGCATAGTTGTTCGAAGAAGCTTTATCGAACAATGGAAGTACCCACCGGACACTCCCATCGATGTATACTCTACACCTACGTGTCTATGGGAACCGGTGAGTTGTCAAAGTGATGCCATTCGTCCTTTGCACTTACAGGACTTTATCATCACATTTGTTGCTCCATATCCTTGGTGGACCCGTCGATGTCAGCTCTGAATAAGCAGTTGACCTAAGACACGATCCAGGATTATGGCTAAATACAAATGGGGGTGATAAGTGATTCTGTGAAGGATTCATCTCTCAAGTGTAGCACAGGAGAGCACTGCTCGTAGTCTGCATAGTTGTGTTGGTAAAGTCACTGGCCAGTGCAAATGATATATTATGATGGTCATAAGTATATCTTAACCAAACAACTCCCTGAGACGCCCGTGGATGTATTATTGGGATAGACACTTCATCGATCCTAGATACATCCGAGCAAGTCAGATGAAGGGACGTTACCATCGCCGCGTTGAGCGCAACAGGCTTCGCAACGAAAGAGTTAGCTTAGAGAAACCTCTCAAACGTCCTCACGTATTAATATTGCAAATGGAACCGTCTAGGAATTCCATGTTGCCTAGTCTAGGACTTGCTTAATACGGTGAGGCCCTATGGGTCACACTATGCGGTGATTCAGCCTATCAGAATATCCTTGAAGATGGAATCGCAATTAATTTGGAATTAATTGTGATTGATGGATTATAATTGATTTGGAATTAATTATAATAATTGGTGGCTCAATTAATGATTTGGAATTATTAATTGAATTGGCTAAGTAATTGTATTTTATGTAAATACAATTAAAGATTATATTTTGGAAATATAATGGAGGTTTGATTGTAAAGGATATGTTAATTTAGAATTAACATATGCACTTGGGCAAAAATCTACTTGGAGTTTGGATTGCCTTAGAAATATATGTGGGTTCCAAAAGTGGGACCCACGTCCCGTAGGACAGGCGCGCGCGCGCGTGGCAGGGTAGGGGAAGGAGTTCGACTCCTTCCTCTATTAGAAGTCCAAGGGATAAGTTAGATTTTCCTGATTGAGTTTTGATTTGATTGGGAATGAATCTAGACTTGATATTGGTTTCCTTGTGCGATAAGAATTAGATTCTTATTCCTTTACGAAGTCTAATTGCTTATGCTTTAGGCTTCTATAGACTACTATATATAGTAGACTATTGGAGAGAGTTTTACATACAAGTTTTTAACACAGTTATTCTACCCAGTTTTCTTAGAGAAAATAAAAACTCTCCCCTCCTCCCTTAGCCTCACGCGCGCGCACACCGCCACCGGAGGGAATTGCCGCCCCGTCTTCTTGGTCACATAAAGAATATCCTAGCATTCTTCCGATAGGCTGTTCATCCGTGGATACCAAGGTTGAGGTTCTAGGAGCTGGAAACTAACTCTTATTGTCTTGCAGATATACAGAGTATTGTAGATATCTTCGACTTCGACGAAGGAGAAGATACACCGGGTTATTACGAAGACTTGGAAGCTGCTTTGGAAGTAAGGTTAGTCTTCTAATTGACGTGTTTATATATATACGACATATGCATAATCAATTAACCATTATGTTAAGAAAATTTTTAAAATTCCGCTGCGTACCCTAGGGGTAACTCTGACCATATTTTCTTACAATACTCAATAGTAAAATGCAACAAACATATATTATATTACGTTGACCTGTGTAATAGTACATATATGCCCTCTATAAGGGCACCATGCCCTTAGTAAGGACTGTCTCTAGGACATATACACTATCAGGATCGCACGGCTAGAAGGATGCGTAACGCTTACGCCGAGGGGAGTGCGACCTTCAACGTGGGCAGAGTCGAAGTACATAGTCACGCTCTGACTTTCGATCACACCGATATTCCTCCTCCCGAAACCACCCGGAATCAAGACCCCAATTTCCCACTCGTTGTTTCGATAGTAATCTCGGATTTCCCGGTGAAGAAAGTCTTGGTAGACACGGGAAGCTCAGTCAATATCATTACTACCTCTACTTTAAAAAAGATGAAGATCGAGGGGCAAGGTATGACAAATGTCTCGACTGAATTATCTAGTTTCGGGGGAGCAGTGGTCAAACCACTTGGCACGATCTGGCTATTAACATCCCTCGGGACTCACCCTATGACGGTCACTCAACAGTGCCAGTATGTTGTTATCGACGCCCCCATGGCGTACAACGTCCTTTTCGGTCGTCCAGGACTTAATCAATTTCAGGCAGTGGCATCAACGTATCACTTAAAACTAAAATTCCCAACTGAAGTCGGAGTGGGAGAAGTCCGAGGAGATCCAAAGGAAGCATGGGAGTGTTACTACGCTTCCACCAAACCCCGCACAACGGGAACCGTACCCCCCAAGGCTGACACGAGTGAAAGTCCCACACCCAAGAAGCAATGCATGCTCGTCGGCGAAGAATCACTCAACTTCCCACACGAGTCCTCTGGAGAAGAACGGTTAGCTAAAAGATTTATCCTTGTTCGAAGGAGATGAGACTTGAACTACGAAGATAGCCGCGGACCTGCCGGAAGAACTCGAGTTGGCTCTTTCACATTTCCTTAAGCAGAATTCGGACGTCTTCGCTTGGGGAACCGGTGACCTTCGCGGGATTAGCCCCCACATCATGGTCCACAAGCTCAACATAAACCCCAAGGCCAAGCCAATCACCCAGAAACAGAGAAATTTCAGTCGAGAAAAGAATTTGATAATAGATGAGGAGGTCTTAAAACTCATCAAAGGTGGACACATCTGACCCACCCAATTTTCAAATTGGTTGTGCAACGTGGTTTAAGTTAGCAAAGGCAAGGGCAAGTGGAGAATGTGTAACGACTTCACGGATTTAAACAAGTTATGCTCTCGAGACCCATATCCTCTACCTCGTATTGATCAACTTGTCGATGCGACGGCTGGGGCCGAAAGGTTAAGCTTCATGGACGCATTCCAAGGATATCATCAAGTTCCCATGGCTCGAGAAGATGTGGACAAAATGGCTTTCATAACCCACTCGGGGGTGTTTTCATTGCGAGTCATGCCTGTTGGGTTACGAAACACGGGAGCCACCTACCAACGCTTGGTTAACATGATGTTCGAAATCGAAATAGGAAGAACCATGGAGGTCTACGTGGATGATATTTTGGTAAAGAGCCTCGAGGCCAAGGATCACGCTCGAAACCTAAAGAAGTGCTTCGACATTCTTCGGAGTTACGGAATGAAACTGAACCCAGCCAAGTGTACCTTCGAGTCAGAGGAGCAAGTTTCTAGGGTACAAGGTGACACAAAGAGGGATCGAGGCCAATCCCGACAAAATCAAAGCCCTCCTAGATTTCCCCAGCCCGAGGAACATCAATGAAGTTAAAAAATTGGTGGGGAGATTCATAACACTCAGCCGGTTCATATCCAGATCCGGGGAAAAAAGCCTTCCATTTTCAAAGTCCTCAAAAACATCAAGGATTTTGAGTGGAGTCAGTCGAGCGAAGAGGTTTTGAGCAAGTTGAAAGAACACTTATCTAAACCCCCTTTACTATCGAAGCCCAAGGAAGGAGACATATTGTACCTTCATGTGGCAATTTCGAAGGAGGTGGTGAGCTCGGTGTTGGTGCGAATCGAGAACAGCGTACACCAGCCCATTTACTATCTAAGTAAGGTGCTCACCAAGGCCGAGGTTAATTACTTAGATATCGAGAAACTGGCGTATTGCGTGGTCCTCGCAGCCAGGCGTCTCCGCCCTTACTTCCAATCACATGAAGTAATAGTCCTCACCTCCCAACCACTCAAGAGAATTCTGGGAAAACCCGACCTTTCGGGAAGGTTAGTCATATGGTCAGTCGAGCTCATGGAACATTCCATCAAATTCCAATCCCCTAGGTCGAAACAAGCACAGGTCGTAGCGGATTTCTTTCTAGGCGGAGCAGAGGAACTGTATCACATTTTCACACTCGAAGGATCTCTCAAGGGAGAGAACCTCGAACCAAGGTGGGAAATCTACGTCGACGGATCTTCAACACGAGGACAAGGAGGGGTAGGAATCCACATGATGGACCCCACTGGCATCGAGATTGATTTCGTCATCCGACTCGCTTTCCTAGCTACGAATAACGAAGCCGAGTACGAAGCCGTTCTTATAGGCCTCAAGCTTTCTCTTGAAGGAAGGGAAAGGCACGTGCATTTGCGAACAGATTCCCAACTGGTGGCCCAACAACATACAGGGGCTTTCGAAGCCAAAGAAGGACCAATGAAACTCTACTTGGCCGAATTGAAGAAGATGGTGTCCAAATTTGAAAGTGTCGAAATATCTCAAATCCCTCGCACCCTCAACAAGGTAGCAGATGGACTCGCCCGATTCGGTAGCTCATCCCAAACGATAACTACTCGTCAGGTCACCCTCATGACGGTTCAACGACCCGCTATTGGGGATAGACTCAAAAGACAACGATAGTTCGAAGTAAATACCATTGACGATGACCATGAATGGTTATCGGATGTCAAGGTACACTATCGAACCACTTTTTCGAATCCACTTGAATCACCCATTCGAAAACATATTTTTACCGAGCCATTTCTCTCAAACAAATCTATTTTGCAGCTTTACAAGCAAGGAATAGTCCCCACGGATAAGTCAGTCGCCAGAAGACTCCGACGAAGGGCGCAATACTTCATTTGGGATGGGTCGAATCTTTACAAAAGATCGGCCGATGGCCCACACCTAAATTGCGTCAATGCAGAGGAGGCTCGAATAGTACTCGAAGAAGTACATGCGGGAAGTTGCGGAAACCATTCGGGCGGAAGTGCTTTGGCCCAGAAAATTTGGCGACAAGGTTTTTATTGGCCTCGAATTATCAAAGATTCGAAAGCTCGGTTTAGGAAGTGTGACGAATGCCAAAGATTTTCCAGGAATAACAAGGCCCCAGGGGAACCCATGTTGCCCATACCCATCTCTTGTCCATTCGATAGGTGGGGGATAGATATCATGGGAAAGCTCCCCACGTCAAGCAATCAAAAGAAATTCCTGATTGTCATCGTGGAATACTTTTCCAAGTGGGTCGAAGACGTAGCTGTCGGTTGAATCACAGAAGAGGCGGTCCAGAATTTCATATGGAAAAATATCATCTGTCGATTCGGTCTCCCTCGCATCCTGACATCGGATAATGGAACTCAATTCATAGGGAAAAAGATACGAGCTTGGTGCGTAGATTTGGGAATCAAACAATGTTTCACCTCGGTAGGGCACCTTCAAGCCAACGGGATGACGGAGGTAACCAATCGTACCATCATCCTCATAACCTCGAAAAGAGGCTAGGACAGTCGAAATCTGATTGGGAGGATGAACTCCACGGAGTACTGTGGGCCTACCGAACCACACAAAGAACAGCCACCCAAGAAACCCCATTTTGCATGGTATACGGGTCAGAAGCCGTCATTCCATGCGAGATTGCAGTCGAAACACTCAGAGTCAGAGAGTACGACCCCATGAAAAACGATGAAGCTCGAGCCCTGGATTTAGACCTGCTTGATGCCAGGAGTGAGGAGACCAGGATTCGAATCTTAAGGTACCAGGCCATGATGACAAAAGCATATAACAAGAATCTAGTGAGACGTGACTTGAACGCCGGGGATTTGGTCTTACGAAAAGCGGACATACTTGAGAAAGTAGGAAAATTTCAAGAGCCGTGGAAAGGTCCATTTCGCGTGACAGAAGTCCTCTCGAACGACTCCTATAGGCTTGAAGATTTGGAAGGCCGTGCTTTGCAAAGCTCGTGGAACATCAAATGCTTGAGGAAATATTACTCTTAGTGGACATCGGCCACTAAGGTGCTTCCAAGTCTGTTTTTAGTGCTTTTCAAAAAAACCCCGAACAAACCACCCCACGAGGGTCGTCACTGAAAGGGGGGAGTAGAGCTTTTTGAGAACCCCCAAACAAACCACCCCACCAAGGTCGACACTGAAAAGGGAGATTAGCTTTTCTTTTGTAAACATCCCGCAAACCACCCCACGAGGGTCGTCACTCGGGAAAAAGTACCATCTAGAAATGAACGAACCTACGGGTTTTTCTCAAGTTTGATTTACGATTTTTTCTCAATTTTGCAAAGGAAACTGACTTCTTCGATAGATCTACTGACGGGTGTATCATCGAAGAAGCCAAGAACCTCCAACCAAAATAACAGAGATATTCAAGGAAGGAACATTTCGACGGAAAAACTTTCTTTCGAATATACTCAAAACCTCGATAGCCTTAATCAAGATGAGAGTAAGCGATTTTACGAGGATATTCGACGGTCTATACCTCGTCTAAATACGCGCTCGAATTAAAATGAAAACTATATGTTAGACACCTCCTTCGACGGAAGAGGTCATACTATAATTCGATCAATAAGATCATTCCTATACCTTGACAAAAAACAAGGATAAATGGAAATGAATCAAGGACATTTCGACAATTTCATAAACCAACTGATGAATGTGTATTTTACACTTTCATTCGAGTCTTTTTCACCTATTTTAGCTATCCTCTATGTTAACTTAGCTATATTTTAATGCATTTTATTAGATTAGTGTCACGTTTCCCTTTAGATTTTATTTTACAGGTTTTGGTTGGAATTCGAAGATTTCCGGGCAATTATATTGAAGTTGACAAGGAATTGGTGTTCCAGAAGCCTATTTGGAGTATCTGAAGGTTTCCGGATAGGATTTGGAGTGTAGGGGTCGAATCTGGAGGTTATAAGGCCACTAGAAGTCAGAAACCGAGTCCGAAAAGGGGAAGAAATCCAAAACCGTGTCGAAAACGCGGAATTCCGCGAAAAAACCGCCGGGCGAACCGCCGCAGAGGTGGGGCGAACCGCCCCACACCGGGCGAACCGCCGGGTGTGTGGGGCGAACCGCCCCACAGTAATTCGAAGCCTATATATAGTTGCTCAGTTTTCTCCGAAAATCGTATCTTTCCAGACCTACTTTCTCACCTCTCTCTGTAGTTTTAGGTAGGGACTTTGCAGAGCCTGTTCTGGGGGTCCGTAGCTTAGGGGACACTTTTTCATAGCGGATTGGAGCTTGTAGGATCGCAATTCTTCGGAGATTGACAACCTTCGGTAACTTGTATCTTACAGTTTGATCTACTTATTTTATATATCTTTCAATATGTTTTCTTCTATGATTTCTGTTGATTGCATGCCTATTATGAGTAGCTGATGAATGTGTATTTTACACTTTCATTCGAGTCTTTTTCACCTATTTTAGCTATCCTCTATGTTAATTTAGCTATATTTTAATGCATTTTATTAAAATAGTGACACGTTTCCCTTTAGATTTTATTTTACAGGTTTTGGGTGAAAATCGAGGATTTCCGGGCAATTATATTGAAGTTGACAAGGAATTGGTGTTCCAGAAGCCTATTTGGAGTATCTGAAGATTTCCGGATAGGATTTCAAGTCTAGGGGCCGAATCTGGAGGTTAGAAGGCTACTAGAAGTCAGAAACCGAGTCCGAAAAGGGGATGAAATCCAAAAACGCGTCGAAAACGCGGAATTCCGCGAGAAATTCTCTGGGGCGAACCGCCCCAGAGGTGGGGCGAACTGCCCCACAGTATTTCGGGGCCTATATATAGTTGCTCAGTTTTCTCCGAAAATCATATCTTTCCAGACCTACTTTCTCACCTCTCTCTGTAGTTTTAGGGAGGAACTTCCCGGGGCCTATCCTTGGAGTTTCGTAGCTTAGGGGACACTTTTTCATAGCGGATTGGAGCTCGTAGGATCGCAATTCTTCGGAGATTGACAACCTTCGATAACTTGTATCTTACAGTTTAATCTACTTATTTTATATATCTTTCAATATGTTTTCTTCTATGATTTCTGTTGATTGCATGCCTATTATGAGTATCTAAACTTATCGTTGGTGGTAGTATGTGAATTCTTAGCGAAGGGAAGATAATCATGCTAATGGCTATATCGCGCATTATACTCCGTGTCATTGCTTTATTTCGTTGATCAGGCACAACCTAAATTCTCGTATGTTGTATTAATTATTATGCACAATTGGACACTTGCCGACCTGTGTGCGAGTTTATCTTCGTAGTGTTGAATAATTACGGAACACAATAGGACAATAGTGATTGAGTTGTCAGACCAGTTATCTTCGTAGTGCTTAATACTTGCAACATGACACTAGATTGATTCAAAGATCTCTATGCAAGACCGAGGAATTTATGCATGATTATCGACCCGTTATGCTAAGAAGGATCATACTATCACTAATCTCCATTATCTGTTAGAAAAACCCCTTTGCTATCTGTCTGCTGTTTATATTCTCTTGTTAAATAGATTAAGCCAGTTATAGTCCTGAGAGAACGACACTCGAGTCATTCTACCGCTACACTACGGTTTTCATTGTAGTGGTGGATTGCCTTTGGCTAAATTACAAATATTATTTGATTGAATTCGGAGCACGACATCCGCGGTTCATCAAATTGGCGTCGTTGACGGGGACTATACTCCTTTTTTCTGTTTAATTTGTTTATATTTACAGCTTTAGATTCCTAATTCTACTAGTTTTAGTTTTCCTTTTCAATCTCTCTCTGATACTGCTTTCCTAGTCTGTTTCTAATTCACCTTTCCTAGTCTGTTACAGATAGTGTATGTCGCATACACGTTCTGCAGGAACACCGCTTGCTGATTCAATTGCTGAGATCGACAGAGTCTACCACCAAAGAAGGCGACTACTTGAAAGGCGCGCACTAGACGAAATAGAGGAAACCGATTTCTCTGAATCTCTACACATTCTTTTCAAGGAAATCGACGGAATGGCAGAAGCTAGACCACTGAAAGCATGGGTTCAACCCACCAAGGATCGTATGAGGGGACCGACGATTGTTCTTTCGTCCGCAACCCGAGATCTGGAGATCAAGAACCACGCATTCCAACAACTTCCGAGGTTCTATGGCTTATCAAGGGAAGATGTGATGGGGTACTTGCACGATATCGATGATTTCGTCAACCAACTCCCATGACCCGGAGCTGACATAACAACGGATGAGTTGAGGATGAAGGTTTTTGCTATGGTACTTGGCGACAGAGCCAAGTCATGGTTGAGTTCTCTTCCAGCAGGCTCGCTAGACACTTGGGAAAAGGTTTTTTTCAGCTTTCATGGAGAAATACTTCCCTCACACCTTGACTACCGCGCTTAAGGCGCAGATCACTGGATTCAAGCAGGACTATGATGAGACCATCTACACCGCGTTTGAGAGGTTCCAAGATCTCACGAACAAGTGCCCTCACCATGGTTTTGAACTTTCCGACCTAGTCCAACACTTCTACAATGGACTAACCTTCGAGAACCAACAAGTGGTGGATTTCCAATGCCGAGGCAATATTTGGGAGGAAACCGCAGAAGCCGTCTGGGCAGTTTTCGAAAGGCTTGCTAAGGGTTCGCAGTTCAAGGACCCAAGAGCAATGGTTAGGAGACGTGGACCTGAAGCTCCACCGACTCAAGAAGCCCCTATGTACAGGGGGAATGGGGATCAATTCGAGTGCTTTACCAACGAATTGAAGCAAGTCCTCAAGAGTGCCACCGGAACAACTGTTTCGAACGAAGTATGCCGAATATGCAAGAACTATGGGCATGGGGCTCATATGTGTAGATCGGAGTTGGCATACGATGATTGCAACTGGGCTCGAGGAGGCGAAGAAGAAGCCTTTGCTACGGAGATTGGTACTCAAGAAGTTAGCTACGGACAAGACGGTAGGAATCCTCGAGGTGGATTTTGGAGAAGGGGATTCCGAAACAATAAAGGATATGCACCGGCTAACCAAACTTATGGACCTAACCAAGACCGTAGTAGGCTAAACTATGGTAATGATCACTGCGAAAACCCCGCTCCAAAAGAGCCACCGAAGTCGAAGTCGGCTCAACTGATGGAGAACTTGCAAAAGATGGTCGATCACACACAAAGTTTTCTCAAACGTTATGAAGAAGATTTTGAGAAGACTAGGGCAAGGCTTGATAGGTTGGAAGAGAGCACTAGCCTTGCCCATCAAAAGATGCAAGAGTTGATCGACCGGGGAGCAAGTAGGGAGCAAGGCAAGCTGCCTAGCAACACTGAGAAGTCGATGTCCATTACCTTAGTGGGTGATCTACTTGTTGAAATCACCATCAAGAAGGTTTCTAAGTGCGAGAGTTGCAAAAGGGAAATGCCCCCACAAGCCGAAGAAGAAGAAAAAGACCTTGGTACTAACAAGAGTGAAGAGGAGCAAGAGGATCCCGAGCCACTCCCACAAAGTTTCGATGTTAAGGTCGGGATTGGGGAACTTGAAGATGTCTGTGCCACACTAGACACAAGATCCTACTCTAATGTGCTCCCTTTGAATGTTTTCGAGAAGAGTAACCTTGGAGAACTAATTGTGCATAAGGCTATTGTGCAACTGGCGGATGGATCCTTTGTGAAACCCGAAGGCGTTGCAAAGAATGTATTAGTCAAGATTGGTGAAGCTTCTGTTTACACCGATTTTGTAGTTATGTCGGCGTCAGCACTTGGAACGGGGGATGTCATACTCTTAGGACGAACGTTCTTAACTAAACTACGCTCCGTGATGGACATCTACCAAAGAACCTGCACTATTGAAGTGGATGGCAAGCAACATGTGTTGCAAGCCATATCTGATCCACCTGATCCACCTGATATTTCTAACACTATTGACTACAGTGGTCTTAGTGTCTATGTTCATTCTTATTCACAGGTTCGAGGCATGGGAAGGAGATCCGTGAAGGGGAAGTCTAGTACCCTAAGAAAGAAAAGATAGGCGAAGACAGGTGTCGAGTCAGAGACTTTAAACAATGGCGCTATCCGGGAGGCAACCCGGGGTTTTTATTGCTTTCTTTACCGCTTTATTGCATGCATTCATACTTGAACAATTTGCTTTTCATATGTAAATTTGTTCGGTTCTGTGTCGTATGTGCTTATGTTGTGTTCGAGTGCGACTTTTCGAGTGATTTTTTGAGGAAAATGATTTTTCGGGGACTAAAAACCGCATTTTTATTTCAAAAAACGTTCGTCTCCCACCTAGGAGTGGGGGGCGAATGGCCCCCCATGCGGGGCGAATGGCCCCCCATGTGGGGCGAATCGCCCCACGTCCAGAGCGCGCGCGCGCGCTCCGGACGTGCGGGGCGGTTCGCCCCAGGTGTGGGGCGAACCGCCCCACGTCCTCCAGAACTTAAAAATCGGGGATTTCTTCCCCAATCTCCCATTTTCCTCCATTTTCATCTTCTTAACTCCAAAATTTCCTCCATATTCAAAATAACTTCAAACCTCCATAACTTCTTCATCTTTCCATCATTTTGTGTGTTCTTTAGCTTCATTCGAAGCCCGTTACGTTCTCTATCTTTCTATCCGAACAAATTTCTTCCTAGCTCATTCAATCTCCGGATTTGAGGTATTATCACATGAACCCTAATTTTTACAATTTGGGGATTTTTTGATTTATGCTTCAATTAGGCTTGTATGATGTATGGGTTGATGTTTTATGTGATTAGATTCGTTATTCATTGTCAATTACATGTTCAATTAGGCTTGGTTTGATGATTTGAGATTTTTGCTAATTAGATGATATATGTCTTGTTAGGAAAGTGTATCTCTTACTTTCATTCCATGCTTAAACATGTGTTTGTTGATATGATAATGATGGATGTATTGGTAGAATGCATGATTGATGGAATTGAGGATTTATGCTAGATTTTTGATTTTTATGGTATGGATTGAACCTTGTGATTCAAGGCATTTGATGTTTAGCAAGAGCATAATGTGATATGTTATTGTAGTAGTTACATTGATATGTTGCGTAATGAATTAGCTAGTCTAGACCTTGGGTTTTTGAGGGGTTGGATTGTTGAAAATATTACTCGTTTGTTCGCTCGTATATTTACATATGCATAGGTCTGTTTTGCATCGTACAAGATACTAATTGCTGTTTGTAGGAATCATGGCACCGAGGTCAAGGAGAGCCGGCTCTAGCAAAAAGGGGAAGGGAGTAGCATCAAGCTCCCAATCATCTCACCATATGTTCGAATTGTCTGTAGCTGCGATAGAGGTGCGACAAAGGCTAGAGACGGAGATGGCCGACGGAGGAAGGTCGATCATCCCAGATAGGAGGATTGACATTCCCGAGTCCGCAGTAGATAGAGCGGGATATAGGACGCTGTCACGATTGGGGTCACAAAGGAATTGGGCATGGTACAGTTCCAACAGGTTCAAAGGTTACGACGAGAGCCTCCTCCAAGAGTTCTACACTGGATACACGGATCTCGAGGAGAAGAATGGGGTGCTAGTCCGAGGCCTGATTATACCGTGGACACCAGAGTACATCTCTTCTTTCATCCATTTTGGGAATCCGGAATTCACAGGGAGCGACCATGCCTACCTGTATTCGAGGACCTCTAGGGGGATAGGGAGACACATCACGGACGTGATCTGCAACAGGGAGTACCGATATCCAGAAATCGGGGCAGAACCTGGACGGATCAGTTATAGCGACCTTAGCATTGAAGCTAAGGTGATGATGAAATTTTGCATCTCCGACTTGATCCCTAGGAAGAATGACACATGGATTCAGCCCTACTACGCCGAGCTCCTCTACTGCCTGATAGACAGACATCAGATCGACATAGGGCACATTATGTATGAGGAGTACGAGCGCCACTAGGAAAAGAAGAGGAAGCCTTTCATCTTCCCAAGCTTCATCACAGCCTACTGCAAATATCATGGGGTCGATGATATTGAGGAGGGGGATTGCGAGGTCGCTACCCTTTCACCCTCGACCATTGAGGTGCAGCTCAACAGGTATCAGTTGAAGAACCCCACAGCTGTCGCTGCTGATGTAGGAGCACCATTCCAGCCAAATGATTCCGATCATGAGGATGCTATGGAGGCCGATGTTGGCAAAGCCCCTATCCCAGATATCCCGTTTGTCCATCGAGCACCGCATGCACCACCTCGAGCACCACAGGGGTCTAGAGGATTTGACTTCTCTGAATTCCGTACCTACCTCGACGGCTGTTTCGACAGAATTGATGCCAACAACGCGGCCATGCGATAGGACCTCGACAGGCACATTGTCCAGCACAACCGCGATTGGGAGATATTCGAGGAGCATCGCCGAGAGGATAGGCAGCACATGTGGGAGCAGCAACAGCTCATCCAGCAACAGCAGGAAGCTCTACGACAGTCCAAAGAGCTCATGAATGACATGTGGAGTGACTTTTATGGGGACTACCATCCCAATGATTAGTCCTTCCACATGTCCACTCTCAGCCAACCGAGGCCAAACCGTTCGGTAACATCTAGTATCACTTCTTATTACTCATTCTCTTTTGCTAGGGGCTAGCTTAAGAATCGTAAGGGGGATGGGATGTGAACCATGATGTTAAGTATTGTTTGGCTTTGTGTTGATTAGTATCTTGTTCTTTGTTTCCATTTGCATTTGCACGTTTACTGCTTTCTTAGATTTTTTAGGTTGCATTTCACTACATTCATCCTAGGATAGTCTTGCATGTTTTATATGGAGTTTATTGCCGAATTTTTTGAACTTTTTTATTGGGTAGATCAACTAAGTATGCCATTAATCGTATGCTTCATCTCTATGAATTTGTTTGAGGTTTTTCTCGCTTGGCTTTGAGATTGCTAAATGCCTAGGAAGGAGGTAGTGTGAGGTTGTGTGATCCTTTGTTTATAACCTATTCTTCCGAATAGGTTTGGGGAGGGGGTTACACCATCGTTAGACTTGTTTCTGTTTTTCATTTTCGTATCGTGAGTTTATTTTTCCTTTTCCGTAAATTTTGTACTCGAACCTATTCTTTCGAATAGGTTTGGGGAAGTCGTGTGAGTCATTTTGTTTCTCTTTTTGTTATGCTACTGCTGGCTAGAAAAAATAGAAAAAAAAAAGAAAAAGAAAGAAAAATTCCAGGAAAAAAAAAGAGAAAAAGAAAAAGAAAAAAAATCCTGGAAAGAAAAAAGAAAACAAGCAAAGACCCCAAAAAAGCAAAGAAGGGTCTAAAAAAATAGCCAAATAGCAGTTTAGCAAAGTGTTCAGTCTTTTCCATTTCTTGTAATGTTCGTAATCGTGTTTTTCTATTTTTGATCTTTTTTGTCTTGAGTATCATCTGTTCTAGACCACCCTCGTCCTGCCATTCAGGAAGTGGTGAATAGCTTAAGACTTTACTTGAGAGATGGGTAGAATAGGGGAGAGTTATCTTTTATAGGAAACCCTCCTTCGTTTGATGAGAGCCAGTACTGGTTAGACCTCTTTTTAGGAAAAGTCTTAACATGGTGGAACGGCAGTAAGTCCTCAGTTTCATAGGCACGGGGCAACCATTCGTATCTTAGCATGCTTCATTACGTCGTCACTGACTAGGTCCAGGTAGAGAATGTTACGAGAGAAAAGAATTCTTCTTTTTCGAGGGCCTCGAAACATTCCTCAGCAGTCATTGCAGGAGCCCCTCATTCGATCGTATTTTCCGCTTCCATCGGTACTTCAAACTTCCCATCCTTGAGGAGATCAATCTCTTTTTCTTCATCGAAATCTTGAGGGAGATGGCCTCGAAATTTTAACTGAGCCAGAACCTTATCTTTCGTCTCCACAGCTTTGTCCGCCACCCTTTTCCCCACCAAGTATTCACAGGATTGTGACCCTATGAAATCTCGGACAGCATCCACCCTCATAAACTTCCCTTTACAAGCCAATTCCTCCCTCGTCTTACACAAAACCGACTCGAACCCACCCCTCTCTCTTTTCAGTTGTTCAATCTCCCCCTCCAACAGAGCCTTCACATCCTCAGATTTCTTCAAAGCCACAGCATGGGCCGCCACAGTATCTTGGGATTGAGCCAGCATTTTTGAAAGATTCTCCGCCTCTTCGTTTCGAATCACTAGCTTTTCCTGAAGTCTTCGCCTTTGCTGTTTCTCCTCTCGATACTTCTCCTCAAGGCTCCCCGAAAGAGAAGACTTCTTGTCCAATCGACTCCCAATGTTTCGAGCCACGGTCATCAACTAAACCGTAAAGAGAGAAGTTAGAACTACTTAAATTTACAGCATAAAGACAAGAGGTTAAAAGTGCTTACTTGCATCTGCAACAGAGCTTCCTTTTGCTTAATCTCAGCATCGGACAGACAGTCGAGATCAACTTGATCGGCTTTCGAGGCCAAAAGATCTCTCCACCCAAGTGTCGTATGACCATTACCTCGAAGGAAAGAAACCTCGGGATCAACTCCCATAGCAAGAAACGGAGCCACGTTCAATTCCCTCGAAGCACCGGGAGAACTTAGTTCAATCACATCCCTCTATTGATGGGCCCGTTTGCCCCGATTACCCAAGGCCGATGTCGCCCCAATTTCGAGGATGTGGGGAGGGCGCTGCCCTGACTGGTGAGAATCCCCCGATCCTTCTACATTTTGAGCAGGAGACAGGCGAGGAGGCTGAGATATCTAAGGACGAACCCCAATATGGCCCGACCCAGATACTTGTTCAGGAGGAGGAGCTCCTCCAACAGTGGGGGTGATGGTAGGGAAATCTGTAGGATTGATAATCTTAGAGGCATCGTGGGGCCTTTCTTCAGTATATTTCGAAGGCTGCGAGGCCTTCAACTGCTTCTCAAGAGCTCGTTGATGAACGTGTATTTAACACTTTCATTTGAGTCTTTTTTCACCAATTTAGCTATATTATAGTTCATTTTATTAGAATAGTGTCACGTTTCCCTTTAGTTTGTATTTTACAGGTTTTGGGTGAAAAACGAGGTTTTCCGGGAAATTATATTGAAGAGAATGAATAATTGGTGTTCCGAAGGCATTTTTGGAGTATCTAGAAGATTCCGAATAGGATTTGAAGTCTAGAGGTCGAATCTGAAGGCTAAAAGGTCACTAGAAGGCAAAAACCGAGTCCGAAAAGGAAAAGAAATCCAAAAACGCGTCGAAAACGCGTCACCTGCCGACTGGACCTCCCGGGCGATTCGCCCGGGACGTGGGGCAGTTCGCCCCACACCAGGCGATTCGCCCGGTGTGTGGGGCGACTCGCCCCACACCGTTCGAACTCCTATATATAGTTGCTCAGTTTTTTCCGTTTTTCATACTTTCTCAGACCTTTTTTCTCACCTTTCTCATTAGTTTTAGGTAGGAATTGTCCAGAGCCTGTTCTGGGAATTCATAGCTTAGGAGACACTTTTTCTTATCGTTTTGGAGCTTGTGAGATCGCGATTCTTCGGAGATTGACAACCTTCGGTAACATTGTATCTTGCAATTATTTTCTATTCATATTTAATTATCTTTCAACATGTTTTCATTCAATCTTGCTATGATTTCTGTTGATTGCATGCCATCTATGAGTAGCTAAATTTATCGTTGGTGATAGTATGTGATTTCTTAGCGAAGGGTTAATAATTATGCTGATGGCGGTAAAGCGAATCAGACTTTGAGTTATTGCTTTATTTCTTTGATCTATCTAAGCCTCTATCTTCGTAGTGTTGAATAATGACGGAACACATTGGACAATTCATTGATCAAGGATCTCTATGCAAAACGATCGGGTACTTCATGCATGATTATTAATCTTCTATGCTTTGAATGATCATACTATCACTAACTTCCGTTATCTTGATAAGAGAAACCTTTGCTAAGTCGTTTGTTGATTTTATAGTTTAAGTTAGAATAGATAAAGCTAGTTATAATCCTTAGAGATCGACACTCGAGGTTATTTTACTGCTACACTACGGTTTTCGTTGTAGTTGTGAATTGCCTTTGGCTAAATACAAATTTATTTGATTAATTAGAATCTGACAAATTCCGGTTCATCAAATTGGCGCCGTTCCCGGGGACTATATTCCTTTTTTCTGCTTAGCTTATTTATAGTTTCAGCATTCAATTCCTAGTTTTAGTAGTTTTTATATTTCTATTTGATCTTTCTGATACTTCTTTCTTGCTTGTTACATATAGTGTATGCGACATACACGATCTAGAGGAACACCGCTTGCTGATTCAATTGCTGAGATCGACAGAGTCTACCACCAAAGAAGGCGACTACTTAGAAGACGTGAACTAGAGGAAATAGAGGATACCGATTTCTCTGAATCTCTACACAGTCTTTTCAAAGAAATCGACGGAATGGCAGAAGCTAGACCACTGAAAGCATGGGTTCAACCCTCCAAGGATCGTATGAGGGGACCGGCGATTGTTCTTTCGTCTGCAACTCGTGATCTGGAAATCAAGAACCACGCATTCCAACAACTTCCGAGGTTCTATGGCTTAGCAAGGGAAATGTGATGGGGTACTTGCACGATATCGATGATTTCGTCAACCAACTCCCACGACCCGGAGCTGAAATAACAACGGAGGAGTTGAGAATGAAGGTTTTTGCTATGGGGCTTGGCGACAGAGCCAAGTCATGGCTGAGTTCTCTACCGGCGGGCTCGCTGGACACTTGGGAGAAGGTTTTTTCAGCTTTCATGGAAAAATACTTCCCTCACACCTTGACCACCGCGCTTAAAACGCAAATCACTGGGTTCAAACAAGACTATGATGAGACCATCTACACCGCGTTTGAGAGGTTCCAAGACCTCATGAACAAGTGCCCTCACCATGGTTTTGAGCTTTCGGATCTAGTCCAACACTTCTAATATGGACTAACCTTCGAGAACCAACAAGTGGTGGATTTCCAATGCTGTGACAATATTTGGGAGGAAACCGTGGGAAGCCGTCTGGGCGGTTTTCGAAAGGCTTGCTAAGGGTTCGCAATTCAAGGATCGAAGAGAAATGGTTAGGAGACGTGGACCTGAAGCTCCACCTACTCAAGAAGCCCCTATGTATGGGGGGAATGGGGATCGATTCGAGTGCTTTACCAACGAGTTGAAACAAGTCCTCAAGAACTCCGCAGGAACAGCTATGTCAAACGAAGTTTGCCGAATATGCAAGAACTATGGGCATGGATCTCATATGAGTAGATCGGAGCTTGCATATGATGATGGCAATTGGGTTCAAGGTGGCGAAGAGGAAGCCTTTGCTACGGAATTTGATACTCAAGAAGCTAGCTACGAACAAGATGGTAGGAATCCTCGAGGTGGATTTTGGAGAAGAGGATTCCGAAACAATCAAGGGTATGCACCGGCTAGCCAAACTTATGGCCCTAACCAAGACCGTAGTAGGCTTAACTATGGCAATGATCACTGCGAAAATCCCGCTCTGAAAGAGCAACCGAAGTCGAAGACAGCTCTACTGATGGAGAACTTGCAAAAGATGGTTGATCACACCCAAAGTTTTCTCAAGCGTTATGAAGAAGATTCTGAGAAGACTAGGGCGAGACTTGATCGATTGGAAGAGAGCACGAGGCTTGCCCATCAAAAGATGCAAGAGTTGATCGACCGAGGAGCAAGTTGGGGGCAAGGGAAGCTGCCTAGCAACATTGAGAAGTCGATGTCCATTACCTTGGTGGGTGATCTACTTGTTGAAATCACCATCAAGAAGGTTGCTAGTGTGAGTGCTGCAAGGATGAAGAACCCCCACTAGCCAAGGAAGAAGAGAAGGACCTTGGTTCTGATGAGAGTGAGGAGGAGCAAGAGGATCCCGAGCCAATCCCTCAAAGTTTCGATGTTAAGGTCGGGATTGGCGAACTCGAAGATGTTCGTACTACACTAGACACGGGATCTTACTCTAATGTGCTCCCCATGAATGTGTTCGAGAAGAGTAGCCTTGGAAAACTATCTGAGCATAAGGCTATTGTGCAATTGGCGGATGGATCCTTTGTGAGACCCGAAGGCGTTGTGAAGAACGTACTGGTTAAGATTGGTGAAGCTTCTGTATACACCAATTTTGTAGTTATGCCGGCGTCTACACCTGGGATGGGGGATGTTGTTCTCTTGCGGCGAACGTTCTTGACTAAGCTACGCTCCGTGATAGACATCTACCGAAGGACTTGCACCATTGAGGTGGACGGGAAGCGACATGTGTTGCGAGCCATATCTGATCCACATAATCACTTCAATGCTTCTCACATAATTAAATACTTTGGTCTTGCTGTCTATGTTCATTCTTATTCACAGGTTCGTGGCATGAGGAGGAGATCCATGAAGGGGAAGTCTAGTACCCTCAAGAAGAAGAGCTAGAAGCAAGAAGAAGTCGAGTCTAAGACTATAAACAATAGCGCTATCCAGGAGGCAACCCGGAGTCTTTATTGCTTTTTTTACCGCTTTATTGCATGCATTCATTATGTGAATTTGTTCGTCTATGTGTCGTTTGTGCTTATGTCTATGTTTGAGTGAACTTTTTCGAGTGGTTTTATGAGTAAAATGGTTTTCGGGGATCAAAAACTGAATTTTTTCGAAAAGATTAGTCTCCCCACCTCAGGAGGTGGGGGGCGAATTGCCCCACATGTCCAGACAGCTCTGCGCTCTCTGGACGTGGTGTAATACCCCGCATCCCACATCGCTTAAGAGTGAGTGGAATAAATGGTATATATGTTAGACCAACACTCTCACATGGTATGAGGCCTTTTGGGTGATTCCAAAAGCAAATCCGTGCGGGCTCAGGCCCAAAGCGGACAATATCATACTGTTGGGACGTGTGTGGGTCCGTCCAGGAGTAACCACGCCGGCCGGATTGGCCGGGTTGTTACAAATGGTATCAGAGCCTAGACCAACCCAAAGCCCGCACCGGGTGGACGGTTGGTAAAGGTTATTGTCAGTTTGTCACCCCCACCACTTAAGGCGCTCGACGAGGATGTCGAGGCTTTAAGGGGGGTAGTTTGTAATGCCCCGCATCCCACATCGCTTAAGAGTGATTGGAATAAAGGGTATATATGTTAGACCACCACTCTCACATGGTATGAGGCCTTTTGGGTGATTCCAAAAGCAAATCCGTGCGGGCTCAGGCCCAAAGCGGACAATATCATACTGTGGAGACGTGTGTGGGACCGTCCAGGAGTAACCACGCCGGCCGAATTGGTCGGGTCGTTACACGTGGGGGGCGATTCGCCCCACACCCGGGACGACTCGCCCCACGGGACCTGCAGAATCAAAAACGGGGAAACCCCCCTTTTTTCCTCATTTTCTTCATCTTCTTCAGTTCTTACTCCAAAAAATCAAATTTTATTCAATCCTTCATAAAATCTTCATTACTCCATCAAATTGTGTGTTCTTTAGCTTCAATCGAAGTCCATTACGTGCTCTTTCTTTTCATCCAAACAAATTTCTTCCTAGTACATTCATTCTTCGGATTTGAGGTAATCTCATATGAACCCTAATTTTTCAAATTTTGGGGTTTTTTGATTTATGCTTCAATTAAGCTTATATGATGTATGGGTTGATGATTTGTGTGATTAGAAACGTTATTCACTATCAATTGCATGTCCAATTATGCTTGGTTTGTTGGTTTAAGAATTTTACCTACTAGATGTCTATATCTTAAGGTGCAATGCTTCTTTTCCTACCATTCCATGTTTAAGGTTATGTTTGTTGATGTGATAATGATGGGCATGATGGAAGAATGCATGATTGATGAATTTGAGGATTTACGTTGATAGATTTTTGGTACTATGTGATGAATGCGCGGATTGTCAGTTCCGGATTATCAAATAAATTTGTTATTTAGCCAAAGGCAATTCACAACTACAACGAAAACTGTAGTGTAGCAGTAGAATAACGTCGAGTGTCGATCTCTAAGGACTATAACTAGCTTTATCTAATCTAATTTAGAATATAAAACAGCAGACGGTTTAGCAAAGGTTTTTCTTAACAGATAATGGAGATTGGTGATAGTATGGTCCTTCAAAGCATAACGGGTTAATAATCATGCATAAATTCCTCGGTTATGCATGGAGATCTTTGATCAATGAATTGTCCTGTTGTAATTATCAAACACTACGAAGATATAGATTTAGATTGGTCGAAGACCAATGAATTGTCCAATTGCGTGCAATAATTAATCAACAATACGAAGATAGAGATTTAGATAGATCAAAGAAATAAAGCAATAACACGGAGTATAATGCGCGATATAGCCATTAGCATAATTATCAACCATTCGCTAAGAATTCACATACTATCACCAACGAGAAGTTTAGCTACTCATAGTTGTCATGCAATCAACAGAAATCATAGAAGAAAACATGTTGAAAGATATATAAAAATAAGTAGAAAAACTGTAAGATACAATGTTACCGAAGGTTGTCAGTCTCCGGAGAATCGCGATCTTACAAGCTTCAAACTACTATGAAAAAGTATCTCCTAAGCTACGAACCCCCAGAACAGGCTCTGGGAAGTTCCTACCTAAAACTACAGAGAAAGGTGAGAGAATAGGTCTGGAAAAGTATGAAAATCGGAGAAAAACTGAGCAACTATATATAGGTTTCGAAATAGTGTGGGGCGAAGGGCCCCACACACCGGGCGAGTCGCCTGGTGTGGGGCGAGTTGCCCCACATCCCGGGCGATTCGCCCGGGAGTATTTTTCGGGAATTTACGCATTTTCAACGCGTTTTTGGATTTCTTCCCCTTTGCGGACTCGGTTTCTGACTTCTAGTGGCCTTCTAACCTCCAGATTCGACCCCTAGACTTCAAATCCTATCCGGAAACCTTCAGATACTTCAAATAGGCTTATGGAACACCAATTCCTTGTCAACTTCAATATAATTTCCCGGAAAACCTCGTTTTTCAACCAAAACCTGTAAAATAAAAACTAAAGGGAAACGTGACACTATTCTAATAAAATGCACTAAAATATAGCTAAATTAACATAGAGGATAGCTAAAATAGGTGAAAAAGACTCAAATGAAAGTGTAAAATACACATTCATCAAACTCCCCAAACCGAACATTTGCTTGTCCTCAAGCAACTAAGCTAAACTCTAATGCAAAAAACAATGCAACACATAAAATGGAGTCTCATGCAAAATAAAATGAACTAATCTACTGAATCTATCAAAAAACATATGAACAAAAACCATATAAATTAAAACATGAATATAGGTTGAGGATGCCTCGATTGACTCATACACATCCACATAAGCACTTATGTTAAGACAAGATAGCCTCTCGTAACATTATCTACCTGGACCTAGTCAGTGACGACGTAATGAAACATGTTAGAATACGAATGGTTGTCCCGTGCCTATGAAACTGAGGACTTACTGTTGTTCACCAAGTTAAGACTTTTCCTCAAAGAGGTCGAACCAGTACTGACTCTCATCAAACGAAGGAGGGTTCCCTATAAAAGATAACACTCCCCTATTCTACCCATCTCTCAAGTAAAGTCTAGTAAAGTCTTAATCTATTCACCACTTCCTGAATGGAAGGACGAGGGTGGTCTAGAACAGATAACACTCAAAAGACAAAAAATAGAAAATTACAACACGATTACGAACATTACAAGAATTGGAAAATGAGACACAACACTTTGCTAAACTGCTATTTGGCTTTCTTTTTTTGGACCCTTCTTTGCTTTTTTGGGGTCTTTTCCTTTTTTTTTCTTTTTTTCTTTCTAGTTTCATTTTTTCTTTTTTTTCTTTTTTCCTGGAATTTTTCCTTTCCTTTTTTTTTCTATTTTTTTTTAGCCAGCAGTAGCGTAACGAAAAGTGAAACAAAAATGACGAACGACTTCCCCAAACCTATTCGAAAGAATAGGTTGGAGTACAAAATTTATGAGAAAGGAAAAATAAACTCACAACACAGAAATGAAAAACGAAAAACAAGTCTACGATGGTGTAACCCCTTCCCCAAACCTATTCGAAAGAATAGGTTATAAACAAAGGATCACACAACCTCACACTACCTCCTTCCTAGGCATTTAGCAATCTCAAAGCATGGTGAAGACTTGTTGCCTCTTAGGTACATAATTACTCAGGAAAACAACCATAAGACCCTATCATGCATCATCCTATTATAAAGGCCTTCGTGAACCGCAGTATAGAATACACCACTAAGTGATGTCGAGACTACCAAGCTTAACTAAGTGAAATACATAAATGTGACAAGCCAAGCGAGCAAAAACCTCAAACAAATTCATAGGGATGAAGCATATGATTAATGGCATAGTTAGTTAATTTACCCAATAAAAAAGTTCAAAAAATTCGGCAATAAACTCCATATAAAACATGCAAGACTATCCTAGGATGAATGCAGTGAATGCAACCTAAAAAACTAAGAAAGCAGTAAACGTGCAAATGCGAATGCAAACAAAGAACAAGATACTAATCAACACAAAGCCAAACAATACTTAACATCGCGGTTCACATCCCATCCCCCTTATGATTCTTAAGCTAGCCCCAAGCAAAAGAGAATGAGTAATAAGAAGCGATACTAGATATTACCGAACGGTTTGGCCTTGGTTGGCTGAGAGTGGACATGTGAAAAGACTAATCATCGGGATGGTAATCCCCATAAAAGTCCCTCCACATGTCAGACAGGAGATCGTTGGACTGCTGTAGAGCCTCCTGTTGCTGCTGGATGAGCTGTTGCTGCTCCTACCTTTGTTGCCTATCCTCTCGGCGATGCTCCCCGAATGTCTCCCAATCGCGGTTGCGCTGGGCAATGTGCCCGTCGAGGTCCTGTCGCAGTGCCGCGGTACTGGCATCAACTCTATCGAAACGATCATCGAGGTAGGCCCGGAATTCAGAGAAGTCAAATCCTCTAGACCCATGTGGTGCTCGAGACGGTGCATGCGGTGCTCTATGGACAAATGGAATATCCGGGATAGGGGCTTGGCCATCATCAGCCTCCATAGCATCCTCATAATCATTCTCGTTATCTGAATCGCTCGGTTGGAATGGTGCTTCCACATCAGCAGCGGCAGCCGTGGGGTTCTTCATCTGATACCTAGCAAGCTGTACTTCAATAGTCGAGGGTGAAATGGCAGCGACCTCGCAATCCCCCTCGTCAATGTCCTCGACCCCATGATATTTGCAGTAGGCAGTGATGAAGCTCGGAAAGATGAAGGGCTTCTTCTTCTTTCCCAGTGGCGCTCATACTCTTCATACATGATGTGCCCGATGTCGATCCGATGTCTGTCTATCAAGCAGTAGAGGAGCTCGGCGTAATTGGGTTGTATCCAAGTGTCATTCTTCCTAGGGATCAAGTTGAAGATGCAGAATTTCATCATCACCTTAGCCTCAATGCTAAGGTCGCTCTGACGGATCCGCGCAGGTTCTGCTCCGATTTTTGGATATCTGTACTCCCTGTTGTAGATCACGTCCGTAATATGTCTTCCTATCCCCCTAGAGGCCCTCGAATACAGGTAGGCATGGTTGCTCCCTGTGAACTCCTGTTGCCCGAAATGGATGAATGAAGAAATTGACTCGGGTGTCCATGGTATTATCAGGCCTCGAACTAGTACCCCATTCTTCTCCTCGAGATCAGTGAATCAAGTGTAGAACTCTTGGAGGAGGCTCATGTCGTACCCCTTGAACCTGTTGGAACTATACCAAACCCAATTCCTTCTTGATGCCAATCGGGAGAGCGTCCTATACCCCGCCGTTCCAGCTACTGCCTCTCGAATATCAATCCTCCTGTCTGGAATGATCGATCTTCCCCCTTCGGCCAGCTCCGCTTTGAGCCTATGTCGGTCATCTATCGCAGCTAAAGACATCTCGTACATGTTGTGAGAAGGTTGGGAGCTTGATGCTACTCCCTTTCCCTTCTTGCTCGAGCCAGCTCTCCTCGATCCTCTTGGAGCCATGATTCCTACAAACAACAATTAGTATCTTGTATGACGCAAAACAGACTTATGCATATGTAAATGTACGAGCGAACAAACGAGCAATATCTACAACAATCCAACTCCTCAAAAACCCAATGTCTAGTCTAGCTACTTCATCATGCAACATATCAATGTAACTACTACAATCACATATCACATTATGCTCTTGCTAGACAACAAATGCCTTGAATCACAAGGCTCAATTCATACCATAGTAACAAAAAATCTAACAACATAAATCCTCAACTCCATCAATCATGCATTCTACCATTACATCCATCATTATCATATCAACAAACACATGTTTAAACATGGAATGAAAGTAAAAGATACATTTCCTAACAAGATATATCATTTAATAGCAAAAAATCTCAAACCAACAAACCAAGCCTAATTGAACATGCAATTGATAATGAATAACGTTTCTAATCACATAAATCATCAACCCATACATCATACAAGCTTAATTGAAGCATAAATCAAAAAACCCCCAAATTTGAAAAATTAGGGTTCATGTGAGATTACCTCAAATTCGAAGATTGAATGAACTAGTAAGAGATTTGTTCGGATGAAAAGAAAGAGCACGTAACGGGCTTCGATTGAAGCTAAAGAACACACAATTTGATGGAAATATGAAGAAGTTATGAAGGTTTGAAGATATTTTGAAAATGGGGAAGTTTTTTGGAGTTAGATGAAGAAGATGGAGAAAAAATGAAGAAATGGGGGGCAACCCCCGATTTTTACCTTCTGCAGGTCGTGGGGCGAGTCGCGCCATGCCTGGGGCGAATCGCCCCGCATGTCCGGAGCACGCGCCGTGCTCTGGACACGTGGGGCGATTCGCCCCCCATGGGGGGCGATTCTCCCCCCACCTCCTGAGGTGGGGAGACGAACTTTTCGGAAAAATGCGGTTTTTAAGTCCCCGAAAACCATTTTTCTCACAAAACACTCGAAAAATCTCACTCAAACATAACATAAGCACATACGACACAGAGACGAACAAATTCATATATGAAAAGCAAATTGTTCAAGTATGAATACATGCAATAAATCGGTAAAGAAAGCGATAAAAACTCCGGGTTGCCTCCCGGATAGCGCCATTGTTTAAAGTCTTTGACTCGACTCCTGTCTGCGCCTAGTCTTCTTTTTTAGGGTACTAGACTTCCCCTTTATGGACCTCCTCCTCATGCCACGAACCTGTAAATAAGAATGAACATAGGCTGCAAGACCACAGTAGTGAGTAGTGTGCGAAGTATCAGGCGGATCAGATATGGCTCGCAACACATGTCGCTTGCCATCCACCTCAATAGTGCAAGTCCTTTGGTAGATGTCCATCACGGAGCGTAGCTTAGTCAAGAACGTTCGCCCCAAGAGAATGACATCCCCCGTCCCAGGTGTAGACGCCGGCATAACTACAAAATTGGTGTATACAAAAGTTTCACCAATCTTGACCAATACATTCTTCACAACGCCTTCGGGTCTCACAAAGGATCCATCCGCCAGTTGCACAATAGCCTTATGCTCAGTGTTAGTGTTGAAATATGTCGAGTCCGCATGTACGAACTGGAGCGGTCTAAGAGAGCGACAGAGCATCATAGGCCGTCCCTCAAAGGGCACGACCACACCCAAGTATGTCACTAAGGTGTGGACCGACCAACATAGGGTCCGACCATCACTGGGAGGACAACCCTCAAAATAAGCTCCTCACAAGGACAAAGCTACCAGGGAGCTCGAGGAGCATCTCTCGGGCTCGAGGAGACCTTACGTCAAGGTAACGCTCCTTGACAAAGACTGGGCAGAACACTACTCGCACCTACCACGTGCTAGGAAGGCTCGAGGACCCCGAGCGACCAGCCATGGTTGCTCCCTTGGGCCAAGGCCCATGGACCTCCTTAATGGGCCTGGGCCGAGGAAGGCCTCAATCCTAGCCGTACACGTGTCGTGATCCTACACGCCCGGAAGATGAAAGGCCACGAGTATATAAAGGCCTCATTTACTCCTCAACAGTAAGCATTAATAACACCTCTCAACCACCACATTTACTACTCGTACTAGGGAAGCCTCACAACTCCCTACTCGTAAAGTCGCCTCTTCGGTCTGATACCTTACAGACCGGGCAAGAGACACTAACCCCCCCCCTAGTCTATTTCAGGTACGAGGAAGCTACAAGGAGGCTCACTTCCTGTCTTACAGGAACACTACATGAAGAAGAACTAGAATGACTTAGATTAGTGACTTACTGCGAACTTAGAAAGAAACACGAATTACCCTTCAACATTTGGCGCCGTCTGTGGGAAACGACACGGAAGGTCATTCCTTGCCCTACTGGTCGAGCCACAACCCTCCTTGTGACCCTTCACGAATATGCCTCCCAGAAGAAGCAACCGTCTTGCTAATGCACCACCCAGGAACCCTCCTCGACCTAGAGGCCGTCCCTCTAGTAACGGTCGCGGAGGAGGAACGGAGGGTGCTCCGAGGGAACCAAGAAACAACAATGTTGCAAGGAATCGGGATTACAGGGAGGGGGCATTTACTAATTTCACCAACTCCCAAAATGAAAGATCGGGAGAAAACAACCCGCAAGGAATCCCGGTAGGAAATGCCTATGGAGCGTTGAGAGTCCCGAACAACACCGAGCCTAGGGGGCAGCCTCCTCCAGTAGCAATCAACCAACCTCTCGTAGCAGTGAACCCTCCTCAACCGGCCGCATTGACCTTCACCCTTCCTGATGGACGTGTAGTCCGACCATCACACTTCGGGATGGGCGAAGCTCAATACGGTCTATTCCTTCTTACTCTACAAGGATACATCGGGGGTAATGAGGCTGTTAGGGTTAATGCTGAGATACAAGCGCAGGGAGCACAACCAGCGCCGGTGCAAGAGCAACCTCGTGACACCCTGGTCGCTCCTCGTCAATCCCAAGGAAGAGCACCAATTGCACAAGATGAAGCACATTCGAGAGCCAACACAAGGCCGATCCAATCTCGACTTGGACCATCAAGAATTCAATCGAGGTTAGGACCCCAAGGTGCCCCGGATGACTTGAGAGACCTGATTGATAGAAGAATACGGTCATCGTTACAGAATGTAGCTCAACAAGAAAATAGAGCTCAGGTGGTCGCTACACCACCCGCTCTCCCCAATCAAGTTACCCCCAACCAAGTAACTCCTCAAAACCAACAAGAAGCAGTGGAGGAGAATCAAGCATTGAGAACAGTGGTTGAGGTAACCCCCCTGATCGACCCGATCACGGGGAGGAGGCTCACTCTGGAGGAACTCAACGCGAGGAAATCCGCACTGGATGCTCAGATAGAGACTCTACGAGGAACTGTCCAAGAGAAAGAGCAAGACCAAAATCCGAGCCCTTTGTGCGATGAGATTAGAAGCCACCAGGCCAAAATCGAAAGAGGGTTCCCCACCTTCGAAAGCTATGATGGAACAAGTTGTCCAAAGAACTACTTGGTAAGATTTGGCACTAAAATGGACGCTTACGGTCATGATTCAAGGACCAAAGCACTCCTCTTCCCGGCTAACCTCTCCGGAGAAGCCATGAAGTGGTGGTCGCGCCTCCCTCACCGATCCATCAAGTCTTATAGAAATCTCTGCAAGGAGTTCTCTAAGCGTTTCGAGAAGGTGATGAACGCCAAGAGACGGGTGTGGTACTTGGCCGAAATTGTTCAGAAAAACAACGAAGACTTGAGGGACTTCATCAATCGCTTTCATGAAGCAGCCCTCCAAGTCGAAGATCACTCGATCAATGAGAGGAAAGAATATTTGTATGGTAACACTACCAACATCAAATTCCAAGATGTACTCTCAGCATCGTGTCTAGAGAATGAAGCACAACTTGCCAAAGTTTGCAAGGATTTCCTCGAGGCTGAGGAATTCCAAAAAACTGTCACCGTGAGAACCAATCTTCCCAAGGAAAAAGGGAAAGAAAAAGAAAAATAGAAGGAATACCCTCCTCGCCCCCAAAATCCCGGGAAGCAGAGGAAAGATCAAAAATTTGGGTTGATCAAGGAGGGCAACTCTAGAAATTATTTCAGAGACAAGAGGTCTCCTCCTAGAAGGTCACCGCCAAGACGATATAGCAACTACACAGACTTAAATAGGCCAAGATCCGACATCTTGAACTATATAGTCTCGAGGAAGCTAGACGTCTCCTGGACACCCCCGATTAAGGAAAATCAAAGGAACAAGAGTTCGGAATAATTTTGCAAGTTTCACAAGGGAAAAGGGCACACCTCCGATGAGTGTGTCGAGCTCAAGAACGAAATTGAGAGGATGGTACGCAACGGTCAATTGGTTAGCTACATCCGGAAGGAGGAACCTCTGGCACTCCTGCCTCCACCGCCTCGAAGTGGGAGCGAGCACCCTTACCAAGGAAACCCTCAGGACGATGACATTCATAATTACAACAATTATGAGAACCGCCCCGTGAATGGAAGCATCCACACTCTCACAATTGCGGGAGGACCCGCAGGGGGAGACACTCATAATCAGAGGGAGATTACGGCGGACAACCTTAGGGTCCGAGATGTGAAGTATGCTCAAGCCGCACGACCGGGAACCAATGTTATCTCTTTCGATGATAGCGAGATACCTCTGAAGCATTCTGGAGGAGGGAACATCTATGACCCTTGCGTCCCACTTGTAGTTTCCTTGGATGTTCAATCATACAAGTTAGGAAGGATCCTCGTCGACACCGGGTGCTCGGCAAACTTGATTTTCACAAGAACCTTGAAAAGGATGCAAATGAACCCAAGGGAAGGGCTCAGAGAAGTGAGGAGCGCACTAGTAGGATTTGGAGGACAGCCTATCATGCCACTCGGAATGATCAACCTCACGGTGTCAATGGGTAGCGCTCCTAGGCGAGTGACGCAACAGGTTCCTTTTGTGGTCGTCGATATGCCGTTTGATTATTTCGCAGTCCTAGGCCGACCCGGTCTCTCTCAGTTCCGAGCCGTAGTGTCCACAGTCCACAACAACCTAAAGTTCCCCACTCCTTTGGGAATTGGACAAGAAGTAGGAGACATACGAGAAGCATGGGAATGCTACACCATGTCAGCTAAGTTCACTTCTAGGGTTGCCATAGGAGAACCCAACCCCGGGCAGTCATCTGAGGAGACACCCCTTGTTCACAATGCGCCTTATCGTTTCTACACGGTTCGGCGAGTGAAGAGAAAGTCAAAAAAGCCAAGTCCATCACTTAGGCGAAGAAAAGCAATCATGAAGAAAGACAAGGATACTCTAGTAGGAGCTGTTAAGGAGCTCGAGTATTATCAAGTGATTCCACCAATCCCATCCTCTTCCAAAAAGAAGAAATTCTTTGAGGAAAACAAAATTGAAGCAAGATAAGCCCTAGAAGAAATCCAAATTGTCGAAGGAAGTGCCGACAAGGTCACAAAAATTGGCATCAAGATGACTACTGAAGTCAGGATGAAACTTATCCAATGTTTGAAGGATAACAACGACGTCTTCGCGTGGAGTACCGAGGACCTCAAGGGGATCGACCCACGTGTCGCCGTTCACCGTCTGAACGTAGATCCGTCGATCACCCACATCAGAGAAAAGCGAAGAGACTTCAGTGCGGAGGATAATGCCATCATAGAAGCGGAAGTCCAAAGACTTCTTAAGGTCGGCCACATCAAGGAGGTGAGATACTCCGATTGGGTATGCAATGTGGTCCTCATGGAGAAAGGTCCGGGAAAATGGAGAATGTGCAACAATTTCACAAGGCTCAACAAGTTTTGCCCGAAGGATCCATACCCTCTCCCACGGATCGACCAGCTGGTCGACTCCACCGCTGGATGCGCCCTCCTGAGTTTCATGGATGCATACCAGGGCTTCTACCAGGTCAAAATGGCCAAAGATGATGTGCCTAATACTGCCTTCTTCGCTAATGGCAATGTGTATTGCTTCAACGTGATGCCATTTGGTCTTAAAAACGCCGGAGCGACCTACCAGAGGTCGGTTAACAAGATGTTCAAAGAAGAGATGGGTAAAACAATGGAAGTGTATGTCGATGACATGCTCGTCAAGAGTAAAAACGAGGAGCAACATGTAGGTTACCTGGCAAAATACTTCTCAATCTTGAGAAAGTATGGCATGAAGCTCAACCCGGCGAAGTGTACCTTTGGGGTCAAAGGGGGGAAGTTCCTCGGTTACATGGTAACAAAGAGAGGAATAGAAGCAAACCCCGAAAAGATAAAGGCCATCCTCGACCTTCCACAACCTCAATCCATCAATGAGGTGCAACAATTGGTCGGAAAGTCAATTGCATTGAGTAGATTCATCTCGAGGTCTGCCGAGAAAAATCTACCTTTTTTCAAAGTGTTAAGGAAGAGCAGCCACTTCGAGTGGACAAAGGAGTGCGAGGAAGCCTTCGAGAAGTTGAAAGAGTATCTACTCGCTCCCCCATTATTGTCAAAACCCGTAGAAGGAGAGGTACTTTATTTGTACCTAGCAGCAACTGGGGAAGCTATCAGCTCGGTCTTGGTACGAATCCAAGGAAACGACCATTTGCCCATCTACTACTTGAGCAAAGTACTTGCCGGGGCTGAAACGCAGTACATGGATATCGAGAGGCTTTCCTTTGCCCTCGTTTATACGGCAAGGAGGTTAAAGCCCTACTTTGGTGCTCACAAGGGTGTAGTCTTGACAAAGCAACCTCTTAAGCAAGTCCTCGGAAAACCCGAAAATTCGGGAAGAATGGCAAGATGGGCGATTGAATTAAGTGAGTACGACATCGACTACCAAGCACCCGTGGCCAAGAAAGCACAAGTCATCACCGACTTCCTCGTAGAGTATCCCTCAAAAGGAACTTCAGAGGAAAACTCTTTGGAAACACAGAGTGCTATGATGATGGTCGAAGAGCAACCCCAGCAAAACAACCCAATGCAAGCTCTTGAAGACGCTTTAAAAGAGCTTAAGGCGATGTCCCAAACCAAAAGAAAAAGGCATGAAGTGTTCCTGGAAGGGAAAATCGACGAGCGAAAGGGTACGGAGACCGTCTCTCCAAAACCCAAAGAATTAGTCGACCATGGAGACGTCTGGATTCTTCATGTTGATGGATCCTCATCAGGAAAAAATGGCGGGATAGGAATATACTTCAAGAGTCCCGGAGGGGCTGAACTCGAGTACGCCGTTACTCTTAGTTTCCCGGTCTCAAACAATGAAGCAGAATATGAAGCCATCCTCATAGCTCTACGTATGACAAAGTCATTGGAAGTGAATAAGCTACATCTCTTCACTGATTCCCAACTGGCCGAGAAACAAATCTCAAGGAAATTCAGAACCAAGAAAGACTCACTGGCTGAGTACAAGAGCGCCATCACGGAAGAAATCCAAAAATTCGAAAGTTGCGAGATTGAAAAGTTCTCGAGAGATCTCAATCAAAGGGCAGATGCCCTATCAAAGTATGCTTCAGCTTCCGGAGGAGTTGACACCCGGAACGTGATACTGATGAGAATCAACGCATCATCTTTGTGGTCATCAAAGCCAAACGTCTTGACAATTGACGGTCAATCGAGTTGGATGCAAGAGATAACAACATATCTCAAAAATGGAAGCCTTCCTCGTGACAAAGCTGAAGCGAGGAGGATCAAGGGAAAAGCTCCCCAATACATCATGCAAGGAGACTACTTGTACAAAAGGTCTTTCGAGGGAGTCTACTTGAGATGCGTCGCTGAGCATGAAGTCCAAAAACTTCTGGGAGAGATGCATCGAGGAAGTTGCGGAGACCATGCCGGAGGAAGAACCCTCGCGCAAAAAGTCATTCGACAAGGATACTACTGGCCCACTGTTCGCGAAGACGCTGCCCAATTTGTGAGAAAGTGCGAGGAGTGTCAAATGCACGCCAATTTGATCAACGTCCCAGCGAAACCTCTCATGCCCATCACCATCACTTGCCCTTTCGACATATGGGGTATCGACATAGTCGGTCCTTTTCCAAGAGGCACGGGTCAAAAGAAGTTCATCATTGTTGCGGTCGAATACTTTAGCAAGTGGGCGGAAGTTGAGGCAGTATCTACCATCACCGAACAAAGAGTGATGAACTTCGTATGGAGGAACATAGTATGTCGATTTGGCTTGCCGAGAGTCCTCATCTCGGATAATGGCGCTCAATTTTGTGTCCAAAGATTCAATGAATGGTGCAAGGAAATGAAGATTGAGAGGAGGTATACCTCTGTAGGACATCCTCAATCCAATGGGCAAACAGAAGCCGTCAACAAAATCCTCGTCAACAACTTGCAGAAGAGGTTCGCCACCAACAGGGACTGGGTCGACGAGCTTGATAGAGTGGTGTGGGCATACCGCACTACTTCAAAGACAGCTACAAGAGAGACTCCCTTCTCGCTAGTTTATGGGTCCGAGGCGGTCATACCAGCAGAAGTGGCGGTAGAAACCCTCAGAATCCAAGGGTATCAACCCGAGGACAATCATACAGAGAGACTCTTCGACTTGGAGACGGTCAGTGAAGCGAGGACCAACGCCTTGGCCAACATCCTCAGATACCAAGCACTGATCGCGAAGACCTACAACAAAGGCGTAAGAGAGAGAGACTTCCAAGTAGGAGACCTAGTACTCCGAAGAACAGACATCCTGGGCAAGGTTGGGAAGATGCAACCCAATTGGGAAGGCCCTTACAAGATAATAGAAGCAAGGTCCAATGGAATTTATCGTCTCCAAGACATGGAGAGAAGAGTATTAAAGAATCCATGGAATACTTCTAACCTCCAGAGATTCTACGCTTGAGTTGTTTGGAGAAAAAGCTTTTTGAAAGAACCCCTGTGAAAGGCCCATAGATCGAGAAGGATTCCTCATTGGTTCAAGTGAGAAGTACCTCTTGTTTTTGTTAAGAAGTTGTTGTAAGCAAGCTGGCCGAGGAGCCCCCATTGTAATTGTATTTCCGACAAATCAATGCAATGTCTATCTTTCAAAAACTGTTCGATTATAGAACTATTATGCTGCTATTCAATCATGAAAGCTTACTCGATCTACATAGGAGCTACCCGATTTCGCTTTATTAAGGGAACCCTCCCCGCTCTCTTATTTGTAAGAGAAAATTAATAGCGAATCCTTTTAAGGCGATAGAAGCGGCAAGCAGAAGGCGATCGAGGAGAAACCTTAGGAGCTCGAGAAGTATTGTCCGAATTATCGTTAGCAAAGATCATCTTGCTACTTTATGACTCGAGGAGCTTGGCTACTCGATCTTAACTTGCACGTATTTGGCTACTCTATTCAAGTTATACGTCATAACTACGGAGTTAGTAGAAAAATACAAGTATAGGAAAGAAATCGAGGAGAAAATTCTATTGAAGGAAGTAAGGAAAGCATGCATCATGTTATAATACAACGAGGATCGAGTACGCCACAAGGGGCCGAATAGAAAATTATGAAGTACGCCACAAGAGGCCGAATAGCACATTATGAAAGCAGGAAATTGTTCGGAAAAAACTCTAAAAAATACAAGTACAAAGTTAACCAAGCATACTCGGCCTTGATCAAGCTCTCGCGCCTTTAACGGGTCCGACTGGCCGAAAACTCGCTCTGGTTCCCAGGGACACTGCTCGTCGAAGCACCGGCTCGAGTAGGGCTGTTCGGAGTGTGCAAGTTCATGTCGCCATCCTTCTCGCGAGCTTCCTTTATTGCATTAGCATGAGTAATCAGCTCGGGCTCCACAAAACCCTCTCCGCGCCCCATTACCGGCTTGTTAATTTGGATCCAATTGGCATTCCGAAGAGGCGCCTTCTCGAACGGCAGAAGTAGACCGGCCCTGATGCACTCGGGGACCCAGCGGGGAAGATAGGAAGGCTTACTCGGGTAAGGCACATCCGGATCAGTCACGAGCTCGCCGAACTCGCATGCATGATGCATCTCGTCGCTCGGAATCTCATCAGGATACCGGGTCATGTCATCGCACCGCCCAGCATGCATGTCTTCGCGAGCATCTACATCGAAGTCCTCAGGAAGAAGCTTGACCCTTTTGAGCTGCCCGATACAGGAGAAGAAACCCTCCTCGCGAGCAGTATCCTTTATGTCCTGAGTGGCCAACTTGTAAGTGGCGGACTCCATGAAATCCCGGGCGGTCTCGAGCCTGCTACCGACGAGGAAGGATAGCACACTGTTCTTAAACTTCTGCATGCATTGCGACAGTGTGGAATACCCACCTTTATAACCCAGGGCTCTCTGCTTCTCCCTAGCCAACTCCCTCTCGAGCTGATCCACCTTCTCATGAGACTTGCGGACCTCTTCGTTTGCCACCTGGGTCTTAGCCTTCTCCGCCGCCACTGTCTTTTCGAGCTCCTCGATCACCTGGCCTATATCGGAGCGATCAACCGCAACATTGGCGTACGCGTCCTTGATGTGCTCGAGCTGCAAGAAATAGTAAAAGTTAAATTTTGTAAACGAGGAGGAAGGAAGTTAAAAACTTGTAAAAATTTTGTAAGTTTTACCTGAAGAGCGCAGAGGCTCAATTCGTGAGCACGGTCCAACTCGGACATTTGGACAAACCACTTGATTTCCGCGTCGCGGTCGACATCCAAAGCGGCTTTCCCCTTTTTACGGGCAGGCTCGTCGCTCCCACCGAGATTCAGGAGCCTCTTCGCACCAGCTCTCTTTGCAGGAGGAGCCCGTTCTTTGGGACGCTTCTCCGGGTTACCCTCGCCGGCCTTCCCGATCTTCTTTGCGGCCGCCGCGTCCTCCGCGGCTTTTCGTTTAACGGCCTCCAAGGGGTCCTCGACCGCCGCGAGCCCCTCCTTGACCAGAGAGTCTCGATGCTCTGCCGCATTCTTGGGATGGCTAAGGTCAAGGGACCCAAGGATCTTCGTAGTCTTGCCCGCCAAGCGCTGTTTCTGCCTTTGCTCCTCTTTGGCCTCTAGGGTCTTCGACATGATCCAAGCAAACCAGTACTCTGCACAATTGAGGAGAACAAAAGGGTTAGTAAAAGCGGAGAGCAAGGGTATTCGATACAAAGAAAACAGAGAAAAAACGCAAGTAAAAGATTTCTAAAGTAATCCTCGAGCTAGTTACCAAAGAGGAGGTTGTCGGTGTATCCTGAGTTCTTGTAACCCGTGTAGACCGAGGAGGACAGACCGGCAAGATAAGGGAGCGGTTGCAACACCAAACACCAGTAAAAGTACTTTTCGGGCTCTTCACAAGCGTTCCTCTCCTCGAGCGCCAATACCCAGGGGTCCGACTGCACAGGGTGGGGATACCGATCAAATATCGGTCCTCGATAAAAGTGCTTGGGGACTCCGCACTCCACGTCCGCGTCGCTCATACCGGGGAGTGATGAACGTGTCAGATTCAATCAAATAAATTTGTTATTAGCCAAAGGCAATCCACAACTACAACGAAAACCGTAGTGTAGTAGTAGAATGACTCGAGTGTCGTTCTCTCAGGACTATACTAGCTTTATCAAATCTAATTAAGAATATAAAACAACAAATAGAAAGCAATAGGGGTTTTCAAACAGATAATGGAGGTTGGTGATAGTATGGTCCTTCTTAACATAATGGGTCGATAATCATGCATAAATTCCTCGGTCTTGCATAGAGATCTTTGAATCAATCTTGTGTCCTGTTGCAAGTATTAAGCACTACGAAGATAATAAGGGTCTGACTCATCAACAACTAACGTCCTAATGTGTTCCGTAATTATTCAACACTACGAAGATAATTGGTCTGATTGGTTGACAAGTGTCCAAGTGTGCATAATAATCAATACAACATACGAGAATTTTGGTGTTCAACTGATCAACGAAATAAAGCAATGACACGGAGTATAATGCGCCATATAGCCATTAGCATGATTATCTTCCCTCGCTAAGAATTCACATACTACCACCAACGATAAATTTAGCTACTCATAGGTATGCAATCAATAGCAATCATAGAAGAAAACATATTGAAAGAATATAAAATAAGTAGATAAAAGTTGTAAGATACAAAGTTACCGAAGGTTGTCAATCTCCGGATGATTGCGATCCTACGCGCTCCAATCTGCTATGAAAAAGTATCCCCTAAGCTACGGAACTCCCAGGACAGGCCCTGGGAAGTTCCTACCTAAAACTATAGAGAGAGGTGAGAAAGTAGGCTTGGAAAGATATGATTTTCGGAGAGAAAACTCGCAACTATATATAGGCCCGAATTTCTTCTGGGGCGGTTCGCCCCACAGTGTAAACGCGGAATTTTCGCGTTTTCGACGCGGTTTTGGATTTCTTCACCTTTTCGGACTCGGTTTATGACTTCTATTAGCCTTCTAACCTCCAGATTCGGCCCCTAGACTCCAAATCCTATCCGGAAACCTTCAGATACTCCAAATATGCTTCTGGAACACCAATTCCTTGTAGACTTCAATATAAATGCCCGTAAATCTCCGAATTTCAACCAAAACCTGTAAAATAAAATCTGAAGGGAAACGTGACACTATTCTAATAAAATGTACTAAAATATAGCTAAATTAACATAGAGGATAGCTAAATTAGGTGAAAAAGACTCGAATGAAAGTGTAAAATACACATTCATCAAACTCCCCAAACCGAACCTTTTCTTGTCCTCAAGCAACTAAGCTAGACTCTAATACAAAAAACATGCAACACTCAAAAATGGAGTTCCATGCCAAATAAAATGAACTAAATTACTGAATCTACCAAATAACATATGAACAAAAACCATATAAATCAAAGCATGAATATAGGTTGAAGAATACCTCGATTGACTTATACACATCCACATAAGCACTTATGTCGAGACAAGATAGTCTCTCGTAACATTCTCTACCTGGACCTAGTCAGTGACGACGTAATGATGCATGCTAAGATACGAATGGTTGCCCCGTGCCTATGAAACTGAGGACTTACTGCTGTTCCACCATGTTAAGACTTTTCCTCAAAAGAGGTCGAACCAGTACTGGCTCTCATCAAACGAAGGAGGGTTCCCTATAAAAGACAACTCTCCCCTATTCTACCCATCTCTCAAGTAAAATCTTAAGCTATTCACCACTTCCTGAATGGCAGGACGAGGGTGGTCTAGAACAGATGACACTCAAGACAAAAAAGATAAAAAATAAAAAAACACGATTACGAACAATACGAAAATGAAAAAGACTCAAAACTTTGCTAAACTGCTATTTGGCTTTCTTTTTTGGACCCTTCTTTGCTTTTTTGGGGTCTTCTTTTTTCTTTTTTTTTTCTTTCTTTCCAGATTCTTTTTTCTTTTTCTCTGGAATTTTTCTTTTCTTTTTTTTCGATTTTTTTTAGCCAGCAGTAGCATAACAAAAAGAGAAACAAAAAGACTCACACGACCTCCCCAAACCTATTCGAAAGAATAGGTTGGAGTACAAAATTTAGGGAAAAGGAAAAGCAAACTCACGATACGAAAATGAAAAACAGAAACAAGTCTAATGATGGTGTAACCCCCTCTCCAAACCTATTCGGAAAAATAGGTTATAAACAAAGGATCACACAACCTCACACTACCTCCTTCCTAGGCATTTAGCAATCTCAAAGCATGGTGAAGACTTGTTGCCTCTTAGGTACATAATTACTCGGGAAAACAACCATAAGACCCTAACATGCATCATCCTATTATAAAGGCCTTCGTGAACCGCAGTAGAGAAAACACCACTAAGTGATGTCGAGACTACCAAGCTTAACTAAGTGTAATACATAAATGTGACAAGCCAAGCAAGAAAAACCTCAAACAAATTCATAGAGATGAAGCATACGATTAATGGCATAGTTAGTTAGTCTACCCAGTAAAAAAGTTCAAAAAATTCGGCAATAAACTCCATATAAAACATGCAAAACTATCCTAGGAAAGCAGTAAACGTGCAAATGCAATTAAAATAAACAAGACTATCCTACTCAACATCACAAAGCCACACAATACTTAACATCATGGTTCACATCCCATCCCCCTCATGAAACTTAAGCTAGTCCCTAGCAAAAGAAAATGAGTAAATAAAAAGTGATACTAGATGTTACCGAACGGTTTGGCCTCGGTCGGCTGAGTATTCAAGAATGGACTCAAGAGTACCTCCCCACGGTGGTCGCCATTCTCTTGGTCCGATGTAGCAAAGAGACCTAGGAAGCTTCAAAGATCTCACCATGGTGAATGGACTGGTTTGCTTTGCAGGCATATCCAATAAGGACTTCATCAATAGGAGGACATTCATTTTGACTTCATCGAGGTGCTTGTTTAGTGGTGGCTCCTGTGTATCTTGCTTGTCAAGCTTTCCACCTCGGAGAAGTAGATTCACCTCTTTGTACTTAAAAACCTTAGTAGTAACGGAAGGAAGTGGTTTTGGGTTGATGCGAATGTCTGGGAGTAAAGAAACAGGGGAGCTGGGGTCGTCCAGCTCACTGGTCATGGGAGGCGGTTCTCCCCCCATGCTGGGCGACTTGCCCCCCACCTCCAGGGGGCGTCGCCTTCCAATCTTTTCTCCTCTTCAAGTTCTCGAACCTCTTCTACTTCAGCACAATTCAACAAGCTGAATTCTTCCGTAAGATGCTCAGTTACTTGAACTTCTTCAACAACTTTTGCTATACGAAGGTCATCTTCAACTTGCTCGGCATGTGCATCTTCCTCACTGATTTCTTCGGTTTCAAAATACTCCTCGGATGAGCTTCCTGCTTCACCTCGATCTACTTCCTTTGCGGTGATGTGAATTGGTATGACCTCATCGGATTGTGTTGAACCTCTGGCGTACTTACGGAGGACTTCTTCTGCCTCGTCGACCGTACATTCTCCCAGACCGCCGCTCAACTGATCCACTCTAAGTCGTTCCTCTTCACGAAGTCCACCAACGAAGCACCAAATCAACTCCCCATCTTCGAAACGGTGATGGGGGCACTCACGTTTATACATCTAAAAATGTTCGTAGGCGTCACAAAACTGCTCATACTCTCCTTGCTCGAAATATTGGATCCTATCACGTAAGGCAATTGTCTCATGATAAGGCATGAACCGCGCCAAGAACTCCTCTACTACTTGGCCCCAAGTTTTCAGCGATCCTGGTTCAAACCTTGCAATCCAACGCCTCGGCTCATACCCAAGAGCAAAAGAAAATAGTTTTCTGCACAATTGGTCCTTAGTAAACCCTTCTGCTGGAATTCTTTCTATTTCCTCCTCATAGGATCGAATGAAACTCCATGTGTCCATCCCTACTCCATCTTCGTACCTCGGTAAGTACCTCACCATGGACTCCGTCACCTCATACCTCCTTAACTCGTCTTCCAGGTATATGGATGATCCTCTCCTCACCTGCGAGAATTGGGGTGTCATGCGAGCGCGCATGGACATCATACTTGTATGTCTGTAGTAAGAGTAACTCAAAACTAAAAATTAGCCTCGTTAGAAATTTCAAAAATCGAGAATATTTCTAGATATCGAATACTACTAAGGCTAGGAAAGGAGAATTAGAAACAGACTAGGAAAGCAGTATCAGAGAGAGATTAAAAAGGAAAACTAAAACTAAAAGAGTTAGGAATCTAAAGCTGTAAATATAAACAAATTAAATAGAAAAAAGGAATATAGTCCCCGGCAACGGCGCCAATTTGATGAACGTGTCAGATTCAATCAAATAAATTTGTTATTAGCCAAAGGCAATCCACAACTACAACGAAAACCGTAGTGTAGTAGTAGAATGACTCGAGTGTCGTTCTCTCAGGACTATACTAGCTTTCTCAAATCTAATTAAGAATATAAAACAGCAAATAGAAAGCAATAGGGGTTTTCAAGCAGATAATGGAGGTTGGTGATAGTATGGTCCTTCTTAACATAATGGGTCGATAATCATGCATAAATTCCTCGGTCTTGCATAGAGATCTTTGAATCAATCTTTTGTCCTGTTGCAAGTATTAAGCACTACGAAGATAATAAGGGTCTGACTCATCAACAACTAACGTCCTAATGTGTTCCGTAATTATTAACCACTACGAAGATAATTGGTCTGATTGGTTGACAAGTGTCCAAGTGTGCATAATAATCAATACAACATACGAGAATTTTGGTATTCAACTGATCAACGAAATAAAACAAAGACACGGAGTATAATGCGCGATATAGCCATTAGCATGATTATCTTCCCTCGCTAAGAATTCACATACTACCACCAACGATAAACTTAGCTACTCATAGGCATGCAATCAATAGCAATCATAGAAGAAAACATATTGAAAGAATATAAAATAAGTAGATAAAAGTTGTAAGATACAAAGTTACCGAAGGTTGTCAATCTCCGGATGATTGCGATCCTACGCGCTCCAATCTGCTATGAAAAAGTATCCCCTAAGCTACGGAACTCCCAGGACCGGCCCTGGGAAGTTCCTACCTAAAACTATAGAGAGAGGTGAGAAAGTAGGCTTGGAAAGATATGATTTTCGGAGAGAAAACTCACAACTATATATAGGCCCGAATTTCTTCTGGGGCGGTTCGCCCGGTGATGGGGCGGTTCGCCCCACAGTGTAAACGCGGAATTTTCGCGTTTTCGACGCGGTTTTGGATTTCTTCACCTTTTCGGACTCGGTTTATGACTTCTAGTAGCCTTCTAACCTCCAGATTCGGCCCCTAGACTCCAAATCCTATCCGGAAACCTTCAGATACTCCAAATATGCTTCTGGAACACCAATTCCTTGTAGACTTCAATATAAATGCCCGTAAATCTCCGAATTTCAACCAAAACCTGTAAAATAAAATCTAAAGGGAAACGTGACACTATTCTAATAAAATGTACTAAAATATAGCTAAATTAACATAGAGGATAGCTAAATTAGGTGAAAAAGACTCGAATGAAAGTGTAAAATACACTTTCATCAGGGAGCTTCTTCTTCTTAACATAGATATATCGATGGAACCACTTGTAGCCCGAGGAGGACGGAGCGTCCACAATAAATCCGAGACCGGGCCGGGTGTTGAAGTAGTAGAAGAACTTATTGCCAGAGCTCATCGAGACTCTGAAGAGTTGATTGAAGTTGTGAAAATTCACCGGAATCCCCAGCTTCTTGCAGAGTACCCCGAAACAAATAAGAGTGCCGAATGCACTAGGGAGAAGTTGCTAAGGGGCGAGACCCAACTGGTTGATTATATACTTGAAAGGATCACAGAAAGGGAGGATCCATCCCCGATCCAGCGTTAGTAGATGCACGGCCATATACCCAGGGGGGCATTATAGAAAGTCTGGTCGGGCCTGGGAACGAGGATGTCAATCTTCCTCTTACTCAATCGATATTTTTGTCTGATGGATGGTATCTCTTCCTTTCTAACCGTGGAGGCGGTCGTCGGGATCAAGCCATCTTCGTTCTTCTCACCCTGGGGATCGGGGAGGTCAACATCCTTGGGTCCTCGGGTGAACTTCTTCACACTTGCCACAGTTACCTTGGCAGTCTCTTCAGGATCCACATTTTTCTTCCTAGATCGAGAAGCCTTCTTCTTCGATCTCTTCGGGGCCTTACCCGGAGCATGGGCAGCTTCCTCCTCATCCTCAGAAAGCGAGACCTCCTCGCCCCTCTTGCGCTTGCGATCGCGTTCAAGTATAGCTCTTGCCGGCTCCCCTTCAGCCTCCTCGCTCGGAATGGGAGGTCTTACGTTACTCGTCGCGGGGAAGCTGAAATCGATCTGGGTCGGATCGATAGTCTAATAAGGGATCATGACGTCAATATAGTACTGCTCTTGAATTAGCAGTTCTCGCTTCGCATTCCGATTCATCTCGGAAAACGAAGGGGATGGAAAACTACGGCTCGGACCAGCTTCATTCACATGAAGATCGAGTATCTGCACAGGGGAATCCTCGTCGCTACTAATCACTATGCGACGAAATGTTTGAGCGGGAAACTCGGATGTACGTACTCGAGACGATGAAGGCTGTTCGATATCTCCACGCTGGCCTTCTTGGAAAGAATGTTCTCCTTCCTCGAACCAAGCAAGCTCAGGCGTAGGCTGCTCGGTATTGTCCATATCCTCTACTCGGATAGGCGTTGGATCGACACTACCCCAGACACCATAGTCGCGCCCTAAAACCTGGGCAGCTTGTGTTAATATGGCAGCCGGGACACCAGTGTCTGGAGGACCCCCTTCTGCCTCGGTCCAATCATCTATGAAACGCTCATCGGCATTCCGTCTTCTTCGGACTTCCAGACGAAACTCCTCCTCCTCTTCCTCTTCTTCGGAATCATCTTCTTCTCCAGATTCCTCGACCTCCTCCTCCTCGCTCTCCTCACTATCAACCTCCTCGACCTGAGGCGCCGGTTCTTCATGATCAGAGGAGAGCTCCATGGTCTGCTCTAGAAAGGTGGCCGATACGGATGTCTCCTCGGACGTCTCCTGGCCGCTCCCGTAATCAAGGGCGTCGTGACGGTTTTGACTGTCGTCGCTCTCGGACATCCTAAAAGGTTGGCCAGAAAAAGAGTAAGGATGGGTGGTGATAGTCCGAGAGGTCCGTTTATGTATATTGATTATGCTCGACCTCCGAACGGAGATAAATCTCTCAAGAAAAAACGGCACAAATATGCAAGAAGTTACTCTACAGCAAAAATAAAGGCGGATCGAGTAGCATGCATGGAGCGACCAACCGCATGAAATCGACGAGCTAGGGAATCTACAGTTCTAAACTTAGCATTTTCCCAAATATGGAGGCATTGGGGTGTACAGAAAAATAAAAGGGGGAAGCATTTCGAAATCTTCAAAATTTCAAGCATGCACATTAACGGAAAAAGAAACCAAGTTCTACAGGTCCGTTTACAGTTTATTAAGTCCATGGCCGTTTTTAGGCCGCCGTTCGCCGGCAATCAGTCAGGCGACACCATCCCGGAAAAGCGAAATCACACAAGGGGCAAAATTGAAAGCGAAAAACAGCAAATTCGGGCAAAAAAGGGGAAATTAAAACAAGTAACCGTATTGGAAACGTGAAGACTTACTTGATATTAAGTGTTGGAAAGACGGAAACCGGAAAGGAAGCCGGAAAAGCTGATAATCCGCCTGAAAATCGGACTCTGGACACCGGAAGTTCTCCTCGCGCTTTACTTGTCTCGACCACGTAGCTACTCGATCACAGAATTATGCTCTCCGATTGCTTTTTAACGCTCCTCGCTCTCTCAAGTGATCTCAGAAAAATTTTGGCAGAAAGTGAAAAATGAGTTCGGGCCTCACCTATTTATAGAAGGGTATCCGAGGAATTTGAACGGTCGGTGCCCCTCGCTCCATCGGGACCGAACACGTGGCAGATCTCAAGGGCTCAGATCACCGCCGCCGGGCGAATTCCCTATTTTGCCCTCCACGCTCCCGCTCGGGCTTGAGCACGCTTTCCAATACCGGCGCGAATTACCTAATCATAGTAGGTAATTCATAAGCGCGGACACCGCACAGCTCGGATCAAGGATAGATCGACGACCAAAATCTTTCATCCTCGAGACCTCACAGAGAAAAAACGATGGCAAGACAAAAATCGACGGACACGTGGCAAGGGTTTGAGGAGCCATTCTCACAAATATCTCCCCTCGAGATATTTTGCAAAGAAAAAGCGGCAGGAAGTCATTCCATTCCACCAAGGAATACTTACCCGGATCCGATCTCTGCCCAGCAAACATACCTCTTTTCATAAGGTCCGAGCAACGTCTGCTCGCACCCTATAAAAAGAGGGGGGGAGGGAGAGATAGGAGGAGGGAAAGATACCAAAAGTGCGAATAAGGAAATCTTTTTTCGCCTACTACTAGTCGAGGCTCTACTCGACCTCTACTTCAACATAGTTCCTCAACTACCTTCTACAAAGATACTTGGAAACTAGGGGGACATATGTTAGTGTTGAAATATGTCCAGTCCGCATGTACGAACTGGAGCGGTCTAAGAGCGCGACAGAGCATCATAGGCCGTCCCTCAAAGGGCACGACCACACCCAAGTATGTCACTAAGGTGTGGACCGACCAACATAGGGTCCGACCATCACTGGGAGGACAACCCTCAAAATAAGCTCCTCACAAGGAAAAAGCTACCAGGGAGCTCGAGGAGCATCTCTCGGGCTCGAGGAGACCTTACGTCAAGGTAACGCTCCTTGACAAAGACTGGGCAGAACACTACTCGCACCTACCATGTGCTAGGAAGGCTCGACGACCCCGAGCGACCAGCCATGGTTGCTCCCTTGGGCCAAGGCCCATGGACCTCCTTAATGGGCCTGGGCCGAGGAAGGCCTCAATCCTAGCCGTACACGTGTCGTTATCCTACACGCCCGGAAGATGAAAGGCCACGAGTATATAAAGGCCTCATTTACTCCTCAACAGTAAGCATTAATAACACCCCTCAACCACCACATTTACTACTCGTACTAGGGAAGCCTCACAACTCCCTACTCGTAAAGTCGCCTCTTCGGTCTGATACCTTACAGACCGGGCAAGAGACACTAACCCCCCCCTAGTCTATTTCAGGTACGAGGAAGCTACAAGGAGGCTCACTTCCTGTCTTAGAGGAACACTACATGAAGAAGAACTAGAATGACTTAGATTAGTGACTTACTGCGAACTTAGAAAGAAACACGAATTACCCTTCAACACTCAGATAGTTTTCCAAGGCTACTCTTCTCGAACACATTCAAAGGGAGCACATTAGAGTAGGATCCCGTGTCTAGTGTGGCACGGACATCTTCAAGATCACCAATCCCAACCTTAATATCGAAACTTTGAGGGAGTGGCTCGGGATCCTCTTGCTCCTCTTCACTCTCGTCAGAACTAAGGTCCTTCTCTTCTTCCTTAGCCTGTGGAGGTTCTTCCTTCTTGCAACACTCGCACTTAGCAACCTTCTTGATGGTGATTTCGACAGGCAGATCACCAGCCAAGGTAATGGACATCGATTTCTCAGAGTTGCTAGGCAGCTTGCCTTGTTCCCTACTTGCTCCTCGGTCGATCAACTCTTGCATCTTTTGTTGGGCAAGCCTAGTGCTCTCTTCCAACCTATCAAGCCTTGCCTTAGTCTTCTCAGAATCTTCTTCATAACGTTTGAGAAAACTTTGGGTGTGATCAACCATCTTTTGCAAGTTCTCCATCAGTTGAGCCGACTTCGACTTCGGTGGCTCTTTCGGACCGGGGTTTTCGCAGTGGTCATTACCATAGTTAAGCCTACTACGGTCTTGTTTAGGGCCATAAGTTTGGCTAGCTGGTGCATATCCTTGATTGTTTCGGAACCCTCTTCTCCAAAATCCACCTCGATGATTCCTACCATCTTGTCCGTAGCTAGCCTCTTGAGTACCAAACTCCGTAGCAAAGGCTTCCTCTTCGCCTCCTTGAGCCCAGTTGCCATCATCATACGCAAGCTCCGATCTACACATATGAGCCCCATGCCCATAGTTCTTGCATATTCGGCAAACTTCGTTCGAAACAGTTGTTCCAGCGGCGCTCTTGAGGACTTGCTTCAATTTGTTGGTAAAGGACTCGAATTGATCCCCATTCCCCCTATACATAGGGGCTTATTGAGTCGGTGGAGCTTCAGGTCCACGTCTCCTAACCATCGCTCTTGGGTCCTTGAACTGCGAACCCTTAGCAAGCCTTTCGAAAACTGCCCAGACGGCTTCTGCGGTTTCCTCCCAAATATTGCCTCGGCATTGGAAATCCACCACTTGTTGGTTCTCGAAGGTTAGTCCATTGTAGAAGTGTTGGACTAGGTCAGAAAGCTCAAAACCATGGTGAGGGCACTTGTTCGTGAGATCTTGGAATCTCTCAAACGCGGTGTAGATGGTCTCATCATAGTCCTGCTTGAATCCAGTGATTTGCGCCTTTAGCGCGGTAGTCAAGGTGTGAGGGAAGTATTTCTCCATGAAAGCTGAAAAAACCTTCTCCCAAGTGTCCAGCGAGCCTGCTGGAAGAGAACTTAACCATGACTTGGCTCTGTCGCCAAGTCCCATAGCAAAAACCTTCATCCTCAACTCATCCGTTGTTATTTCAGCTCCGGGTCGTGGGAGTTGGTTGACGAAATCATTGATATCGTGCAAGTACCCCATCACATCTTCCCTTGATAAGCCATAGAACCTCGGAAGTTGTTGGAATGCGTGGTTCTTGATTTCCAGATCTCGAGTTGCAGACGAAAGAACAATCGCCGGTCCCCTCATACGATCCTTGGAGGGTTGAACCCATGCTTTCAGTGGTCTAGCTTCTGCCATTCCGTCGATTTCCTTGAAAAGACTGTGTAGAGATTCAGAGAAATCAGTATCCTCTATTTCCTCTAGTTCACGCCTTTGAAGTAGTCGCCTTCTTTGGTGGTAGACTCTGTCGATCTCAGCAATTGAATCAGCAAGCGGTGTTTCTCTAGATCGTGTATGTGGCATACACTATCTGTAACAGACTAGGAAAGCAGTATCAGAGAGAGAGATTAAAAAGGAAAACTAAAACTACTAGAATTAGGAATTGAATGCTGAAAATATAAACAAATTAAACAGAAAAAAGGAGTATAGTCCCCGGCAACGGTGCCAATTTGATGAATGCGCGGATTGTCAGTTCCGGATTATCAAATAAATGTGTTATTTAGCCAAAGGCAATTCACAACTACAACGAAAACCGTAGTGTAGCAGTAGAATAACCTCGAGTGTCGATCTCGAAGGACTATAACTAGCTTTATCTAATCTAATTTAGAATATAAAACAGCAGACGGTTTAGCAAAGGTTTTTCTTAACAGATAATGGAGATTGGTGATAGTATGGTCCTTCAAAGCATAACGGGTTAATAATCATGCATAAATTCCTCGGTTTTGCATGGAGATCTTTGATCAATGAATTGTCCTGTTGTAATTATCAAACACTACGAAGATATAGATTTAGATAGGTCGAAGACCAATGAATTGTCCGATTGCGTGCAATAATTAATCAACAATACGAAGATAGAGATTTAGATAGATCAAAGAAATAAAACAATAACACGGAGTATAATGCGCGATATAGCCATTAGCATAATTATAAACCCTTCGCTAAGAATTCACATACTATCACCAGCGAGAAGTTTAGCTACTCATAGTTGTCATGCAATCAACAGAAATCATAGAAGAAAACATGTTGAAAGATATATAAAAATAAGTAGAAAAACTGTAAGATACAATGTTACCGAAGGTTGTCAGTCTCCGAAGAATCGCCATCTTACAAGCTCCAAACTGCTATGAAAAAGTATCTCCTAAGCTACGAACCCCCAGAACAGGCTCTGGGAAGTTCCTACCTAAAACTACAGAGAAAGGTGAGAGAATAGGTCTGGAAAAGTATGAAAATCGGAGAAAAACTGAGCAACTATATATAGGTTTCAAAATAGTGTGGGGCGAAGGGCCCCACACACCGGGCGAGTCGCCTGGTGTGGGGCGATTCGCCCCACATCCCGGGCGATTCGTCCGGGAGTATTTTTCAGAAATTTACGCGTTTTCGACGTGTTTTTGGATTTCTTCCCCTTTTCGGACTCGGTTTCTGACTTCTAGTGGCCTTCTAACCTCCAGATTCGACCCCTAGACTTCAAATCCTATCCGGAAACCTTCAGATACTCCAAATAGGCTTCTGGAACACCAATTCCTTGTCAACTTCAATATAATTGCCCGGAAAACCTCGTTTTTCAACCAAAACCTGTAAAATAAAAACTAAAGGGAAACGTGACACTATTCTAATAAAATGCACTAAAATATAGCTAAATTAACATAGAGGATAGCTAAAATAGGTGAAAAAGACTCAAATGAAAGTGTAAAATACACTTTCATCACTATGGTATGAATCGAGCCTTATGACTTGAGGCTATTTGTTGTCTAGTAAGAGCATAATGTGATATGTGCATTGATATGTTGCATGTCGGTTCTAAAGGTGGCTAGACTAGACATGGAGGTTTGAGGAGTTCGATTGTTGTAGTTATCACTCGTGTGTTCATTCTTGCATTTGCATACGCATAAGTCTGCTTTGTGTCATACAAGATACTAATTGTTGTTTGTAGGAATCATGGCTCCACGAGACAAGAAGAAAGTTGGCTCAAGCAAGAAGGGTAAGGGGGCAGCATCAAGCTCCCAACCTTCCCACGAGCAGTTCGAGTTGTCTCTTACCGCAATCAATGTCCGACAGAGGCTCGGAGCGGAGCTAGCTCAAGGTGGGCGATCAATTATACCGGACAGAAGGATAGACATGCCGGATGAATTAGCTCACAGGGCGGGTTACAGGACGCTCTCCCGTCTGGCAAGGAAAAGGAATTGGGTTTGGTATACTTCCAACCGATTCAAAGGGTACGATACGAGCCTCCTTCATGAGTTCTATGCTGGATACACTGATCTTGAGGAGAAGGAGGGGGTACTCGTTCGAGGCGTAATTGTGCCATGGACGCCGGCCTCAATTTTTGCATTCATCCATCTTGGGGAACGGGAGTTCACCGGAAGCAACCACTCCTATGAGTATTCAAGGGCCACTAGGGGGATCGGAAGTGCCATCACAGGTGTGATTTGCAACAGGGAATATAGGTATCCAGATACCGGAGCACAACCTGTGCGGATCCATCAGAGTGACCTTAGCATCGAAGCTAAGGTGGTTATGAAATTCTGCATTTTCAACTTGATCCCTAGAATAAATGACACTTGGATACAGCCGAATTATGCTGAACTCCTCTACTGCTTGATAGGCAAGCATCGAATCGACATCGTTCAAATCATGTATGCCGAATATGAGCGCCATTGGGAGAAGAAGAAGAAGTCCTTCATTTTTCCGAGCTTCATCACAACCTATTGCAAATATCACGGGGTCGAGGACATTGATGAGAGGGATTGCGAGGTCGCTGCCCTTTCACCTTCGACTATTGATGTGCAGCTGACTAGGTATCAAATGAAGAACCCCACGGTTGCTGCTGCTGATGTGGAAGCTCCCTTCCAACCGACTGATTTTGATGATGAAAATGATTATGAGGATGCTATGGAAGCTGATGATGACCGAGTTCCTATCCCGTATATTCCTTTTGTCCATAGAGCACCACATGCACCGCCTCGAGTACCACATGGGTCTCAAGGTATTGACTTCTCTGATTTTCGGGTCCATTTCGATGCTAGTGTTGCAGCCTTGACCACTATTATCCAAGGAATGCGACATGACCTTGACGGACACATTGCCCAGCGCAACCGCGATTGGGAGATGATTGAGGAGCATTGCCGGAATGAGAGACAGATAATGTGGGAGCAGCAACAGCTCATCCAGCAGCAACAGGATCTCCTGTCTGACATGTGGAGAGACTATTATGGGGATAACAATTTCGATAATTAGTCTTCTCACATGTCCGCTCTCAGCCGACCGAGGCCAAACCATTCGGTAACATCTAGTATCACTTTTTATTTACTCATTTTCTTTTGCTAGGGACTAGCTTAAGTTTCATGAGGGAGATGGGATGTGAACCATAATATTAAGTATTGTTTGGCTTTGTGTTAGTATCTTGTTTTTTGTTTGCATTTGCATGTTTACTGCTTTCTTAGTTTTTAGTTGCATACACTACATTCATCCTAGGATAGTCTTGCATGTTTTATGTGGAGATTATTGCCAAATTTTTTGAACTTTTTTATTGGGTAGATTAACTAACTATGACATTAATCATATGCTTCATCTCTATGAATTTGTTTGAGGTTTTTCTCGCTTGGCTTGTCACATTTATGTATTGCACTTAGTTAAGCTTGGTAGTCTCGACATCACTTAGTGGTGTTTTCTCTACTGCGGTTCACGAAGGCCTTTATAATAGGATGATGCATGTTAGGATCTTATGGTTGTTTTCCCGAGTAATTATGCACCTAAGAGGCAACAAGTCTTCACCTTGCTTGAGATTGCTAAATGCCTAGGAAGGAGGTAGTGTGAGATTGTGTGATCCTTTGTTTGCAACCTATTCTTTCGAATAGGTTTGGGGAGGGGGTTACGCTATCATTAGACTTGTTTTTCAATTTTTAGTGTGTGTTGTGAGTTTATTTTTCCTTTTTCGTACTCCAACCTATTCTTTCGAATAGGTTTGGGAAGGTCGTTTGTGTGTCATTTTTGTTTCTTTTTCGTTGTGCTACTGCTGGCTAAAAAAATCGGAAAAAAAGAAGGACAAATTCCAGAAAAAAAAGAAAAAATCTGGAAAAGAAAAAAAAGAAGAAAAAAAAAAAAGAAAGAAAAGACCCCAAAAAAGCAAAGAAGGGTAGAAAAAAAAAAGAGCCAAAAAGCAGTTTAGCAAAGTGTTTGTCTCGTTTTTCAATTATTGTAATGTTCGTAATCGTGTTGTAATTTCTTGTCTTTTGTTTTGTTTGAGTGTCATCTGTTCTAGACCACCCTCGTCATGCCATTCAGGAAGTGGTGAAAAGTTTAAGGCTTTGCTTGAGAGATGGGTAGAATAGGGGAGTGTTATCTTTTTTAGGGAACCCTCCTTCGTTTGATGAGAGCCAGTATTGGTTCGACCTCTTTGAGTGTTAGGAAACTTGTAATTTTGATGAGCAATTAACCATGCTAAATTAAGGAAAGTCCAGTAACTAGTACTCTTAAGGTCCATAGGAATTTAGAATTTTAAGGACATTGTAAAAGAGGAACGTTTGCTGAAGACTTAGATTAGGTGCTAGATAAGTTATTTCTTTTGTGTATGATGTATTTTATTTTCTGAAAAGAAAATAACTTATTGATGCTGAAGCTTATGATGTATCTTATTTTCTGAAAAGAAAATAACCTATTGAAGCATTTGTTGAAGATATACTTTGTTTATTACAAACAAATTATTGAAGCAAATAGAAACCGCTCAGAATCTTGAAGACTTTTGAAGATCTGAAGACTTGAAGAAATTGAAGATCTGAAGACTAGAAGATTACTGAAGACTGGTATCTACAAAGGCACGTGTTGCTCAGAAAGTTGAAAATTCAGCAACACCATTGCATAAGTGAAAATCTGAAAGACAAAGTAGGTTGTGCTTGCTGAAACTGAGACTAACCACTTGCTGATGGAACATATGTGACCTCTTGCTGAATGTACGTGAATTTGCGCTCCAATGTTACTGTTTGAATTCTATTCAAATGTGCATTTAATGCAAAAGCTTACACACGAAGGACATGAAGACTAGAAGACAAACAAAGACGCTGCTGAAAGTACAAAAGCAAGATAGTGACATGTTAAGGAACAAAAGCCTTAGGATTTGAAATTCAAACGGCTCCTTACTTACACTATAAATAGAGGTCATCCGGCAAAGAGTTGAAGTGTGTCAACAACGTGATCAAACTCTCACTTGTGCTTAAAACTCACAAACCTTCAAACACTCTTACTGCCATTGATCCGTTCCAAGACTTAAAGCTTGAAAAAGCTACTTGTGAAGAAGTAGAACAAACTTGGCTAAGAAATTAGTTAAGTTTTCTTTCTTTCAAACAAGAACAAGTCTTAACACCAGAAACAATCAAACTTGTTTACTGCAAAGTATTCCAAGTTGTGTTTCGTAGATTACTTGTTGTAACTGAATAAGTTATAATTAAGTCATCTCACCCCAAAACTCTCTAACTGAAAATACACCCTTTCAGGCGTGATATTCAGGGGGAACTTAATCGAGCATAGTTTTGCTGATTAAAAGTACCAAGTTTGGTGGAGAACAAGGTTGAGTTCTCTAGTTTAGGTTGGAGACAAAGCAAGTGTGCTTTGGTTTCTGTTGAATCGCTTTAGATAGGAGATTGTAAGGAACCTCAATCATATCTTAGTGGATTCAGTCCTAGAAAGGACGAAGTAGATTAGTTGAGAGATTACGCCACTCTCAGATACCACTATAAAAGTGTTTGTGTAATTTACTTACTGTATTTAGCTTTCAGCAAATCATATCTGTCTGTACACAGTCACTCATTTCACTTGCTGAAACCTTTACTTACTGAAAGAGCACTTATTGTATCAAAGACTTCCGCTCTCTGATTTTAAGTATCAGCAAACCAAGCTAATGTAAAGTAACTTACGCTTGCTGAGAAAGTTAAGTATCAGCAAACTCAATATTGAAAAGTAATAAGTACTTGCTGAGAAAGTTTTAAACGACGAAAGTTTGAAAAGACTATTCACCCCCCCCCCCTCTAGTCTTTTCTTGTTGTTTAAAGGGACCAACAAGTGGTATCCGAGCAGGAGGTTCTTTAACCTTCTGCACTGAACCTAGATCCCCTTAGGTGCTTTCCGTAAATCACTCTCACTTGATCAGTTTGGTAGTGCTTTGCTGACAGGATGTCTTTAGGAGATGCTCCCTTGCTAAAGCTGGAAAATTACGAGAAATGGCGAAACAACATGATGCTACATCTTGAGGCCATTGATGAATGTGTATTTTACACTTTCATTCGAGTCTTTTTCACCTATTTTAGCTATCCTCTGTGTTAATTTAGCTATATTTTAATGCATTTTATTAGAATAGTGTCACGTTTCCAATTAGATTTTATTTTACAGGTTTTGGTTGAACTTCGAAGATTTCCGGGCAATTATATTGAAGTTTACAAGGAATTGGTGTTCCAGAAGCCTATTTGTAGTATCTGAAGGTTTCCGAATAGGATTTGAAGTCTAGGGGCCGAATCTGGAGGTTAGAAGGCTACTAGAAGTCAGAAACCGAGTCCGAAAAGGGGAAGAAATCCAAAAACGCGTCGAAAACGCGGAATTCCGCGAGAAAAACTCGGGGGCGAACCGCCGCGGAGCTGGGGCGAACCGCCCCGTGGTTTTTCGGGGCCTATATATAGTTGCTCAGTTTTTCTCCGAAAATCATATCTTTCCAGACCTACTTTGTCACCTCTCTCTATAGTTTTAGGTAGGAACTTCCCTAGGCCTGTCCTGGGATTTCTGTAGCTTAGGGGATACTTTTTCATAGCGGATTGGAGCTCGTAGGATCGCAATTCTTTGGAGATTGACAACCTTCGGTAACTTGTATCTTACAGTTTAATCTACTTATTTTATATATCTTTCAATATGTTTTCTTCTATGATTTCTGTTGATTGCATGCCTATTATGAGTAGCTAAACTTATCGTTGGTGGTAGTATGTGAATTCTTAGCGACGGGAAGATAATCATGCTAATGGCTATATCGCGCATTATACTCCGTGTCATTGCTTTATTTCGTTGATCAGGCACAACCTAAATTCTCGTATGTTGTATTAATTATTATGCACAATTGGACACTTGTCGACCATCAGACCAATTATCTTCGTAGTGTTGAATAATTACGGAACACATTAGGACAATAGTGATTGACTTGTCAGACCAATTATCTTCGTAGTGCTTAATATTTGCAACATGACACTAGATTGATTCAAAGATCTCTATGCAAGACCGAGGATCGACCCGTTATGTTAAGAAGGACCATACTATCACCAATCTCCATTATCTGCTAGAAACCCCCTTTTGTTATCTGTCTGCTTTTTTATATTCTCTTGTTAAATAGATAAAGCTAGTTATAGTCCTGAGAGAACGACACTCGAGTCATTCTACTGCTACACTACGGTTTTCGTTGTAGTTGTGGATTGCCTTTGGCTTAATTACAAATTTATTTGCTTGAATTCGGAGCACGACATCCGCACCTTCATCAAATTGGCGCCGTTTCCGGGGACTATACTCCTTTTTTCTGTTTAATTTGTTTATATTTTCAGCTTTAGATTCCTAATTCTACTAGTTTTAGTTTTCCTTTTTAATCTCTCCCTGATACTGCTTTCCTAGTCTGTTTCTAATCACCTTTCCTAGTCTGTTACAGATAGTGTATGCCGCATACACGTTCTGCAGGAACACCGCTTGCTGATTCAATTGCTGAGATCGACAGAGTCTACCACCAAAGAAGGCGACTACTTGAAAGGCGCGCACTAGAGGAAATAGAGGATACCGATTTCTCTGAATCTCTACACATTCTTTTCAAGGAAATCGACGGAATGGCAGAAGCTAGACCACTGAAGGCATGGGTTCAACCCACCAAGGATCGTATGAGGGGACCGGCGATTGTTCTTCCGTCTGCAACCCGAGATCTGGAGATCAAGAACCACGCATTCCAACAACTTCCGAGGTTCTATGGCTTATCAAGGGAAGATGTGATGGGGTACTTGCACGATATCGATGATTTCGTCAACCAACTCCCACGACCCGGAGCTGACATAACAACGGATGAGTTAAGGATGAAGGTTTTTGCTATGGGACTTGGCGACAGAGCCAAGTCATGGTTAAGTTCTCTTCCAGCAGGCTCGCTGGACACTTGGGAGAAGGTTTTTTCAGCTTTCATGGAGAAATACTTCCCTCACACCTTGACTACCGCGCTTAAGGCGCAAATCACTAGATTCAAGCAAGACTATGATGAGACCATCTACACCGCGTTCAAAAGGTTCCAAGATCTCACGAACAAGTGCCCTCACCATGGTTTTGAACTTTCTGACCTAGTCCAACACTTCTACAATGGACTAACCTTCGAGAACCAACAAGTGGTGGATTTCCAATGCCGAGGCAATATTTGGGAGGAAACCGCAGAAGCCGTCTGGGTAGTTTTCGAAAGGCTTGCTAAGGGTTCGCAGTTCAAGGACCCAAGAGCAATGGTTAGGAGACGCGGACCTGAAGCTCCACCGACTCAAGAAGCCCCTATGTATAGGGGGAATGGGGATCAATTCGAGTGCTTTACCAACGAATTGAAGCAAGTCCTCAAGAGCGCCACCGGAACAACTGTTTCGAACGAAGTATGTCGAATATGCAAGAACTATGGGCATGGGGCTCATATGTGTAGATCAGAGCTGGCATACGAAGATGGCAACTGGGCTCGAGGAGGCGAAGAAGAAGCCTTTGCTACGGAGTTTGGCACTCAAGAAGTTAGCTACGGACAAGACAGTAGGAATCCTCGAGGTGGATTTTGGAGAAGAGGATACCGTAACAATCAAAGATATGCACCGGCTAACCAAACTTATGGACCTAACCAAGACCGTAGTAGGCTAAATTATGGTAATGACCACTGCGAAAACCCCGCTCCGAAAGAGCCACCGAAGTCGAAGTCGGCTCAACTGATGGAAAACTTGCAAAAGATGGTTGATCACACACAGAGTTTTCTCAAACGTTATGAAGAAGATTCCGAGAAGACTAGGGCAAGGCTTGATAGGTTGGAAGAGAGCACTAGGCTTGCCCATCAAAAGATGCAAGAGTTGATCGACCGAGGAGCAAGTAGGGAACAAGGCAAACTGCCTAGCAGCACTGTGAAGTCGAATGCCATTACATTGGCTGGTGATGTACCTGACGAAATCACCATCAGGAAGGTTGTTAGGTGCGAGTGTTGCATGAAGGAAGAACTTCTACAGGCTGAGGAAGAAGAGAAGGACCTTAGTTCTGACGCAAGTGATGAGGAGCAAGAGGATCCCGAACCACTCCCTAAAAGTTTCGACGTTAAGGTAGGGATTGGTGAGCTTGAAGATGTCCGTGCCACACTAGACACGGGATCCTACTCAAACATAATCCCTTTGAATGTGTTTGAAAAGAGCAACCTTGGAAAACTATCTGAGCAAAGGGCTATTGTGCAACTGGCGGATGGATCCTTTATGAGACCCGAGGGCGTTGTGAAAAACGTGTTGGTCAAGATTGGTGAAGCATCTATATACACCAATTTTGTAGTTATGCCGGCATCTGCACCTGGAACGGGGGATGTCATACTCTTAGGGCAAACGTTCTTGACTAAACTACGCTCCGTGATGGACATCTACCAAAGAACTTGCACTATTGAAGTAGATGGCAAGCAACACGTGTTGAAAGCCATACCTGATCCACCTGAACCGCCTGATATTACTACTCACTACTGTGGTCTTGCAGCCTATATTCTTTCTTATTCACAGGTTCGTGGCATGGAAATGAGATCAATGAAGGGGAAGCCTAGTACCCGCAAAAAGAAGAGATAGGCGCAGACAGGAGTCGAGTCAAAGACTTTAAACAATGACGCTATCCGGGAGGCAACCCGGAATTTTTATCCCTTTCTTTACTGCTTTTCTGCATGCATTCATTCTTGAACTATTTGCTTCTCGTATGCGAATTTGTTCATGTCTGTGTCGTATATGCTTATGTTTGAGTGAGATTTTTCGAGTGGTTTTTTGAAAAAAATTGGTTTCGGGGATTAAAACCGCATATTCTGACGACGGGAACCGTCTCCCCGCATTGGGGAGCACGGGGCGAACCGCCCCGCACGTGGGGCGAACCGCCCCACGTCCCCAGAACTTCAAAAACGCAGATTTCTTCCCCAAAACCTCATTTTCTTCATTCTTCATCATTCCTCCTCCCAAAAAACCCGAAAAACGCGATTTCATCTTCAAATCTTCATAACTTCTTCATTTGTTGACCAAATTGAGTGTTCTTTAGCTTAATTCGAAGCCTATTACATGATCTTTCATCCCATCCGATCAGATTTCATCCATATGCGTTAGATTTTCAGATCTGAGGTATCATCCTTAGAACCCTAATTTTCGAATTTGGGAGTTTTCTAATTTGAGTTTCATTTATGCTTATTTGATGCATGGGTATGTTGTTTGTATGACTAGACATGTTATTTACTATCAATTGCATGCTCAATTTTGTTTGGATTGTTGATTTGGGTATTTTGCTACTAGAAGATATATCTTGTTCTGCAATATGTCTTTATCTTTGATTTCTTGCATATGATTGTGTTTATTGATGTAATGTTGGTGGATTTGACAATAGAATGCTTAATAGTTGAGTATGAGGATTTATGATGGTAGAATTTTTTCGCTGCTATGGTATGAATTGAACCTTGTTATCAAGGATATTGGTTGTCTAGTAAGAGCATGATGTGATGTATTGCATGTAGTAATTACATTGGTATGTTGCATGATGAAGAAGCTAGGCTAGACATTACGGTTTGGGGAGCTCGATTGTTGATTTTATCACTTGTGTGTTTCGCTTTTACACTAGTATGTATTTGAGTCAGTTTTGTGGCATACGAGGTGCTAACCGCTGTTTGTAGGTACCATACCAAAGGAAAGGAGCATTCTCGTATGATTGCTGTGAAGAACCATGTCAAGGAAGGTGACCTCGCTAGATGTGCGTTCGAGCCAAGGGGTTTTGCAACAACGTCGTGGATTATCCAAGAGGAGGAGCTAGAGTACACCTGGAGTAAGGACTCCTATGCCTATTCATACACCACCGAAGGGACAAAAACCATTATTACGTCATCACTCCATCACGAGGACTGCAGAGTTCGAGTGAACAGGAGGGAACCGCGACATTCTCGCCGCGACGGATTCAATCTTGAGTTTGTAGTTGCTAGAAGATTCTGAAGCGCTAGCTTGGTTCCAAAACATAATGACATGGGTGCCCAGCACCTTGTTGGGGTGCCCCTTGCCTGCCTCTAAAGTGAGCATCATATAGACATCGGTCGGATCCACCGTAGAGAATGTGGTTGAAATTGGAGAAAAAGGTAGAAGACTTCTGAGTATCCGAGCAGCTTACTGAAACCTTCTCGTGGTGTAAAACGTTGGAGGGGGAGGTCATTATACCACTGCCCTTTCCCCTTCAACAGTTCACATCCTATTGGAGGGCTACAGGATGGAGGATTCCATAACAACGGCGGCTAATCTTGAGGATTCTACTCGACAATACAACTCTACTGGCGATGATGATGGTGACAGTAGTGACAATGAAGGCCATACGGGCAATGATGATACTAACTGAGGAGTTGTTCCTATACGGCCCATAATAGAAACTACCGCGCCTACCTGAAGACCTGATGACTCCCTATAAAGCTCCCAGAGGAGGCTCAATAAATCACAAGCAGCATACTCAGCCGACCGAGGCCAAACCATGGGGTAACATCTAGTATCACATCTTATTTCCTCATTTTCTTACTGCTAGGGACTAGCACTGCTAGGGACTAGCGTTAATTTCATGAGGGGGGATGGGATTTAAGTGATCTAGTATTGTTAGTTTAGAGCTTGACATTGGTAGGCTGAGTATAGTACCTCGCATGCTTTATCCGTCTGCATTTGCATTTGCACGTTTACCGCTTTCTTAGATTTTTTAGGTTGCATTCACTACATTCATCCTAGGATAGTCTTGCATGTTTTATATGGAGTTTATTGCCGAATTTTTTGAACTTTTTTATTGGGTAGATCAACTAACTATGCCATTAATCGTATGCTTCATCTCTATGAATTTGTTTGAGGTTTTTCTCGCTTGGCTTGTCACATTTATGTATTGCACTTAGTTGAGCTTGGTAGTCTCGACATCACTTAGTGGTGTTTTCTCTACTGCTGTTCACGAAGGCCTTTATAATAGGATGATGCATGTTAGGGTCTTATGGTTGTTTTCCCGAGTAATTATGTACCTAAGAGGCAACAAGTCTTCACCATGCTTTGAGATTGCTAAATGCCTAGGAAGGAGGTAGTGTGAGGTTGTGTGATCCTTTGTTTATAACCTATTCTTCCGAATAGGTTTGGGGAGGGGGTTACGCCATCATAGACTTGTTTCTGTTTTTCATTTTCGTATCGTGAGTTTATTTTTCCTTTTCCGTGAATTTTGTACTCCAACCTATTCTTTCGAATAGGTTTGGGGAAGTCGTGTGAGTCATTTTGTTTCTCTTTTTGTTGTGCTACTGCTGGCTAAAAAAAAATCGAAAAAAAAGAAAGAAAAAATTTCCAGAAAAAAAAGAGAAAAAGAAAAGAAAAAAAGGAAAAGACCCCAAAAAAACAAAGAAGGGTCCAAAAAAGAAAGCCAAATAGCAGTTTAGCAAAGTGTTGAGTCTTTTCCATTTTTGTAATGTTCGTAATCGTGTTTTTCTATTTTTTATCTTTGTTGTCTTGAGTGTCATCTGTTCTAGACCACCCTCGTCCTGCCATTCAGGAAGTGGTGAATAGCTTAAGACTTTATTTGAGAGATGGGTAGAATAGGGAAGTGTTATATTTTATAGGGAACCCTCCTTCGTTTGATGAGAGCCAGTACTGGTTTGACCTCTTTTGAGGAAAAGTCTTAACATGGTGGATCAGCAGTAAGTCCTCAGTTTCATAGGCACGGGACAACCATTCGTATCTTAGCATGCTTCATTACGTCGTCACTGACTAGGTCCAGGTAAAGAATGTTACGAGAGACTATCTTGTCTTGACATAAGTGCTTATGTGGATGTGTATAAGTCAATCGAGGTATTCTTCAACCTATATTCATGCTTTGATTTATATGGTTTTTGTTCATATGTTATTTGGTAGATTCAGTAGATTAGTTCATTTTATTTGGCATGAGATTCCATTTTGTGTCTTGCATGTTTTTGCATTAGAGTCTAGCTTAGTTGCTTGAGGACAAGCAAAGGTTCGGTTTGGGGAGTTTGATGAATGTGTATTTTACACTTTCATTCGAGTCTTTTTCACCTATTTTAGCTATCCTCTGTGTTAATTTATCTATATTTTAATGCATTTTATTAGAATAGTGTCACGTTTCCCTTTAGATTTTATTTTACAGGTTTTGGTTGAAATTCGAAGATTTCCGGGCAATTATATTGAAGTTTACAAGGAATTGGTGTTCCAGAAGCCTATTTGGAGTATCTGAAGGTTTCCGGATAGGATTTGAAGTCTAGGGGCCGAATCTGGAGGTTAGAAGGCTACTAGAAGTCAGAAACCGAGTCCGAAAAAGGAAAGAAATCCAAAAACGCGTCGAAAATGCGGAATTCCGCGAGAAAAACTCGGGGGCGAACCGCCGCGGAGCTGGGGCGAACCGCCCCGTGGTTTTTCGGGGCCTATATATAGTTGCTCAGTTTTTCTCCGAAAATCATATCTTTCGAGATCTACTTTCTCACCTCTCTCTATAGTTTTAGGTAGGAACTTCCCGGGGCCTGTCCTGGGAGTTCTGTAGCTTAGGGGATACTTTTTCATAGCGGATTGGAGCTCGTAGGATCGCAATTCTTCGGAGATTGACAACCTTCGGTAACTTGTATCTTACAGTTTAATCTACTTATTTTATATATCTTTCAATATGTTTTGTTCTATGATTTCTGTTGATTGCATGCCTATTATGAGTAATCTTATCGTTGGTGGTAGTATGTGAATTCTTAGCGAAGGGAAGATAATCATGCTAATGGCCATATCGCGCATTATACTCCGTGTCATTGCTTTATTTCGTTGATCAGGCACAACCTAAATTCTCGTATGTTGTATTAATTATTATGCACAATTGGACACTTGTCGACCATCAGACCAATTATCTTCGTAGTGTTGAATAATTACGGAACACATTAGGACAATAGTGATTGACTTGTCAGACCAATTATCTTCGTAGTGCTTAATATTTGCAACAGGACACTAGATTGATTCAAAGATCTCTATGCAAGACCGAGGAATTTATGCATGATTATCGACCCGTTATGTTAAGAAGGACCATACTATCACCAATCTCCATTATCTGCTAGAAACCCCCTTTTGCTATCCGTCTGCTTTTTTATATTCTCTTGTTAAATAGATAAAGCTAGTTATAGTCCTGAGAGAACGACACTCGAGTCATTCTACTGCTACACTACGGTTTTCGTTGTAGTTGTGGATTGCCTTTGGCTTAATTACAAATTTATTTGCTTGAATTCGGAGCACGACATCCGCACGTTCATCAGCCATTAGTGATGAGATGGTCACCGTCATTAATGATGGACCTATCAAGATCACCAAGGTTGAAAGGAGTTTCCCTCACAAGACCACTGAAGCTGGAAAGGAAACCATCCTAGGTGAACCATCAGATACGGTTGTCCCAAAACCAAGAGAGGAATGGACTTCTGACGAAGCTAAGAGATTCCGTCTTGATGGCCAAGCAAGAAATATCACCATTCGATCAACTCCGGATACCATACAGTGCAAACTGTGGGGTGCTAAGACTGCAAAGGAAGCTTGGAAAATGGTTCAAGATCTTTGTGCTGGATCTGACAAGACCAAGGAAAACAAACTTGGAGTATTTAAATTAAATTTTCAAAACTTTAAGCAAGGTGCAAACGAGACACTGGAAGACTTGGATTTCAGATTCACAACTCTTGTTAGTGAAATGGCAGCATTGGGTGTTGGAAACCTTTATTCAGATTCTGAGAAAGTGAAAACTATCATCAGAAGTTTGAATCAAGAATGGATCCACACTCAGAATTTCTATTATAATCAAGGAATGCCAGACATTACACCAACAAAGTTGTTCTCTCATCTTGCTACTGTCAACTATGAGACAAAGCAAAGAGAAAGTGTATTTGCTGAAAAATCGCAAAACATTGCTCTTGCTGCAAAGCCGTCATCTTCTGAAAAGAAGAATGAAAAAGAACCTACTGATGAAAATGCTTTGGTTGTCAAAAACATGAAGAAATTCATCAGCAAGGAACTTGAAAGGCGAAAAGCAAAAGAGAAGCTGAAAAAGCATCTTGGTAACAACTACCATAAGTACAAGAATGATACTAGCTCGCTGAACAAGCAAGCTCAGCAAGCTACATCATCAGAAGAACCAGCAGTTGGAAATGATCTATGTTTTTACTACAAAAAGCCTGGACACTTCATAGCTAATTGCCCTTTGCTGAAAGGCAAATCTGCTGAAAAGAAGAAGAAGTTCAAAAGAGCTTTTATTGCTGAAGAAAAGAAGAAGCTTCAAGCAAAAATCGATGCATTGTGTATTGATACTAGCTCCGAAGACAGTGAGGATGAAAGTTCTGACACCGACGATGAAGAAGCCACTCTAGACGTGGAGATTGGCAAAGAAGTTTGTGGAATAGCTATGGAAGCTTATCCAGATGTGTCAAACTACGAATTCTGCCTCATGGCCGGTCAGGTAAACAACTCTATCTCTGACTCAGACTCAGAAAGTGAAGACGAGATTGACCTTGACAAGATTCAAGGAGAAATCGAAAGATTTGAGAAAACTCTCAACAAACAGCAAGAGAAACTACAAGTTGCTGAAACTCTGACCAAGCAGACTACTGAAAAGTACGTCTTGCTGAAAGAAGAAACAGAAGAAAAGGATGCTAAAATAAGGCGTCTTAAGAAGTTGATTGCTGAGGCTGCAGAGAAAAATTCTCAAATGGCATTAGAATTGGAAGAATATCAGTCCTCAATTCTAAAGTTACTTGCTGAAATCCAAGAAATGAAAAAGATGAAAATCAATTTCAAATCCTATGTGGAAGCAAGTAATACGCTGACTGAACTAAACTCTTATTTGAGAGATCCATCTCAGAAAGAAGGTTTAGGAGCAACGTGCGAAGGTGACAACGTAGAAATCTTGAAGAAAGATAAATCACCTATCTCCTTTGTACGTGCTACTGATAGTAGTCCACCAGAAATCTATCAGTTTGGTCAAACTAAGGTTGCTGAAACATGCAATCAAGTACCTATGACCATAAAGCCCGCTGTTGCTACTCAAAGTAACAAGACTTTAAAAGGAAAACAGGTTGCTGAAAAGCAAACTGGAAAGAAGAAGAATGCTGTGAAGCATTCCGCCAAACAAGTTGTTGAAAAGCAAGTTGTTAAGACTAAAGGCAAGATTACTAAAAGTAATCAGAAGTCCTTTGCTGACAAACCTGAATCAAGTAAGGTTGTTGAAGCTAAAAGTGGACTAGGTTTCAAAACCAAGCAAAGTCAACTCTTTCATGAGTACAAGCAAAGTCAGCAAAGATACTTCAAAGAGATGAAGAAAATCAAGCCTAAGAGTTCTGAAAAGACTCCCAATGCTAGGACTAGAAGGAACCTTGCTAGAAAAGAACTTACTGAAAAGTATGTTCAGCAAAAAGGTCAACAGAGCAAGACACCACATCAGAAAGTGGATTTGACCAGCACGAGTCAAAAGTCTTTCAGCTCAAATCCTCCTAGTTCCTCAGCAAGTAGAAAACAAGTCAAAGTTGAAAAACTTCAGACTTGGGTTTCCACTGGACGCATTCTTGAACATGTTAATGGACATCCATCATTGGATAATTAACTTGTTTGCTGTTGATTGTGCAGACTTCAGCCACGGAGACAAACGATGCAATCTGGCACTTTGATAGTGGTTGTGGAAAGCACATGACGGGCAACAAGAATAACCTTATAAACTATAGACGGTGGTCTAAAGGTCCAACAATAAGGTTTGCTGGTGGAGGCTCCGGATCTACAAAAGGCTATGGTGATGTGAAGTTAGGATGCATAACCATTACTGGAGTTCTTTATGTCAAAAATCTCAAGTTTAACCTTTTCAGCATGAGTCAGTTTGCTGACAAAGGATACTTCATTGAAATTAAAAGTGATGAATGTAAACTTGTAGATTTTGAGACTAAAAAGGTAATAATGATTGCAAGAAGATCAGGAGGCTTGTACACCGTTGATTGGTCTTCAGCAAACGTTGAAAAATGCCTTGTCTCAGATCATGATTGCCTTGTTGAAAAAGCATGGTTATGGCATAAACGAACAAGTCATCTAAACTTCAAGACGCTGAATAAGCTGTCTAAAAAGGCACTTGTAGTTGGATTACCTAGGGTTACTTTTAAGAAGGATGGTGTTTGCAATGCATGTCAGCAAGGAAAGCAAACCAAATGTTCTTTCAAGAACAAGGCAGTACCGTCAACTACAAAACCTTTACAACTCTTGCACATGGACTTGTTTGAATCTCCTTCAACAATCTATGCTGGTAAGAAGTATGGTCTAGTCGTGGTAGATGACTATTCAAGATTCACTTGGGTAGTATTCATCAAGCACAAATCTGAAACCAAGACTGAAATACCTAACTTGCTGAATAAGCTTGAAGTCATGAAGAATGACAAGGTAAAAGTCATAAGGACAGACCATGGTACTGAGTTTGTAAACCAGTACATAACTGAATATTGTACCTTAAAAGGTATTCAACATCAGTTATCCTCAGTAAGAACACCACAGCAAAATGGTGTTGCTGAACGGAAGAATCGTACCCTAAAAGAAGCCGCAAGAACAATGCTTGCTGACACTGAAATAAGTGAGGCTTATTGGGTTGAAGCGATTAATACCGCCTGTTATACTCAAAACAGATGTTTGATTACTAAGGAATACAACAAAACTCCTTATGAATTGTTTGTTGGAAGACCTCCTAACATCACTCATCTAAGAGTATTTGGTTGCAAGTGTTTCGTTCTTAACAATGGTAGAGAATACCTAAGAACATTTCAACCAAAGGCAGACGAAGCGATATTTCTTGGCTACTCCTTGCATAGTAAATCTTATAGAGTTTACAACAAAAAGGCACAAAAGATTGAAGAATCTATGCATGTTGTATTCTACGAAAAGTCACAAGGTGTGCCTGCTGAAGAAGAAATATCAGAATGTATGAAAAAGCTAATCATACATGAGCAAAGAACTGAATCTGATGCTAGGCAAATCAAGTCAATTGAGCTAAATGATGATTCTGACAATGACTCTCCTCCCCCTGGTCATGACAAGATAAATATAGTTCACGACAAAGAATTTCCAGCAAAAGACGCAGTTGCTCCGGAAGTTGCTGAAATTACGCAATCTCCAGTGCCTGCTGATGAAATACCTCAATCTAGTAATGTTGAACAAGCAGTTGTTGATGAACAAATCTCAGCAGAGACACAAATTCCCAGTAGTACTGAACAAGTACATACTGAAGAGTCAAATGCTGATGAGCAAACATATCCTGATCCAACAAACAGAAAACCTGTTAATAAATGGATTAGAGATCATCCCTCTACGGATATGATTGGCAATATTAATAAACGCCAAGTGACTAGATCCAAAGCTACTCATGGACTTGCTGAAGAAGCAAATGTCGTAGAAGTAGAATCACTGTTCTCTTGCTTTGTTTCAGAAATTGAACCTAAAACCATAGAAGAAGCTTAAAGCATTCCGAATGGATAAAGGCAATGCAAGAAGAACTGGATCAATTTGAAAGGAACAAAGTCTGGAAACTTGTGCCACTTGCTGAAGACAAGAAAGCTATTAGTACAAAGTGGGTGTTCAAAAACAAGTTGAGCGAGTCTGGTGAAGTAACAAGAAATAAAGCATGCTTAGTTGCTCAAGGTTACTGTCAGACTGAAGGATTGGACTATGATGAGTCTTATGCACCAGTTGCAAGATTGGATGCAATTAGGCTTTTCTTAGAATTTGCTGCTCACAATGACTTCATTGTTTACCAAATGGATGTTAAAAGTGCATTCTTAAATGGTGAACTTGCTGAAGAAGTCTACTTAGAACAACCCCCTGGCTTTGAACTTCCCTCAGAAATCAAGATGGTATACAAGCTTCAGAAAGCTGTATATGGTCTAAAGCAAGCACCAAGAGCATGGTATGATACCTTGGCTAAGTTCTTGCTGGAAAATGGTTTCAAGAAAGGTGAAGTTGACAAAACCTTATTTACCATGAACCATGATGGTAAAATACTCTTAGTTCAAATTTATGTGGATGACATAATTTTTGGATCTAAGGACAAGCAACTTTGTGATGATTTTGCCAAACTCATGACAAATAAGTTTGAAATGAGTATGATGGGAAAATTGAATTATTTCCTAGGATTGCAAGTTAAGCAACTCAAAGATGGAATATTCATAAATCAAGCAAAGTATGCGAAAGAAATGCTCATAAAGTTTAGGATCAAACAGGATGAGAAACCTGAAAAAGATCCCTATGAGTGTTGGTACCAAATTGGGCTATACTAAAGAGGAAAAAAGTGTTGAAGAACACAAGTATAGGAAGCTCATTGGTTCCTTGTTGTATCTAACAGCAAGTAGACCTGACATTCAGTATGCTGTTTGTGTGTGTGCAAGATTCCAATCTGATCCAAGAGAATCACACTACAAAAAGGCAATCAAGATACTGAAATATGTTAAAGGTACAGTCAATGTTGGATTATGGTATCCTAAAGATTCTGGACTTGAATTGGTTGGCTATTCTGATGCTGATCATGGAGGATCAACTCTTGATAGAAAAAGTACCTCTGGAACTTGTCAGTTTTTGGGTACTAGATTAATATCATGGTTCAGCAAGAAGCAAACTGTGTCGCCAATTCATCTACTGAATCTGAATACATTGCAGCTGGTTGTTGCACAGCTCAAATCCTATGGATTCAGCAACAATTAAGAGATTATGGTATTTCTGCAAAGAAAACACCAATCTTTTGTGATAATACAAGTGCTATTGCAATTACGCAAAATCCTAAGTTTCACTCTAGGACCAAGCACATTGATATTAGACATCATTTCATTAGAGATCATGTGGAAAAAGGTGATATTGAGGTTGTGAAAGTAGGCACTGAAGATCAGCTTGCTGACATCTTTACCAAGCCCCTACCGGATAATAGGTTCGCAATGCTAAGGTATAACCTTGGATTGATTGAACTACCTCAATAAAGGATACACTTGGCAGAATGCTGAAACAGGTATTCAGCAAGCCAAAGTATTCCTGTCCAAAAGACCAGTCACTATTTCTTCTAAGAAATGATAAGTCACAACATGATTGCTGAAACAGGCATTCAGCAAGTAATTCCTTCAAAACGGGTATTTGTTAGGAAACTTGATCACTTGCTGAGACAGGCACTCAGTAAGAGAAAGAACTTAAGGATTGCTGAGACGGGTACTCAGACAATCAAAAGATACTGAAACAGGTATTCAAGTATCAAAGGAATTTTCTGAGACGGGAACTCAGAAAAAAGAGCAAAGCTCATCTCTCAGATTTTACCAAAGATGTCTCAAGTACAAAAGAATTTACTGATACGGGAAATCAGAAATATCTTTTAAACTTAGAAATATGAGATATCTAAGTAAGGGGGAACTTTCAGCAAGTATCTAGATTGTTAATTCAAACTCGCTGAAAAGATTCTTGTCTATTTCAGCAAGCAATCTATCCCTTATTACTCGGTAAAATCAATTTGTGACGTTAAGCTGGCACAGATAAACTCGCAATAATCATGACATGAAATTCAATCGTGGCCATTGATTAAAAGGAGTTATTATCTAACGGCTAACAAAACAAAGAGAGAGAGTGCTCTGACGGTTTTAGTTAGTGGGCCACTACGCATTCAATGCAAAGGCTCCACTACTCCAGTGTTTCTCTGTTTTACCCTTGCTGAGAGCTCAAATCGATTGAGTTTCTCACACACCAGAGACACTATATAAAGAAGGAGTTAGAGAAATGACAAAATTCTTTAACTCACATTTCCTTTCTCTGCAAATTCTAGCCTGAATCTACTGTACCTCCGGTCAAAAAGCAAACTATCTTTTTCGTACACATTTTCTTGCTCTATATAAGAAATGGCTCCCAAGAGACAGTCATCTAAGTCCTCAAAGTCGTCAAAGGTTGACAGTGCTGAAACACGCACTGCTCCGGTGACTACTCCGACCACAAACACAACGAAAGTTGTGTTGAAAAACGACCGAATCTCAGAAAAACCTATGCCTCCGTCATATCTTGACACTGCAAAGTGTGAGATGTTGATGCAATGGGAGGGTTTGCAAAAGAAAAGTACATTAGGTACTTTTATGAACAAGAACTCGATGACGAAATGAAGAGGCGCTTGAGTTTATCAAGCAGCAAGGCCTCATGAACTTTATCTCTGCTCGCACTAAGCAAGTGAGCATGATTGATACTGGATTCTACAACAAATGCAGAAATCCAGTCCCTTACAGACAGTAATGGAGTCACTGAAAAAGTGATCCTTACTTATGTTCAGAACACGCAAATCGTCCTGAAATGGACTGATTTAGCGGAGATTTTCAGATTCCAACCACTGGAACTGAAGATGACGTCACTCTTGCCACTGACGAAGAATTGAAGCTTTCTACAGTGACGTCAGAAATGAAAAATGAAGAAAGGCGAGATAGCTCCCGTGACTTGGACAAAGCACGTAAGAGAAAGCATCTCTGCCATTCACTTGGTCTAGTAGCTCTGCTACTGATTAAAGTTCTTGACTCCCAAGTTGGAGGAATTGACCAAGTTAGGCCTGAGAAGATGGCCATTGGCTTG